>OY812998.1:88616666-89041666 GCA_963681545.1 Germaria angustata
GTAAACCAGTTGGAAGTGTCAGAGTTTAAAGAAACACTTTCTTCTATATTATCTGGATATAAACCAAGAGACATTTAAAACGCTGATGAAAGCTGCCTTTTCTTCCGTGCTTTACCAAATAAAACTATGGCCTTTAAATCAGAAAAATTCTTTGGTGGAAAGTTGTGTAAGGACAATTTTGTGCTGCATTAATATGGTAGTAAAAAAAGAAAAACTATTGGTTATTGGAAAAGCAGCCAGACTCCGGCATTAAAAGATGTGAACATCAAAGATTTGCCAGCAATTTGAAAACACAATAAGTAGGCTTGGATGACTCGCGACTTTATGACTGAATGATTAGAGTAGTTTGACAGAAAAATGGTTAGAGAAAACAGAAAGATATTGTTGTTTTTATATAATGCTGCTTCCCACCTTGAAGACATAATTTTAAAAAATATAAAGATTATCTTTTTGCCTCCCAACAACACTTCAGTTTCCCAACCATTAGATCAGGGTGTTATCCAAAAGTCTATTATATAACTGCTATAATAAAAAGTTTATTATCAAGCTTTGATGATTCTGCAAAAACTTTAAAGAAAACCATATATATACATATATATATATATATATATATATATATATATATATATATTATATATATATATATATATATATATATATATATATATATATATATATATATATATATATATCTGTGCCGTTTTATCATAACATCTTAAGTCTAATATTAATATATTAGACTTAAGATGTTGTGATAAAACGGCACATATATATATTGTTACGAATTTGGTTGTGAACAGTCCCATTATAATAATTCTAGAACCTACTGAATTATTACTATTCTTATTTGCTTGTATTATTCATCATAATTACTCTAGGAGATACTGAATTGTTGTTATTGTCATTTGGTTTTATTACTTATTGTAAATGAGCACATGACAACTGTACATACATGCATACATAAATACTTGTTAGGCGACAGTTGTCGCGAACACACAAACACATATGTTAAATACGCGATGCTGCTAAAGGGTCTGCAACAATTGATACGTTGCGTCCGTTACGGCAACGTTTTTGACTGACAGCTGAGTTGATTGCTTATCTTTTAATGAAAAACGTCACATACACGACGTATATGACGCTGTAACGGGTTAAAGTTGGTCAACTCTCAACTTTTGCCGTACGGCAAGTCCGGCACAGACATCAGCCGATTGATTTATTTCATTTGCTGTTGTTTTTTCTTGTGTGCTTCTTTGTTGTTTTTTCTTTTTTTTGGCTTTATTAATTAATTTATTAATTTTTATTATAAATGGAATTTCTACTAATAGAAGCGGTGCAGATGCACCCTTGTCTTTTTAACAAATGTATTTTGTTATATCGCAACAAGGTTGCAAAAGAAAAAGCTTGGAGGACTGTGGCGGCTGCCACAAACGCGACTGGTGAGTTAATTTTTAAATTTATATTTTTAGTTTTATATTGATAAGAGATATTTTATATTATATTGCAGTGGAGCAATGCCAGAGTCGCTGGAGGTCCCTTCGTGACAGGTTCGTAAAGGAGGTTAACGGAGCCAAGCCTCCATCGGGAAGTGGTGCCAAGGACGGGAGTGGATGGCGCTTTAAGGACGCGATGTCTTTTTTGCAACGACACGTTGCTCCTCGCAGGTAATTTCAAAGCTTTGCCATTATATATGTGGAGATTTCTAATCAAATTTATTTCCCAGAACTTCTTCAAATATGCAATGGGCGAGTGACGACACATCTACATGTACGCAATTGGCAGGGGAAGATGCAACATATGAGGAGCCGTTGTTGTTTTGTAGTGAGCTGTCACCTCCTCTCGGGCAATCCACACCACACACGATGGAACCAGAAGGTAACCCTAGACAACAAGGTTGTGAAAAAAGAAAGAGGCACGAAGACAGATTCGAATCCCTTTGTGACTCTGTGTCTGATTGGATAAAAAACCAGTCAGCACAGAGTCAGAGTCCCCAGCCAGTGTCTCGCAACGCTGATTTTTTAAATGTGCTAGACGGTTATTTGTTGAAGCACTCCGAGCACGAGCAAGATCTATTAAAGGTGAAATTGCTCAACATAGTGTGCAATTTTGAAAAGTAAAGTAATATGAAATGTAAATATAATAATCAGATGATCTCCAATATTAATTTGAATTTTTTAGTTTTTTAATTTTTAAGTTTTCTGAAGTATTATATGAATTGTTTTTTAATTTTTGAGTTTAATGAAATGAATTGTTTTTTTATTTTTCAGTTTAATGAAATATGAAAAGAAACGCAATGTGATAAATGAAAAATAAAACATTTAAATATTATTTCATATGTATTGTTATTATTAAACAAATATTAAGCTACTGCGGGGAATGTTGGTGAATCGGACGTGAAACAACATAGCTCATAAGTTCATCCCTTAATTTGAATGCGCATTTTGTTGCATTATTTGAAGCTGTTCTCCTGGCTCTTTGCAAAGGGGCAGATGCTTCACTACGCCACAGCCGATTTATTAAATTTGTGCCGTCGTCTCGGTCGACATATTCTGGCGGACAATAACTGCCATCGTGCATTTTGAGGAAATTGTGGAGAAGTACTGTGGCTTTGATAACATTCTCTGCGGATGCGGGGCTCATTTGTAGGGGTGACAACAAAAGCCTCCATCGACTCGCCAAAATACCAAAAGCATTTTCAATTACCCGACGGGCACGTGACAAACGTTTATTAAATATTTCTCTTTCCGGTGGCAAGTTACTTACTAAAAAAAAACGTTCGTACATAAAATAAAAAAGGATAATATAAATTGCTCATGCAAACCTGGATAAGGTGTCATTAAAAATGGTTTTAATGGGAACGCGGCATCTCCAACGAAATAGTGAGGGAAACTTTTATTTGTACCGGGTAGTACTTCTTCTTTTGGCAGCTCCAGTTGGCCCTTATAGAACTGTTGACCGAATTTTGAGTTCCACATAACTCCATCGTCGCTTTGGGAACCATACGCACCAATATCCACGGAAGTAAATGTGTAATTAGCGTCACAGGCTGCCAGAAGGACAATGGAGTAGTTCCCCTTATAATTGTAAAACTGGGAGCCAGAGTTATATGGGCAAGTTAAATTGACGTGCTTGCCATCAATGGCACCAACACAATTGGGCAAATCCCACATTGTGTAAAAATCACTGGCGATTCTCTTCCACTCATTTTCATGTAGGACTGATAAATATATTGGGCCAAGTATTTCCCAAAGCACTTCGCAGGTTTCTCTAACTATTCCTTTCGCAGTTGACATTCCCATTTTAAAGGCAGCAGAAAATAGCTGCTTGCTTCCGCCATGCGCCAAATATCTTAATTTTTATTAAAGTTTTATGAAAGAAATACTAACCGGGCTTATACGATTACATGTATATACATATGTATAAAAACTTACGCAAGGATAATAAAAAGTCGACATTCGGGTGAAATTGAAGGCCTTCTGGAGTGCTTCGTTAACCCCTCTTTAACGAAAGTCAGGAGGAATCGAATGTTTTCTTCTCCATCGTTATGGTTTGCGGGAATTCGTATGGGAAGCAAAAAGTGGTTGCGAAAAATCCATGCGAGCCGCGATTTCGCAATAGTGGTCGCACCCAATATCTTCTACGCCCGTACAATTTTTTCAAGCACTCGCCGGCTTCGTACACCATAAGGATAACTGAAATAATTTTAATTAATTGTGAGGTGTCCATTTTTTGCAATCAATTGGCAATCAATTTTTGATACTTGTAAGAAAATGTTGTGTGTGCTCAAAACTGAATTTTACCGCCAATGACGACCCTATACTCTTTATACGTCGTCAGTCAAACACGTTGCCGCAACGGACGCAACGTATCAATTGTGACAGAGCCTTAAGTGATTGAAACCGCGAATAAGCTCATGATTATTGTTGTTGTTAACCGTCGGCATTTGTACGTCTGATTGGAGCGTGTGTGTATGTATGTATGTACGTATGTCTTGAGTTCATGTTAATTTAAGTGTACGATGATGTGATTCAGTTTCGACAAACATCATGATCGTTCTAGAAATAATTGCTACGTTTTTACCTTTTTAAAAACGTTTTCCGTGGGTTCTTAGATTGCAATGAAATTAAACGCACAATTCCTTGATTTTCAGCACTTAGCAGCTACTACTTTATTTAATTTAATACCACTGTACTATGCTTAGAAGCAATAGTAACCACTTAATTCACTTTACACGATCACGGTAAAGTCTAACAACTCACTCACTAATTACAGACTCAACACTGTCTGTCTGCTGACTGAACTCTGAAGGAACCTTGACTGAACTGAACTTTAACTGACTAACTTAGACTGACTCAGACTGACTGCTGACGTTGATGTGCGCAGTTTCTACAAACATTATGACTGTTCGAGAAATGATCATTAAGGGTATATAAGCTGCGCACATCAACGTCAGCAGTCAGTCTGAGTCTCTCCTTTTATTCAGTGTTGTAAATTCAACAATAATTTTTTGCAATTTTTTCATACTATATGAGTTGCTTATATCGTTATCATTTATCTCTATATCCAGCAAATTACCAATTTTTTAATAGCGTCGCACAGAGGAGCATTTGAGCTCCAAAACCGGACAAAATTAATAGCGTCGTTATTTTTGACTCTAGATGTATGAAATTCAGCATCCGGGGGTTTTTGGGGCGCCAAATTAATTTCTGGCATTATTATACCGATTGAGTCATGGGGGGGCTGGTCCAGAGTGGGCAGGGGGAAGGGCATAATGTTTAAAACATATAATGGGTATCGTTTTATATGTTTTTAGGTACTGTAATTTCATTTCTGGCATTATTTTACCAATCGTGTGAAGGAGGGCTGATTTAGAGTGGAGAGGGCGAGGGCTTTGAGGTTGAAAAGGCGTAATGAGTTTCGTTTTATATGTTTTTTGGGCGCTTGAATTTCATTTCTGGTATTACTTTGCTAATTTTATGTATAAAAAACAATGCGTATCGTTTTGTACGTTGACTAAGTGTAAGTGTACGTTTTCCCAAAAAAAAATTCTCTCTTACAAGGATTGACATTCCCAACTTCTTTACCGACTTTATTAATGGCCTCCAATAAAAAAGTTTTAGCATATATTGTCAAAAACCGCTTGTGATTAAAATTGGGTTAAATGGATTCTGTTTAATTTTTAAGGAATATCTTAACAATCACAAATTATTTGCTATGCAAAATTTTAAGGAAAAAATTTTCTGCCTGTTAATAATATGAACGTATGCACCTTTTTTCTACCTTTGTTTATTCGTAATTTTAAGTTATAACTTTAGCAATGAGAAATAAATCAGACCATAACTGTGTTTGGAACAGGTAGTAAATCCACTATTACATAATCTAAAACCTGTTTTTAATTTAAAGGGACTCTAATAACCGGGACCATAGCAATAACAACTGTATGCATTTTAAATACAAGAAGTCGAAATCACAAAGATATTTGTTGTTGTTGTTAGGCTCTCTATTCACTTGTCGCGATTTGATCTTCTGTCTCAAAAACAGGACAAAACTATTTTAACGTATTTTTTTTTTCTCGAAAATTAACAAACATGCATGAGCTAATTTAGTTAAAATTTTATTTTATACGAATTAAAAAAAAAATAATTAAAAAGACATAATATTAATAAATATTGATTGATTCCAGCAGTTACATCTTCAGCAGGTAATATGTTGAGATCTTCGGGTTCTAGCATTTCTATGGTTTCACTCAGGAACGTTTGGCTTCTACTGGCTCCATAGGTAAGCTCCTCAACAGGTACCTGTTCGCGTAGTTCTTTTGTATTTCGTTGTTTACTGCGATCACTTAATTCTTGAAAATGCTTTCTTGGCCGCTCCGTGGACTTCGTGACCCAGTTATGTACTGGTATTGATTTATTTAAACCAATCGTCATTTTTTCTCAAATATCTTCACTGTAGCTAGACAATATCCATTTTTATTCAGATCACCATTAAAATGTTTTAAATCTTGGCTTAAGATATGGTATTCGTTTTGAGGACATTTCATTATTTCACGGAGCTTATGTTCCATAAAAGACAACTTATCATTATTAGATCTAGATGGACTTTCTTTAAAAATCTCATACAGTGTTTTCCGAAGTACTTCAACAACATTTGATGTCACTTCTGCACCTATAGAAGAAAATATATATGTGCCTGAGTATAGTATAACCAACATTATTGCCAAAGAATAAAAACACCCGTGAAATACAGAGCAGTTTCTTTTTGGGGTGGAAGCATGGGGAAAATGTTATGACGGTGAATATCTCTAGTTTATTATAAAAAAAAGAGTTGTAGCCCGACCTAGCGCGGAACATTTTCTAAAACACTATTTTATTAAAATGTAGCGCAAAAAATATGAAATTTTCTTTCAACATTCAACAGAGTACTAAATAGTCATAAAATTTTTAATTAATATATATTGGAATTAAGTACATACCGTGTTTATCAGATTCCA
The DNA here is from genome assembly GCA_963681545.1 of Germaria angustata. Lineage (NCBI taxonomy): Eukaryota > Metazoa > Arthropoda > Insecta > Diptera > Tachinidae > Germaria > Germaria angustata. The sequence goes on from OY812998.1 coordinate 88,623,160, forward strand.
TCATAAAGGTTTTTTTTAATATTCACTTTGCAAAATACGGGACACCAAACACAAGTCAAAACATTAACCGATCAAGAATGAATGCGTGCGTACTGAACGATGCTCAGATTGCAATTAACTGTGCGCAGTGCAACGGTGGGGAGGGGCTACTTTTTTATAATGTTCTGAAGGCACGATTACTCAGGTACACAACAAAAATAATTTCAATAATTTCTTGTACGTTTTATATTTTTCCTTTTTGTCCGGTTTTAGAGCCAAAATGCTCCTCTGTGCGTCGTGGCGACCAATTAGCGCCAACCAAAATATCCAATATCACAACCGACCATGGGCGGTATAATCGTATTAGCCACATGGACTAAATCTCCGTGCAACCACTGCACGCCTGGAGGCGGTTTTGTTAGGTCGTCCAAGACCAGGATCGGACATTTTGGCTCAATCAGCCGTTCGTCTAATGTAAACCCCGATTACCGAAATCGTAATAACAAGAATTATTATGAATAATACCGTTTTAAGGACGATGAATGGGAATATTAGGATAATCTCGAAAACATCTCGCGTTGCACAGGTCTGAAAAGATTTAAAATCTATAAACTTACAATGCTATATATATATATATATATATATATATATATATATATATATATATATATATATATATATATATATTGATTTTCATGGATGATCATGAAGTATTCTATTTTTTTCAGAATTTTCGGAAAAGATTTAGAGCTCACTCAAGTCGAATTTTCGCCAAAAATCGATTTTGACGGACGTTTTTTTCAGTTTTCTTCATAACTTTCCCAAAAACTACGATATTTTTTACTTTTGACAACACATCTTAAAAGGCTTTATTTCTATGTGCAAAAACTATATGCTTTAACAAGGCATTTGTTTATTTAAGTACCCTACATTACATGTTTTCATAACTTTTCTATAACTTTTGTAAACAATGCTTTATAACTTTTAAAATTTCTATAAAATTGAAAAAAAAAACTAATGACGCAGTTTGAAAGATAAACTCATTTGCTTCTACCGTTCCTGAGTTATAACCGTTTTTAGCTTTGTACTCAGTTTGTGATATTATTATAAGCTATTTTCCAGTTATCACTCAGAAATAGTTTCTGGGGTTCCTACGATGTACTTCAGTGCCCAGGTTTCTGGCATTTCAAACACTGCATCGGCTTGATCTTTTCCCCTTCCCAACGAAAGTGGTACTACACCCAGGAGCGGTTACACTAATAGAGATGCGATAAGTTTTTTTCTTTTTATTCTCTAGGTCGAGCTATATTTTTCCATCCCAATGTACTGTTATGTAATCTGAGCCCACAAACGATTTTTAATGGAATCTGCAACAATATTGTCACTGTTTTGTACGTTCCCTCCATATTGAACTCTTTGAGCATGCAACTTTTGCGATGTTATGACCAGGATCTGAGCAGGAGTTTTATATGTACAAACCGATTTTTAATCTATTTTATTGGCCAACTGATTACTATGGGTTCCAAAAAATTTTAAATTTGAAAATTTAATATTCAAAGAAGAAAGTTTAATATTTAATAGTGGTAAATGATGTGGCAGAACGAGGTGTGGCTTTGGCTAAAACCTACATCAACACAGCTTCTGAAACAGATTTTCAAAATTTATTGATTTTTTGAACAAATCAAAACAAAAGATTTGTTGGTTATGAGTGGAAAAACTGAAAAATTTTAGTTTCTAAATTATTTAAAACGAGTTTATCTCTCAAACTGCATCATTAGTTTTTTTCAGTTTTATAGAAATTTTAAAAGTTATAAAGCATTCTTTACAAAAATTATGAAAAATTTTAATGTAGGGTACCTAAATAAACAAATGCCTTGCAAAAGCATATAGTTTTTGCACATAGAAATAAAGCCTGGTCATTTTTCTTTTAAACTCTGTCCTCCACAATGAAAAAATTGTGGTTTTTGACAAAGTTGTGAAGAAAGCTGAAAAAACGACCGTCAAACCCGATTTTTGGCAAAAATCCGAATTGAGCGGACTCTAAACCTTTTCCGAAAAATCTGAAAAAAAATCTCAAAAATACTTCACGCCATAAGCTTTCAAATTATTCTTGATCCCCAAAAAAAATTCTGTTTTGGGCACAACCTAACGTCTATGTATATATAAATTAATGCTTTGTATAAAACCATTGCAATTAAATCATATAAAGAATTTTAAAACATCTTTTCAAGCATGGAGCTGAAAGAAATATTTCTTCCCAGTGGTGCTGCTAGGAAAATTACTCTATTTAAACAACTAATGCAATTTAGAATGTAAGATGATGGGAATGTGTCGGAATATCTTGATGCAATAGTTGAAAAATTGTGTGTGTATTATTGAGGAATTGTTTGTAATCATCTTATTATCGAGCCTTCCAAAGTATTTTGGATCTTTTGTCGTAGCTGTAGAAATTCGTGACATATTGCGAACATTGAGTATGCTTAAAGTCAAATTACTAGAAGAAGGTGAAAGACGAGCGTTAGAAGGTAAGCACATAGATCAACAAGCCTTCTATGCATTGAAAAAGAAACTCAAAACTAAAAGGTAAATGTTATAAGTGTGTTCATCGGGGGCATTTCGATGCACAATGTAGAGCAAGAAATAAAAGTCAAGCCGGTAAGTCCGACAAAAAAAGCTTTAGTAAGCTATTTATTTGGGAGTATTTGTTTTAACCTTCGTAGTGAACAGACGTATTAGCGGAGTTTTTTTTTAACAAAAATACAAAAAATTCGTAATAAGTACTGATTCGTAATGGGTACTGATTTTGTGAAATTTGCTTTATTTGCACTAATAATATTTAATTAATTCTAAACCAACAAAAACAAACAAAAAAACAACCGCAAACAAATTCATTTAGGAATACTCTGCATGAGTACCTCAAAAACAAACAATTGTGAAATGAGTTCTAACGGCATTTCTGCCTATTTTACTGTGAGTTCTGAAGCTTTTAATGCAAAAAATATAAATAAAAAATCGGATGATAGTTTTTTTCTAATGGCAAAGCCAATTTTACTTGAGCGATCAACTTCGCTTACTCCAATGCCAAGTAGTGATTCGATAACATTACCGCTGCCTAGCTCATCTTTATTTAAGACAGCGCCATTATCCGCTCCGGGCTCGTGTTCATCACTTAACCAAGTTATCACAATAGACAATAGTATTCAGAAACATAAGGTGCCTGTCGGAATGGACAGATATATCACAGTAGTAAAGCCCAAATTCATCTAAAATCTCATCGGTTCCCAAGATATCCAGGGATAACAACGCCGCCACAGTTAACCGTCAAAACCGTTTTAAAATATTGCAGGATGACAATGACAAACCCGAACCCATTTTGCGGAAAAAGATTTCCGCAAAATGGTTTATGAATTGGAAAAAAATAAAACAGGATTTTACACATTCCAGCTTAGTAGCGCTAAAGGCCTACAGGTCGTATTGAAGGGCATAGATTCTTACGTTAATCCTGCTGAAATAAAAGATGCTCTCACGCTGAAAGGATTCAAGGTAAAAAATGTATCCAACATAATAAACAGGGAGAAGATCCTCCAACCCCTATTTCGCGTTGAACTGGAGCCAAATGATATATTATTGAAGAAAAATGAGACCCATCCCATTTATAATTTAAAATATCTATTATACCGGAAAATCACAGTTGAAGAACCACACAAGCGTTCAGGACCCGTACAGTGCCATAATTGTCAAGAATATGGCCATACAAAAACTTATTGTAAATTACCTACTGTTTGTGTTGTGTGCGGTGAGTTACACCATACTGCTATTTGCCATAAGTCAAAAGATCAAAAAGAAAAAAAGTGCAGTAATTAAGGAGGTAATCACACTGCTAACTACAGAGGATGTCCTGAGTTCTCTTTTGTTAAACAAGCTATGAGTCAAAAGCCTAAAGTAACCCCAGCTCAAACAGGAAATACGTACTCCGCTACTCATCCCCTAATGTCCCAACCAATCACTTCACATGTATCGTATGCTGACGCTGTGGAGATCAACTCTGTTCCAGTGAAAAAAGTGTTACCACCAAATAATACAACAAATGCTAACCCAAGCTTTAATTTCAGTCGCCTTGAAGCTACTATTAACAATTTGGTGCAAACTATAAACAACTTTACAACAAATATGACTAGTCTGATGCAAGAAATGCTGCGAATGCAGAACACACTGCTTCTGGCATTAGTTAACAAGCCATGAACATTAAAAGTATGTTTCTGGAACGCAAACGGCATTCTCCAACATAAAAATGAACTTGAGCAATTCATCAATTTACACCCCTCCTTGGACCTTGTTTCGTAGCAACTAGCGACTACAATGAAAAACATACGTTCTGGGGATCGCGTCTTATTACACCTAGAGGTCGAGCGTTGTTCAAGACAATTTCAAAAATGGGCTTGGATGTCATTTCGAGCGGGGAGCCCACTTACTGGCCTACTGACATACAAAAAACTCCAGATGTTATAGATTTTGGCGTCATGAAAAATATCTCTAGGGATTTAGTTCATGTTGAAGCTTCTCATGATCTCTCCTCCGATCACTCTCCTACGAACGTTACAATTTGTAGCCCCCTAAGAAGTGACTTACCTCACCCATATGTGAAGGTGATAAATCGTGTTAATTGGCTGGGGTTCAAAAAATATCTCAGAAAACATCAAGCTAAGAACTCCCGATGATATTGAACTTAACATTGCCAATCTTACCGAAAATATTAAACAGGCTGCTAAACATGCCACTACCTCCCATCCGCAGACTGGGTTTAATAGAATTTATTCTGCGGATATTGAACATCTCGTATGTGAAAAAAGAAGAGCTAGAAGGGAATGGCAACAGCACAGATCACCCCAACATAAAATCAGACTTAGAGAATACACTAAACGACTCCAAGAGTTATTTGCATATGAAAAATCTGCTTCTCTTAAAAACTATCTAGAAGGTCTCGATGTCACAGCAGCATCTGATTACTCCTTGTGGCGCGCTGCTAGAAAACTTAAAACATCTGTTGAGTTTAAACCACCCCTGCGCATTTCGACCGGAGGTTGGGCAAAAACCAATACTGAAAAAGGTAACATATTTCCTGGGCATTTAAAATACGTATTTACCCCAAACACATGTACTGGTGCTGTTGATTTGCCGAGTGTAATTGCTCTACCACCTCGACCCATAAAATTTAAGATGCGCGATGTACAAAAACTAATTGCTGAAACCAACCCGAAGAAGGCCCTGGGTATTGATGGAATTAGTAACAAGATGCTGATGAAGTTGCTTCGTATTGCTATTAGAATCCTGTTATTTATTTTTAATGGCATTTTACGACTGGAGTATTATCCACACAGCTGGAAACTTGTCATGGTCAAAATGATTCCAAAGGCGAGCAAAGATCTTACCAAGGCTGAGTCATATAGGCCAATAGGTTTACTGTCAACAATTTCAAAGATCTTCGAAAAGCTGCTCATGAAAAAATTGTCCCCAATTCTTACTGATAATCAGTGCATACCGGACCATCAATTTGGTTTTAGAAGGCAGCATAGCACCATTGAACAAACTCATAGATTGGTTCATTTTATAAGAAGAACATTTGAAGAAAAGAAGTATTTTTCTTCCCTCTTTACTGATGTTTCTCAAGCATTTGATAAAGTTTGGCATGAATGCCTAATTTTAAAATTAAAGACATATCTACCAATAAACATTGTAAATCTTTTGGAAAGTTATATTCTTGCCCGAAGTTCACTGTTGTGGAAGGAGACTTCATGAGTGTGCGCGAAACTATCTCATCCGGTGTGCCACAGGGGAGTATACTGGGGTCGGTTTTGTATTTGATTTATACCTGTGATATGCCTTTAAGCAATAATATCCTCACCTCTACATTTGCCGATGATACAGCCTGACTCAAAATGCATGAAAACCCTCACGAGGCATCCCGATATCTTCAGGAACATATTAACCTGTTCGAACTGTGGTTGAACTTATGGATAATAAAGGTAAATGAACAAAAGTGTGTTCATGTCACATTAACTCTACGAAGAGACACTTGTTCCCCCATTCGAATCAACAATCAAGTTGTTCCTCAACATTCACAGATGAAATACCTTCGTATACACCTTGACTCTAAGCTATCACAAATGAAACTTAAATTAACTCAGATAGATTGGCTAATTGGTAAAAATTCAACCCTCAGTCTATATTGTAAACTTTTAATATACAAGTCGCTTTTGAAACCCATATGGTGTTATGGAATTCAGCTATGGGGCACTGCTTCAGGTTCCAATGCAGAGAGAATACAACGAAGGCAAAACAAAATTTTAAGGTTAATTACATCAGCTCAATGGTACATGAAAAATTAAATTTTATTTAAATATGCCACTTGTGACCGCTGAAATTGCAAAATATGCAGGCAAATATTTAACAATACTCGAGTCCCATCCTAATCCCCTTGCTCGTAACATCTTCAACTTTACTGGACACATCCGCTTAAAAAAGAGGGATACTACGGCCTTAATCCGCAACACTCCAGATGAAAGTTTTTGAAAATATTTTTGTGCTTAACACGACATTTATGTATTATTAATTACTATCACTAAGTTTATGTCCGACACTGGTTGGGCCTAATTATTATATATATATTTAAGATTTGAATACTTATTGTTAGCTCAGTTTTGAAGATACAATAAATAAATATTAGTGGAAAAAAATTTATTTGGAACAACACTTTTAAACAAGAATAGTGGTGCAACTTGCGAACGTAGTTTGTTTATTTCCTACGAGGAAATCGATAGTTGGCGACAACACCATAATCAAGAGGCATGTATGTACCAAATATGCAATGTAACTTAATTTCTGCTGCGTCACACAGTGGACCATTTCGCGAGAAGGCGGTCAAAAATCTGTAACTTTTGACTGAATTAGAATTTTAATATGCGGTATATTTTTGTTTATTGAATGAACCTATAGGCTTTAAGTTTAAGATATAAAAGTATAAAATAGACCGCATAGAAATTTTAGCATTTTAGCATTTTAAATTTTAGCTGATTTTTGGTACAAAAGTGAATTATTAAAACTTGTTACAAAAGTTTGTTTAACACAAAATCTTATACTTTGTGTCATGTTTACAACTTATACTTACTAAGAGTTTTAATAAATAAGAGTTAAGGGTTTTAATAAATAATCATAGAAATCATTAATGCTACTTCGAATCTCCGCGATCTTAATTTTGTTAATAATATTTTCAATACTCTCGCTTATATTAAAATTAATTCGTAAGATAATTTTTACCTTATTCCAATTGATTGGGTTGTTGTTATTTATAAGAGTTATGTTAGCTTTCCCAACAATTTTGTTTCTTACTCTTATATCAAATAACGTATGAGTCGTCTGCAACTAATTTTCGTAATTTTTCGACATGTAAAATAGACATACCAAGTTCATTCGGATTTCCATCAGCTAATCAGTTTTTCCTCTTGAGAAATTCTTCTTTGCTCTATACAACTTGTTTTCTCTAAATTTTTAAACTGCTCCTTAGAGTATGCAGCAAATTTTTGTATAACACTTCTCTCCTTTTCCAGGAAACTGAGGGTTAGTTCGTAACTCCGACTGCGACAGTAAAATAACTTTATATCTATTTGAAATAAATACATAAATGTTTCTTTATTGTTTTAGTTTTTTTTTACAAAAATAAATAATTAAACAATTTCAATTATTTTTCTTTCAAATTATTTCTACAATGAAAATTATTAAAATTACAAATACTTATATGAGTATTTGATTTGAAAAGAACAAAAACGTACAAAAATATCGTTTAACGAAATAAATATATTGGTATTAAAGTTATAACAATTACAATAGAAGTAATGAATTAGGATATAAAGGAGTATTATATAACTATTGGCGAAAAAGTGTGAATGCATTAAAACTTGAAAGGCTAAACTTGATCGTGTTACCTTCAAGTAAGTGCAAAATCACATTACTTGCAACAGAAAGTGTCTTCATTATTTTCATAATTTTATAAATTCTGTGGTGGAAAAATTTTCTATTTTGGATTAAAAATCAATAAAAAACATATTTCATACTATGCATTTAATTAATTTGTTGCAAAATTCAAAATAAAATTAAAAATTCATAAAGTTTGGTGTGCCAAACATCTTTCTTATAATTTCGAATCACTTTCACAAAAAGTGATTTTCTGAACATGCCGGATAATGTGAGCGCCAAAAAAGCAAACAGTTACATATGTAATTTGCTTTTTGTAAAAAGCTTTTATATCAATGCATCAAATAATAATAATATATCAAATTAAAATGCTAGTATATAAGCTTCTAAGACGCTTATATAATAACGGCCGCATTCATAAAAAATCGTAATTTTAGGTTTAAGAAACAAAATAGATATTGAAGACTTATTGTCAAATAAACAACTAATAACAATTTGTATTCATATACTACGTTTATACGCACGTCTTATTTGCAAATAAAGAAGAAGAATGTTGCCGTATAACTTTTTTATTGTAACTTATTAACCCACTTAACAAGTCGTGAATAACGACACTATTTGCAAATAAAAAGTAAGACGTTGCCACTTCATGAACGTTTTTTGTGTTTTACCAAACAATCATATTTTCGTCACATGGCATCACTAATAATAACATAAGTTCTGTATGTAATTTTCCGTATAAACAGTGAATTAGTTATTTGCAAATAGTTCTATTTGCAAATAAGACGTGCGTATAAACGTAGTAAGAAACGCACAATAATCAGTAAATACGTATTTAACGTTTTAATTTATTTTATGCTCTTGTATGGCAAGGCTTTTCATTTTCAATTGTAATATTATTGTTAGTGATGCTAAAAAACATTATCAAGAAACCCGGTAGCCAAGGAAAAATTTTTAATAACATTGATGTTATGCAAAAATATAACTAATTTTATTATTTTAACACATGTTTTGTTTATTATATTGAATAGCAGGCATAATTGATTGAAAATATATGATTACGCATGTATTTTGCAGTGAACAATTAAAAAAATATTCGGGTACCGAGTTTGTTTACATTTTGTGTGTATCACTATTATAGTTTTTCTTTTATAATTTTTTCTATATATGTACATAGTTTTACTATTATGGTTTTTTTACATTTGAAAGACTTGTAGTCATTCCGTGTAGAAGACAACGAAATCGTTGTTTCCATACACCCAAACATCGTTCTACTGGATTTCTAGTAGCAATATGATCAGCATTGTATTTAACTTCTTTTTCGTTTTGGGGCTGAAGTAGGGGGGTAAATAAATATGGCGTAAGCTTGTATCCTGAGTCGCCAAGCAGACTACCTTTGAACTCGCCATTTTCAAAAGGCTGTTTAATAGTAGACTCGTTAAAAATTCGGCAGTCATGAGTGCTACCTCTCCACCTCGCTACTATGTCCCGAATTTTCCAGTGTGCGTCACAAATTACCTGTACGAAATTAAAATTAATTTTTTACCAATAACACTGTGCGACAGTCCAAAAAACCTGGGACCGGATATTATTTTTCTTGTAGGGCTTGTCGAGTAAAACAAGATTCCAATAGTGAAATATGCCGGACACCTCCAAAATCCGGATTTACGGTTAAAAACCCGGTTTTTTTACCTTTGCGCACTTATAAGCCTGTAACTTTGTTGATAATAATCCGATTTTCAACTTCTTACTAGATTTGGAAAGAAGAAACTGAGATCTTTCAAATAATATATAACTTATTTAAGAAAATTTGGGAAATTTGGGTGTTATTGTCGAGCAAACACAAAATTTGTAGATTTTTCAAAAATTTTTCAAATTCGGTGACGTTTTTATACATTATTTTATTAAGAAACTATAATACAATTTAATTTATTCAAAAAGTACGTTTATATACAATTACAATGCATATATGGGGTTAAAAATAGATATGCAATTTACTGAGTTATTTAACTTTTTATTGAAAATAAACTTTTAAACATTTTATACAAATTTTATTTTTGGTTATTTTTACTCAAATAATTTTTCGAATTTGAGGTCCAATAAAAATACCTAAAAGTTATCAAAACAGATAAAAACGATGAAAAACGTACTAGATATGTAAAAAAATACCAAACAAAATTGTCAAAACCTTTAAGTCAGCGACGACTTTCCATTTATGGGTGGTATAGCTAACAAACATTAGTATATTTTTGATCACTTCGTAAGTTTCTTTTGTATTAGTCGCATATGCGATTGGAACTGAAGGTAATTTATTTTGGTTATGCAATGAAACAGCTTTTAAGCCTAGATATTACATTACAAATCTTAAATTGATAAAAATAAAGTCATACATTTTTATAAGAAAACTTACTTTTACATGAACCATCAATGAAAAGTTGCCATTCATCTGCATTATAATTGTGATTTAATGCCGAAAATAGATTCGGTACATCAACGCAATACACGAGATCACAGTCATTGGAACTAGTCTTAAAACTCTCTGCAAGTAATCAAGTCCGGTCACTTTTTCTGCCAGATGTTATAACGAAATCTTTTTCCACCAAATTCCACTGTTTTAATTGCGACCCGAGGACTTCAGATTGCCGCTTTGACAAGTGTAAATCGCGAACAAGAAATCAGCTTTTGACAAAAAATGCCGCTCCGTTGTTGTAGATCTGGATGGAAGGAAGTTGTCTTGTTCAAAATCTTTTTCTGTTTCATCGACAGATTTGCTCAATGTCCGTAGATCATAACTTACAGGTATCGGTTTTGTAACAGCTACAACATTTGCGTACTTAATGTTTTTGCGCGTTTTGAAACAGTGACTTAAAACATCGGTTTGGCAAAAGTAGCAATCATTTGGTTTATGATATGGCTGATGATGCCAAATCAAGGGGTAGAAAAGGGCAAAACAAACGAAGGTTGAATTCTCTTTTTTTAATGTATTACAGCAATATTAACAAACAAATTCTGGTTCGTACTAGCGACTAGTGTCAAAAGAACGATTAAATACTTTATTGTACACTTCTACCACTCCAATATTGTTTTTAAAATCACGCCGGTGACTGATATCAGTAACTAAGCCACAAATAAAGCAAAATTTCAAGCAAACACTTTTGAGTTAAATAACCAAAAATAAAATTTGTATAAAAGGTTTAAAAGTTTATTTTCAATAAAAAGTTATATAACTCAGTCAATTGCATATCTATTTTTAACCCCATATATGCATTGTAATTGTATATAAATGTACTTTTTGAATAAATTAAATTGTATTATAGTTTCTTAATAAAATAATGTATAAAAACGTCACCGAATTTGAAAATTTTTTGAAAAATCTACAAAATTTGTGTTTGCTCGACGATAACACCCAAATTTCCCAAATTTTCTTAAATAAGTTATATATTATTTGAAAGATCTCAGTTTCTTCTTTCCAAATCTAGTAAGAAGTTGAAAATCGGATTATTATCAACAAAGTTACAGGCTTATAAGTGCGCAAAGGTAAAAAAACCGGTTTTTTAACCGTAAATCCGGATTTTGGAGGTGTCCGGCAAATTTCACTATTGGATTTCTCTTTAGCTCAACAAGACCTACAAGAAAAATAATATCTGGTCCCAGGTTTTTCTATTTCATTCAATTTTGTAACACTGTGTAATTCTAATAAAATTTTTAAGTAAGAACTTCAGTCGGAATGTAGATACCGGTATAATTTTATCGTATGGCTACAAAAACTTTACCTGCACGTTTAGCGAATGGTATCCTTTTCTATTAATATAATACTGAGCCAGATCTCCTCCAGTTTTTTTAATTCTTATATGGGTTCCATCAATGGCCCCAATTACCCCAGGAAAAGGTCGGAATTCTTCGAAACGTCTTATTAATAAAGCTTCCTCTTCGAGAGATTATGGCATTTTAATAAATTGTTTGCCATGACGAGCTAAAGCACAACCAACTCTGTAGAGGTCACCAGCATCATCTTTAAACTTGAAAACGTACTAATATGTCAGCATTAAAATTAAAAAGAAATGGTTTTACTTACCTCCCCACGGCCCTAACATCGCAAGGCAACTAACAACTGAAGCTCGGCAGGCGTGCCACATCCTTTGCTGTCTAATTCAATGCATGAAAACCCTCACGAGGCATCCCGATATCTTCAGGAACATATTAACCTGTTCGAACTGTGGTTGAACTTATGGAGAATAAAGGTAAATGAACAAAAGTGTGTTCATGTCACATTAACTCTACGAAGAGACACTTGTTCCCCCATTCGAATCAACAATCAAGTTGTTCCTCAACATTCACAGATGAAATACCTTCGTATACACCTTGACTCTAAGCTATCACAAATGAAACTTAAATTAACTCAGATAGATTGGCTAATTGGTAAAAATTCAACCCTCAGTCTATATTGTAAACTTTTAATATACAAGTCGCTTTTGAAACCCATATGGTGTTATGGAATTCAGCTATGGGGCACTGCTTCAGGTTCCAATGCAGAGAGAATACAACGAAGGCAAAACAAAATTTTAAGGTTAATTACATCAGCTCAATGGTACATGAAAAATTAAATTTTATTTAAATATGCCACTTGTGACCGCTGAAATTGCAAAATATGCAGGCAAATATTTAACAATACTCGAGTCCCATCCTAATCCCCTTGCTCGTAACATCTTCAACTTTACTGGACACATCCGCTTAAAAAAGAGGGATACTACGGCCTTAATACGCAACACTCCAGATGAAAGTTTTTGAAAATATTTTTGTGCTTAACACGACATTTATGTATTATTAATTACTATCACTAAGTTTATGTCCGACACTGGTTGGGCCTAATTATTATATATATATTTAAGATTTGAATACTTATTGTTAGCTCAGTTTTGAAGATACAATAAATAAATATTAGTGGAAAAAAATTTATTTGGAACAACACTTTTAAACAAGAATAGTGGTGCAACTTGCGAACGTAGTTTGTTTATTTCCTACGAGGAAATCGATAGTTGGCGACAACACCATAATCAAGAGGCATGTATGTACCAAATATGCAATGTAACTTAATTTCTGCTGCGTCACACAGTGGACCATTTCGCGAGAAGGCGGTCAAAAATCTGTAACTTTTGACTGAATTAGAATTTTAATATGCGGTATATTTTTGTTTATTGAATGAACCTGTAGGCTTTAAGTTTAAGATATAAAAGTATAAAATAGACCGCATAGAAAAATAGTTATGATGGGTTTAAAATGCATTTTAAATTTTAGCTGATTTTTGGTACAAAAGTGAATTATTAAAACTTGTTACAAAAGTTTGTTTAACACAAAGTCTTATACTTTGTGTCATGTTTACAACTTATACTTACTAAGAGTTTTAATAAATAAGAGTTAAGGGTTTTAATAAATAATCATAGAAATCATTAATGCTACTTCGAATCTCCGCGATCTTAATTTTGTTAATAATATTTTCAATACTCTCGCTTATATTAAAATTAATTCGTAAGATAATTTTTACCTTATTCCAATTGATTGGGTTGTTGTTATTTATAAGAGTTATGTTAGCTTTCCCAACAATTTTGTTTCTTACTCTTATATCAAATAACGTATGAGTCGTCTGCAACTAATTTTCGTAATTTTTCGACATGTAAAATAGACATACCAAGTTCATTCGGATTTCCATCAGCTAATCAGTTTTTCCTCTTGAGAAATTCTTCTTTGCTCTATACAACTTGTTTTCTCTAAATTTTTAAACTGCTCCTTAGAGTATGCAGCAAATTTTTGTATAACACTTCTCTCCTTTTCCAGGAAACTGAGGGTTAGTTCGTAACTCCGACTGCGACAGTAAAATAACTTTATATCTATTTGAAATAAATACATAAATGTTTCTTTATTGTTTTAGTTTTTTTTTACAAAAATAAATAATTAAACAATTTCAATTATTTTTCTTTCAAATTATTTCTACAATGAAAATTATTAAAATTACAAATACTTATATGAGTATTTGATTTGAAAAGAACAAAAACGTACAAAAATATCGTTTAACGAAATAAATATATTGGTATTAAAGTTATAACAATTACAATAGAAGTAATGAATTAGGATATAAAGGAGTATTATATAACTATTGGCGAAAAAGTGTGAATGCATTAAAACTTGAAAGGCTAAACTTGATCGTGTTACCTTCAAGTAAGTGCAAAATCACATTACTTGCAACAGAAAGTGTCTTCATTATTTTCATAATTTTATAAATTCTGTGGTGGAAAAATTTTCTATTTTGGATTAAAAATCAATAAAAAACATATTTCATACTATGCATTTAATTAATTTGTTGCAAAATTCAAAATAAAATTAAAAATTCATAAAGTTTGGTGTGCCAAACATCTTTCTTATAATTTCGAATCACTTTCACAAAAAGTGATTTTCTGAACATGCCGGATAATGTGAGCGCCAAAAAAGCAAACAGTTACATATGTAATTTGCTTTTTGTAAAAAGCTTTTATATCAATGCATCAAATAATAATAATATATCAAATTAAAATGCTAGTATATAAGCTTCTAAGACGCTTATATAATAACGGCCGCATTCATAAAAAATCGTAATTTTAGGTTTAAGAAACAAAATAGATATTGAAGACTTATTGTCAAATAAACAACTAATAACAATTTGTATTCATATACTACGTTTATACGCACGTCTTATTTGCAAATAAAGAAGAAGAATGTTGCCGTATAACTTTTTTATTGTAACTTATTAACCCACTTAACAAGTCGTGAATAACGACACTATTTGCAAATAAAAAGTAAGACGTTGCCACTTCATGAACGTTTTTTGTGTTTTACCAAACAATCATATTTTCGTCACATGGCATCACTAATAATAACATAAGTTCTGTATGTAATTTTCCGTATAAACAGTGAATTAGTTATTTGCAAATAGTTCTATTTGCAAATAAGACGTGCGTATAAACGTAGTAAGAAACGCACAATAATCAGTAAATACGTATTTAACGTTTTAATTTATTTTATGCTCTTGTATGGCAAGGCTTTTCATTTTCAATTGTAATATTATTGTTAGTGATGCTAAAAAACATTATCAAGAAACCCGGTAGCCAAGGAAAAATTTTTAATAACATTGATGTTATGCAAAAATATAACTAATTTTATTATTTTAACACATGTTTTGTTTATTATATTGAATAGCAGGCATAATTGATTGAAAATATATGATTACGCATGTATTTTGCAGTGAACAATTAAAAAAATATTCGGGTACCGAGTTTGTTTACATTTTGTGTGTATCACTATTATAGTTTTTCTTTTATAATTTTTTCTATATATGTACATAGTTTTACTATTATGGTTTTTTTACATTTGAAAGACTTGTAGTCATTCCGTGTAGAAGACAACGAAATCGTTGTTTCCATACACCCAAACATCGTTCTACTGGATTTCTAGTAGCAATATGATCAGCATTGTATTTAACTTCTTTTTCGTTTTGGGGCTGAAGTAGGGGGGTAAATAAATATGGCGTAAGCTTGTATCCTGAGTCGCCAAGCAGACTACCTTTGAACTCGCCATTTTCAAAAGGCTGTTTAATAGTAGACTCGTTAAAAATTCGGCAGTCATGAGTGCTACCTCTCCACCTCGCTACTATGTCCCGAATTTTCCAGTGTGCGTCACAAATTACCTGTACGAAATTAAAATTAATTTTTTACCAATAACACTGTGCGACAGTCCAAAAAACCTGGGACCGGATATTATTTTTCTTGTAGGGCTTGTCGAGTAAAACAAGATTCCAATAGTGAAATATGCCGGACACCTCCAAAATCCGGATTTACGGTTAAAAACCCGGTTTTTTTACCTTTGCGCACTTATAAGCCTGTAACTTTGTTGATAATAATCCGATTTTCAACTTCTTACTAGATTTGGAAAGAAGAAACTGAGATCTTTCAAATAATATATAACTTATTTAAGAAAATTTGGGAAATTTGGGTGTTATTGTCGAGCAAACACAAAATTTGTAGATTTTTCAAAAATTTTTCAAATTCGGTGACGTTTTTATACATTATTTTATTAAGAAACTATAATACAATTTAATTTATTCAAAAAGTACGTTTATATACAATTACAATGCATATATGGGGTTAAAAATAGATATGCAATTTACTGAGTTATTTAACTTTTTATTGAAAATAAACTTTTAAACATTTTATACAAATTTTATTTTTGGTTATTTTTACTCAAATAATTTTTCGAATTTGAGGTCCAATAAAAATACCTAAAAGTTATCAAAACAGATAAAAACGATGAAAAACGTACTAGATATGTAAAAAAATACCAAACAAAATTGTCAAAACCTTTAAGTCAGCGACGACTTTCCATTTATGGGTGGTATAGCTAACAAACATTAGTATATTTTTGATCACTTCGTAAGTTTCTTTTGTATTAGTCGCATATGCGATTGGAACTGAAGGTAATTTATTTTGGTTATGCAATGAAACAGCTTTTAAGCCTAGATATTACATTACAAATCTTAAATTGATAAAAATAAAGTCATACATTTTTATAAGAAAACTTACTTTTACATGAACCATCAATGAAAAGTTGCCATTCATCTGCATTATAATTGTGATTTAATGCCGAAAATAGATTCGGTACATCAACGCAATACACGAGATCACAGTCATTGGAACTAGTCTTAAAACTCTCTGCAAGTAATCAAGTCCGGTCACTTTTTCTGCCAGATGTTATAACGAAATCTTTTTCCACCAAATTCCACTGTTTTAATTGCGACCCGAGGACTTCAGATTGCCGCTTTGACAAGTGTAAATCGCGAACAAGAAATCAGCTTTTGACAAAAAATGCCGCTCCGTTGTTGTAGATCTGGATGGAAGGAAGTTGTCTAGTTCAAAATCTTTTTCTGTTTCATCGACAGATTTGCTCAATGTCCGTAGATCATAACTTACAGGTATCGGTTTTGTAACAGCTACAACATTTGCGTACTTAATGTTTTTGCGCGTTTTGAAACAGTGACTTAAAACATCGGTTTGGCAAAAGTAGCAATCATTTGGTTTATGATATGGCTGATGATGCCAAATCAAGGGGTAGAAAAGGGCAAAACAAACGAAGGTTGAATTCTCTTTTTTTAATGTATTACAGCAATATTAACAAACAAATTCTGGTTCGTACTAGCGACTAGTGTCAAAAGAACGATTAAATACTTTATTGTACACTTCTACCACTCCAATATTGTTTTTAAAATCACGCCGGTGACTGATATCAGTAACTAAGCCACAAATAAAGCAAAATTTCAAGCAAACACTTTTGAGTTAAATAACCAAAAATAAAATTTGTATAAAAGGTTTAAAAGTTTATTTTCAATAAAAAGTTATATAACTCAGTCAATTGCATATCTATTTTTAACCCCATATATGCATTGTAATTGTATATAAATGTACTTTTTGAATAAATTAAATTGTATTATAGTTTCTTAATAAAATAATGTATAAAAACGTCACCGAATTTGAAAATTTTTTGAAAAATCTACAAAATTTGTGTTTGCTCGACGATAACACCCAAATTTCCCAAATTTTCTTAAATAAGTTATATATTATTTGAAAGATCTCAGTTTCTTCTTTCCAAATCTAGTAAGAAGTTGAAAATCGGATTATTATCAACAAAGTTACAGGCTTATAAGTGCGCAAAGGTAAAAAAACCGGTTTTTTAACCGTAAATCCGGATTTTGGAGGTGTCCGGCAAATTTCACTATTGGATTTCTCTTTAGCTCAACAAGACCTACAAGAAAAATAATATCTGGTCCCAGGTTTTTCTATTTCATTCAATTTTGTAACACTGTGTAATTCTAATAAAATTTTTAAGTAAGAACTTCAGTCGGAATGTAGATACCGGTATAATTTTATCGTATGGCTACAAAAACTTTACCTGCACGTTTAGCGAATGGTATCCTTTTCTATTAATATAATACTAAGCCAGATCTCCTCCAGTTTTTTTAATTCTTATATGGGTTCCATCAATGGCCCCAATTACCCCAGGAAAAGGTCGGAATTCTTCGAAACGTCTTATTAATAAAGCTTCCTCTTCGAGAGATTATGGCATTTTAATAAATTGTTTGCCATGACGAGCTAAAGCACAACCAACTCTGTAGAGGTCACCAGCATCATCTTTAAACTTGAAAACGTACTAATATGTCAGCATTAAAATTAAAAAGAAATGGTTTTACTTACCTCCCCACGGCCCTAACATCGCAAGGCAACTAACAACTGAAGCTCGGCAGGCGTGCCACATCCTTTGCTGTCTAATTCAATAGCCGCTTTCACCAAATCCGTTATTTTTTTACTGTATATTTGTTAAAACGATATTTCATTTTAAATCGTTGATGAATTGTTGATGTTTATTTCAAAATACTGGTGTTTTTGAGCCACAAGAAGGGTGCTGTTGGCTGAAGTAGTTAGCTCGTTGACTACAAGGCAATTTATTACTGACAATCTGGGTTCGTATCCTGTTCAACACAAGTCATTAAAAAAAATTAACATCATGAATTTTTCTGACTTACTTATTGTGGCGTTGTTTTATTTGTTGTTGCACCTGTTTAAGTGATGAAGGCATAACACTGGTCACTTAATAGTAAGTAACAGCGATTGGAATACTCTCAAGCACTGTCTTTCGTCGCACTGTGGCGGTTTTTCCCAAAAACAGTTGCAAAAATACAAAATTTGATGACAAAATTTTGTAAAATGAATGAACACATCGTATAAAGACCATCTTACTGATCAGAATTCAAAAACGTTTTTCTTAATTGGATAAGAATTATAGCTGGTGGAGCTGCTTAAAGTCGACAGTTTTTTAGAAAGTCTAAAATGATTTTGAGAAAAAAAGGTATTTTAGAATTGAAGTGTTAGAAATATTGCCATGTGATCACTACTTTTTTTGGTATTATTTTAAAGGTATATTTATTGTTTATTAAGAAAAGTAAGAAAATATCCACCAGATACCGTACTTTTTCGGCAGTTGCCGTTTTTCAGACACCCTATATTTAGGTAGTTTTTACAAATAAAATAGAGAATTTATATATAAATAGGCAAGTGGAAAAAGTTAAGAACCATTTTAACTGACTTAAACTCAACGTATTCGCTTGATTTTTTTTTGTTTCATAGAATGTCAATAGGAGCAGTGCATAATGTATTTTTTATTTTACATTTTTGTGCCTAAGATGTTTAAAAGCAGTTAAGAATATTAGCCAATCATAAAGCCATGATATCTCTCTCTCTCTCTCTTAATTTGCTAAAAAATTTTAACAAAAAACATACTGAATTGTTGTTATTCTTATTGAGCCTTAACACACGAGAACAATTATGCAGGCATAACATCGTACTTTGTAGGCAAGAGAGACGAGGAGAGTGGTTTTTCGTCCGCACAATTTTCCAACCAGGCATAACCCCGCATTATTAGCACAAAACCAATACATATGCATTTATGAAAAAACAGGTTCGATTGTTTTGTTTTTTACAGAACGTATTTGTTTATTCTTGGACCGTCGTGGTCTAAACATGGATTTAAAAGAAGAAGGTGGCTTGGTCGCGCAAGCAACATGCATATAAGTACATAAATAGTCTTAAGGCTTTGCATATATACATACAAACATAGATTCGTAAAAAATAGGTAGCAAATTAATTTTGTTTGTTCCCTATTTTTGTGAAATCCTGTATGATTGGTTTTTACACTTTTCGTTACCTGCGAAAAAACATGTACAGTACAATCGCGAAATGTAATCATTAAAGAGTAATCTATATATAAATAGGCAAGTGGAAAAATTAAGAACCATTTTAACTGACCTAAACTCAACAAATTCGCTTAATTTTTTTTGTTTGATAGGTTGTCAATAGGAGGAGTGCAGAATGTATTTTTTATTCTACATTTTTGTGCCTAAGATAGTTAAAAACAGTTAAGAATATTAGCCAATCATAAAGCCATGATCTCTCTTTCTCTCTTAATTTGCAAAAAAAAAATTACAACAAGCAACTCAAAATTAACTAAATTTAATTTGGCTTGGCAACTCCGTAAACATTCAGATTGAAAAATTTATTTTATTTGTTCATTCTATTCCACCATTTTTTTGCGGGTGAGCTGGAGAAATGCATTACTGCATTCATAGTGGATCGTCATCCACTATGATATGTCGGGCTCTCCCATATGGGCATACCGACTAAAACCCGACTTCATCTCTTTGGGAGATACTTCCACCTCGGAACCGCTTTCGCATTACTTCGAGGTGGCTCCCTCCTTGGTCAGGAGATCGCCTTCCGCATGCCTGCGTCCCGGCACCCGCTTTTTTTCTCTTCTCCTTTGAATAGCTTAGTCGCTGTCCTAGCCTATCCCAAGCTGCTGTGTGCTCTATCCAGATCCTTCTTCTTAGCTCGGAGCACGCATTCGACGTACGTTGCCACTGCATTCCACGCTTGCGCATTACTTGTCATCTTGTCAACAAGGTTTGCAGTCGTGATCAAGCCGATTTGCATCTCGACTTGTTGTCGGCTTATGACCCAGCGTTGGCAGGAGAAAAACGTGTGTTCCGCATCGTCAACTATATCGCTTTCTTCGTACAAACAAAATGGTGTACTGCACTTTCCCATTCTGTGCAAATATTTTCTAAAATAGCCGTGTCCGGAGAGCATCTGTGTCAAGTAATAGTTCACCTCTCCGTGTTTTCTTTCCATCCATTTCCGTATATCTGGTATAAGTTTGGCTGTCCATCTACCGTTCTTATCTTCGCTCCATAGTGCTTGCCATCTTTCAATAGTTGCCTGCCTAGCATCTGGCAAAGGCGTTGTGTCCGCTGTAGATCGTCTTGTGATAAATACTCTCTTGCGTTCCACTGCATGAAGGTCGATTGGAAGCATGCCTGCTATCACAAAGACAGCGGATGCCGATACTGTGCGGTATGCCGATGCCACGCGCAACGCCGCTGTTCTCTGCACTGAGAGTAATGCATTTGCTCTTCTCTTGGTCCTCAGTGTGTCTGCCCAGATTTCACATCCGTACAAAAGGACACTGTTGCATGCTTCCATCAGCAGCTTCCTCTTGCATGATAGAGGTCCTCCAACATTCGCCATTAATCTGCTCAGCTGTGCCGTTATCTTTGCCGCTTTTGTGGATACATATTGAATGTGTTGTGAGTATGTCAACCTCCTATCCATCCTTATACTTAGGTAGTTCACACTTTCCTTGGTGGTTATTAAAACATCCTCGAACAGCATTTCTATCTCGGTTGGCATGTGCCGTCCTGTGAGAAACACTAACTCCGTTTTGTGTGTGGCTAGCTTCAGCCCATGTGAGTCTAGCCAGGCCCTGGTTCTTATCATCACTTGTCTGAGTCTCCTCTGGGCATCGTCCGTGTTCCTAGCTGTGATGACTGCTGCGATGTCATCTGCGTAGCCAACTAAGAAGTTGTCGTCTGGCACTTCGATTCTCAGGATTTCGTCATAGCTCGCGTTCCACAGATCTGCTCCTAAAGTAGTGCCCTGTGCCGCTCCCGAGGTGACGATCATACTTTTCGGGCCCTCCTCGGTGTCGTATAAGAGAACCCTGTCTTTCAAATAGTTGCCAATTATCTTCATTAAATATGTTGGCACTGCGAAATTTCTCTTCAAGGCTTTCAACACGTCTGTCCATCTTAGGCTATTGAAAGCATTCCTTACGTCGAGAGTGGCGAGAAGAACCACGGGCCTGCTGAAATGGTTTCTCTGCTGGACAACTTTGACAACATCTGTTATCTCCTTCACGGCATCTATTGTACACATGCCTGGTCGTAATCCATATTGTCTCCTGGATAAGCCACCTCCCCTATTGATAGCTTCTTCTAGGTGGGGCTTGAGTAGTTTCTCCAGTAGTTTTCCTGCCGAATCCAGCATACAGGGTGGCCTGTATGATGATGGCAAATGTGGTTCTCCTTTTCCTTTGCTTATAAGCACCAGCTTTTGTTTTTTCCACGGCTCTGGAAAAACGCCTTCCCTCCGGCAGCTATTATACATTTCTAAAAGCAATCTTGGTCGAGTAATTGCAATCTTCTTCACCACCTCGGCTGGCATTCCATCAGGTCCAGGGGCCTTTCCATTTTTGAGGGTTAGAGCTGCTGCCCTTAGTTCCTCTATGGTGAATGGAATAACCTGGGTTTGTGTTGCCACATCCTCCGTGTTGTAAATGTCATTCCTTAAGCCATGCTTAGGAAAGAGCGTTGTCACTATATTCTCCACTGTCCTTTCGTCCATCTCCTGCGCGGGGTTTTAAAACCCAAGCTTCTTCATGACTAATTTATATCCAAGGCCCCATGGGTCCCTATTAATATCTTTCCTGAGCTCCTCCAATTGTTGTCTTACTATTCTGTATAGCTCTTCCCAACCTCTTTTTTGCTTCCTTGTATTCAGCATGCTCTGCATCTGCTATGCCTCTACGCCTTGCCTTAGTGTATTTTCGACGCTGTCGTATACAATTACGCCTTTCTTCTTCTATTGTGTTGTTCCACCAATATACAGCGGTTTTATATTTGTTCCGCTTCCTCGCTTTTGGCATTGCTTTGTCACAGCCCATTCGAATGATATTCATGACTTGGTTAGATATATTTACGGCATCTTCTCCTAATTCCAATCTTCCTATTTGGTAGTCAACCTCTGCCACGAGCGCAGATGTGTCCAACTTGCCCACGTTCCATCTGCGAGTGCCACCGCTTGTGCTTCCTTGATGAGTAAGGGTGTTTTTCTGGAAGGAGTATGATATGTACTGGTGATCACTGGCCGTGTATATCTCGAGAACTTTCCAGTTCAGAACTCCCCTAACCAATCTTTCAGACACCAATGTTACATCTGGTATTGTACCCTCACACTGTGGTCTCCTGAAAGTGGGAACATTTCAAACGTTAGCGACTATCAATCCACTTCTCGCTGCTAATTCAATTATCCTTTTTCCTCTTGAGTTAGTAGTCGGCATTCCCCATTCCACTGCTCTAGAGTTAACATCGCCCCCCACTAGGATATCTCCTCCTAGGTCTCTTATGGCGTCTTCCATCGCATCGAGTTTACCTTGGAAAATATCAATACTCTCACTCGATGTGAGATAGCAGTTTAAGAGTGTGATCTCTTCAAACTGCACCCATACGAATCCGTTTCCCTTGCCTGAGTTTTTTGGTCGTAGCCTTCTGTTGTTGGATATCTATATAGCAGCAGTATCTGTGTCATCGCTTAGCCAGAACCCACTCGTCTTGCTCGTGTATTGCTCGCTGATAATTGCGATGTCCGCTCTCTGCTCCAGAATAATCTGTGGTAAGAGAGAATCAGCGACTTTTCCCCTATGCATATTTAGTTGAAGTACTTTCATTTCGCGGTTTGTTTGTCTGCCTTACAGCTCCTTGATCCAGGTAGGTGATCCGTTGAGCTACTTCCTTTTTGTGAGCATATATAACATATTGGAGGATTTTTGCACTCCATCAGCTTGTGTTCTTTTTGTCCGCACTGGATGCAAATTCCCATGGCCTTTCTCTTAGGTCCCTTGCATTCCCATTGAAGATGGCCCGCTCCAAAACATCTGTAACAGCGTTTGGTCTCCTCCCTGTATCTTAACCTACAATTGGTCATTGCAATTTTGATCCTCTCCGTTCGTAAAAGATCATTGGCGCCGCATACGGGCAGCGTGACGAAGGAGCGCTTTTGCTCCCGGTTGTTTGTTGCGGTTAAATGAACATCGATCACGTCCTTTTCTAATTTCGTGGCCTTGTTTATAGTAGCCGTTACTTCTTCAACAGTACAAAGGGCATCGAGATCTTGTATTTCAATTGTAGCTTTTGGTCTAAGGTCGGCTGCCACCGCAGCATCCTTCAGAGTGCCTTTAATTGCATCGTAAAACTCTTTCTTGTTTCCACCTTTTCCTATCTCCACCAGTATCGAACCTGCCTTCGTCTTACGGATCGATTGCACTGCTATTTTTGCTTCCTCTGGTCTCACATTGCTTCTTAAATTCTTGAGGACATCGACGTAGCTATGACCCTCAAGTGGTTTAATTATAACGGCTTCTGGTCGCTCCTTTGGCTTTTTCTGGCGATTCCTTTTTCTCACATCTGTTTTCTTTTTGGGAATTCTTGCGCCCACTTCCTCCATTCTCGCCTTATTTTTCGTAATTTCCTCTGTTTTCTACCTCTTTTTCCCCCCAGGGGGCGCGGTCAATGCACCCTGTCTTGGTGGCTTGGTGTTGCACCTCCTGGGGTAGAGGGTTATCAGGTTTCCGGACCTAGGCCTTTTTGCTGATAACCCCTAAAAACTTGTATGTTGCTACCCAATCCCTGAAACAACAGGGCAACGGGCGCGCATGCAAGTAAATTAAAGGTAAAAGCGGGTTCGCTCGCTCGTCCGGAGGGGTAGTTGGTCTTTCCAGACCTTGACCTTTGGCCAATTGCCCTAAAACTTAATATGTTACCACCCAATCCCTGAATACCAGGGTAACGGGCGTGCATATAAGTAATTAAGGAAGTAGCTTGCTACGCTAGTCTGGTTAGAGGTGTTACCGATGCCTCAGGTGTGCAAGGAACCTAAAATCGGAGGTGATTTTAACACGCGACTGACCAGAGTCCTATCTGGTGCCACGGGAACCAGTAGCCCCTAGGACTTGTCCTAGACTGGTTATTGGTGAGGCCCCTTCGGGGATCACGTGGTGGCTGTGGTTAAAACCTAAAGATACGCGGGGAGAGGTATGGGCTGGATGAGTGTGTCTTCAATCATGGGTTAGTGGCATGATGTGGATGTTCTCTTCAGGCCGTATATCTCTAGGTGCTGTTGCTATTCGACAGAGCTGCTCTAATGGTTACGGTAGGTGAAGCTTCAGGTCAGATTGGGGTAAAAGTTCCACTGCCGTGCCATTTTTGTAGTAGGAGGTATGATAGCTCCAAGCATCTTAGCAAGGTGTCTGTACATGGTCCAGCAGCCTGTACGGAACTTGCTACCATGTTGTCCCTGTTGGGGGCACATGTTAGTTGGCATTTCCTCATGTGCCCTTGGCGGGGGCTGCTGGGGCGGTGGTGAACGTGCTTTATTCACCCTTGTGCAATAGTGCACCGTCAGGTTAGGCCTTCGGGCAGGTACTGACGTGAATCTTTTGCAACTCTGTTTTCTACCTCACATTGACCTGAGTATCCATTTCTCTCTGTTTCTTTTTTGGATTTGTCTCCGCTACGCTTCTTCTTCGATGTCGTCGGTGTTCTCATAGTCTCAGTCCTGTTGGTTGATATGATTTTCTCCGTTCCAGATCTGCTCGCCTCTTTACCCTTTCAGCAATCTTCCAGTTCTTACGGTAATCCCCTATTATGTCGATGAGCTCCTCTAGCTCAGATATTCCATTTTGGACGTCCAAGCTAATATTCCTCTGCTTTCCCACAGCCTGTCTTATTTTACGCAATACCTTTTGGCACTGCCCTAGTGCCTCTTCTTCAGAGCATCTCATTTTGAGGATGTATTGCTGTCGAGGTGAGTTGTGAGTAGGCGAACCATCTTGTTGCCTGGTATATCCCACGTTTGTGTTTCCCTGAGGGGTCTCAGGAACTATTATTTTTTCGGTTTCCCGGGTTTCAGCTGCTGGTCGGGGTGTGGTCACCGGGGAGCGAACTATTTTAGAGCTGCTCTTGAAAATACTTTCAGCATCTCTACCCCTCTATATTACGTGTTGTTGTTGTTGTTGGTCTCATCATTTTGTTTTATATGGGTCCCAACTTGGAGCCGTTCTCCATAACCCGTTGTGCAGTTGCCCATTGGGTGACCTCCACCATTTGGTGGTAAAACTATTCTACTAAAGTGCGATTTAAGGCAAATTTTACCTGTTGTTCCACACGGGACCCGATTTACTTTAATTGAAAGTTGCATCATTAGTTGGAAGGAATTTAAATCTTTTCACAAAGTTACCTTAACACAAAATACGAGAGCTAGACCAGAAGAAGCTCTCGCGATTCCTTTTTCTCACATCTGTTTTCTTTTTGGGAATTCTTGCGCCCACTTCCTCCATTCTCGCCTTATTTTTCGTAATTTCCTCTGTTTTCTACCTCACATTGACCTGAGTATCCATTTCTCTCTGTTTCTTTTTTGGATTTGTCTCCGCTACGCTTCTTCTTCGATGTCGTCGGTGTTCTCATAGTCTCAGTCCTGTTGGTTGATATGATTTTCTCCGTTCCAGATCTGCTCGCCTCTTTACCCTTTCAGCAATCTTCCAGTTCTTACGGTAATCCCCTATTATGTCGATGAGCTCCTCTAGCTCAGATATTCCATTTTGGACGTCCAAGCTAATATTCCTCTGCTTTCCCACAGCCTGTCTTATTTTACGCAATACCTTTTGGCACTGCCCTAGTGCCTCTTCTTCAGAGCATCTCATTTTGAGGATGTATTGCTGTCGAGGTGAGTTGTGAGTAGGCGAACCATCTTGTTGCCTGGTATATCCCACGTTTGTGTTTCCCTGAGGGGTCTCAGGAACTATTATTTTTTCGGTTTCCCGGGTTTCAGCTGCTGGTCGGGGTGTGGTCACCGGGGAGCGAACTATTTTAGAGCTGCTCTTGAAAATACTTTCAGCATCTCTACCCCTCTATATTACGTGTTGTTGTTGTTGTTGGTCTCATCATTTTGTTTTATATGGGTCCCAACTTGGAGCCGTTCTCCATAACCCGTTGTGCAGTTGCCCATTGGGTGACCTCCACCATTTGGTGGTAAAACTATTCTACTAAAGTGCGATTTAAGGCAAATTTTACCTGTTGTTCCACACGGGACCCGATTTACTTTAATTGAAAGTTGCATCATTAGTTGGAAGGAATTTAAATCTTTTCACAAAGTTACCTTAACACAAAATACGAGAGCTAGACCAGAAGAAGCTCTCGCGATTCCTTTTTCTCACATCTGTTTTCTTTTTGGGAATTCTTGCGCCCACTTCCTCCATTCTCGCCTTATTTTTCGTAATTTCCTCTGTTTTCTACCTCACATTGACCTGAGTATCCATTTCTCTCTGTTTCTTTTTTGGATTTGTCTCCGCTACGCTTCTTCTTCGATGTCGTCGGTGTTCTCATAGTCTCAGTCCTGTTGGTTGATATGATTTTCTCCGTTCCAGATCTGCTCGCCTCTTTACCCTTTCAGCAATCTTCCAGTTCTTACGGTAATCCCCTATTATGTCGATGAGCTCCTCTAGCTCAGATATTCCATTTTGGACGTCCAAGCTAATATTCCTCTGCTTTCCCACAGCCTGTCTTATTTTACGCAATACCTTTTGGCACTGCCCTAGTGCCTCTTCTTCAGAGCATCTCATTTTGAGGATGTATTGCTGTCGAGGTGAGTTGTGAGTAGGCGAACCATCTTGTTGCCTGGTATATCCCACGTTTGTGTTTCCCTGAGGGGTCTCAGGAACTATTATTTTTTCGGTTTCCCGGGTTTCAGCTGCTGGTCGGGGTGTGGTCACCGGGGAGCGAACTATTTTAGAGCTGCTCTTGAAAATACTTTCAGCATCTCTACCCCTCTATATTACGTGTTGTTGTTGTTGTTGGTCTCATCATTTTGTTTTATATGGGTCCCAACTTGGAGCCGTTCTCCATAACCCGTTGTGCAGTTGCCCATTGGATGACCTCCACCATTTGGTGGTAAAACTATTCTACTAAAGTGCGATTTAAGGCAAATTTTACCTGTTGTTCCACACGGGACCCGATTTACTTTAATTGAAAGTTGCATCATTAGTTGGAAGGAATTTAAATCTTTTCACAAAGTTACCTTAACACAAAATACGAGAGCTAGACCAGAAGAAGTAGACTTTGTCGAATTTCATAAATAAACTTGGTAATGGTGAATTAAGAAATTATCCAGAGTTAGGTGATGACATTATTGAATTGCCACAACAAATAATTGGTTGTTTTGATAATTTAATTACTGATATCTATGGTAATATTTTTGAGAATATATTATCGGATCAAATCCTTAATTCCGTTCTGTTAGCTCCTACCAGTGAAGACGGCGCTTCAATAAATAATGATATACTTAATCGTCTTTCAGGGGAGGAGAAGGTTTATTACAGTTTTTATAAAGTTTCTAATGATGTCAATGACGTAAATGAATATCTTTCTTAATTTTTAAATTCACTGAACGTAAGCAGAATGCCACCGCATAAATTGAAATTGAAAATAAATTCCATTGTTATGCTGATTCGTAATTTGAGCACGGCACAAGCTATAGTAAATGGAACTCGAATGAGAGTAAAATGCTTGCACCACAACACCATAGATTACGAAGTATTAACGGGAGTAGTTCGTAATAAAAGAATTTTGATTCCACGAATAAATTTACCACTTTCTGGAACAATTCTTCCATTAAAATTTCAGCGGACACAATTTCCAATTATACCCGTATTTGCTATGACCATTAACAATTCACAGGGGCAAACATTTGAAAAGATAGGTGTCTTTTTGAGATTACCTGTATTTGCTCATGGACAATTATATGTAGCTGCGAGTAGAGTTCGTTCATTCGACGGCCTAAAATTTTATATTTTAAATGAAAATTGTCAAGGAAACATACTCCATGACAATAGAGTTTTTACGAAGAATATTGTATATAAAAAAATTTTCCTTAGATGAAGATGCCAGTTGTAGACCTACTTTAAACATTTTGAATAATATAAATTTTTTTTACTTTTAGTTTTTCTTCAATTAATCAAAAAATTTTAATATTTTTAATATAGGCAATAAATTTATGTTTCTTAAATCAACATCAAAACCATTTATATTATTTATTTGGAAAGCTCACATTAATAGATACAACTATTAAAGAATGGAGTAAGTACGGTAATACATTTTATTAGAAATGAAGAAAAATATGACATTTTATCTGAGCAGTTTTCTATTATTGCAATAATGGTTGAATTTCAACCACTGGGCGAACACTAGTATCTACAAATGGGCAAAAATGTTCACGCCCATATTTTCTTAGCATATTTACTACACAGTACTTTCCTCCGAGCGCACAAGCTAAAAAAGGACAAGGTGGTTTCAGCAGCATTTACATATCGTGGAATCGTCTATCTGAAAAATTTTGAAACTGATGTGCCAATACGAATTGATAAATTCAATGAATTAAACCAGTTTTTTCGGCCGCATAACAATGGACCACATATTTTATAAGCTATACAAACTTCTAGTTTTCTTGCCAATTATACGTTGCTTCGTCAGTTATGTGTTGTTTTGTCAGTCAACAAAATATATGATTTCTATGAAATTTATTTTATTCGCTCCTCTTTATTGTACTACTTACAAAATTTATATGGTACTTTTTAAAATTTTATTTACTTGCATTGTAATATTTTCTATTTTTTATTATAACTTTAAACTATGATAATATAAGGGTTGGCTCTAGAGAAAATTTAAACACTATGGTCAGAATACTTTCTAAAAATGCTTCTGGTCTTAAAATCTGTCACGTAAATGCCCAGAGTTTGAACAATAAAATGGATGAGTTCCAAGAAATTTTTGAAAACAGTAACATAGATATTATATGTGTCTCAGAGACATGGTTCTACCCGGATGTTAACAGTAACATGTACAACTTAAATGGTTATCATCTTTTCCGTTCCGACAGATCAACTAATGCCGGTGGTGTTGCTATTTATATAAGATCAAATATTACTTGTAAAGAAAAATGTAAAAATCTTGCTTCAGACAACATCGAGTACATGCTAGTCGAAATCTCAAACAACGCTGAAAAGCTGCTGGTTGGGAGCATATACAGACCTAATAGAAGCATCAATATGGATCATATGCTAGAAATGCTGAGTACGTGTACTCTTGGATACGACCATGTAGTGGTAATTGGTGACTTTAATGCAAATATTTTGGAAGACAGTAGCCTAGTTGAAAATATGAGTTCAATTGGACTCCACATAGTTAATAATAGAATTCCAACACATTTTACAACAACTTCAAGTACGTTAATTGATCTCTGCTTTATTAGTAACAGCACGCACCTACTTCTATT
Source organism: Germaria angustata (assembly GCA_963681545.1). Lineage (NCBI taxonomy): Eukaryota > Metazoa > Arthropoda > Insecta > Diptera > Tachinidae > Germaria > Germaria angustata. The sequence continues at coordinate 88,653,177 of OY812998.1, forward strand.
CGACCAGTTGTCAGCATCTATGTTCTCCAAACATGATTTGTTGTTTCTGTCCTACGATTTTAATATTGTAAATAACACAACACTCCAAATTCTGGAATATAGAGACTTCAAGAATATTGACCTTCAGTCACTCGATATTGAACTGTCATCCTTAAATTTTAATGTAGTTTTTTCTATGGCTACAGTTGATGAACAATTAAACTTCTTACATCAACGGTTAAGCTATCTTTATGATAAATATGTACCTGTTAAAAGAAAAATTATACGGAACGAGAGACCATGGTTTACAAACGAAATAAGAATGCTAATTGAAGATAGGAACCACGCATACAAAAGGTGGAAACGATTCAGAACCCCAGAGCTATATAATATCTTTAAAAATGCAAGAGCTGCTGTAAATTCAAAAATAAGAATGGCTAAGTCGATGTTCTATCACTACAAGTTTCAAACATTTGTTGATTCCCGAAAAAAATGGAGAGAAATTCGTAAAATGGGTTTAGTAAATCGTAGTAATGCTAATGCCGGGACACACGTCATCGACGTGAACGAGCTAAACTCTCAATTTTCAAGTATGCCTATGCCTCCAATAAACATAAATTTTTATAACAACTATGGCTTAAATCGCAATGAAACAAATTTCTTCAATTTTATTCACATTACTCAAGAAAATGTACTTAAAGCATTTATTCATATAAAATCTAACGCTGTTGGCTTTGATGGTTTGCATCCAAAGTTTGTCAAGCTTACTCTTCCATACACACTAACTCATTTAACTCATTTTTTCAACACGATCATAACAACATCTACGTTTCCATCTGAATGGAAACATGCCAAAATCATACCGATCCTGAAACCTGACAAGAGTTACCGACCAATTGCAATTTTGCCCTATCTTTCGAAAGTCTTTGAAAAATTAATTCATTCACAAATAAGCCGCTACTTACATACAAACTCCTTACTAAATGATAGACAATCTGGATTTAGACCAAAGCACAGCTGTACTACTACTCTGATTGATGTCACGGAGGAAATCAGAAGTCAAATTGATAAACGTCATATGATATCATTCTTAATACTACTGGATCACTCCAAAGCCTTTGATACAGTGCATCATTCCATTCTCTGCCTTAAATTAAAACATATGTGTAATTTCTCTCCAACTGCATTGAAACTGTTAACATCGTATTTAAGTGGCAGAAGTCAAAGTGTTACCCATGAAAGAAATGTTTCTGAATGTTGCTTAATGCCTAGAGGCGTACCACAGGGTTCTACACTTGGGCCACTATTGTATTCTATATACGCTAATGATCTGCCTTTACAAGTGAAACACTGCAAAATTCAAATGTATGCTGATGACGTGCAGCTCTATATAAGCTGTAGGATATCAGATGCCGCAAACTGCATACAACTTATAAACGAAGATATGCATCGTATTAACCTTTGGGCATCTGCAAATGGCCTATGCTTAAACCCAAAAAAATCAGTTGCTATGATTATTGGACCATCAAAAGATATACCTACGTGTCTTCCACCAATAGTGATTAATAATATGGCAATTAATTATGTTGACACTGCAAAAAATCTTGGTGTAGTTTTTAATAAACAACTTAATTGGTCTGACCATGTTAAAATAAACTGTGGGAAAACCTTTTCTATGTTAAGAAACCTATGGATGTCACAACATTATACACCGATGGATATCCGAATACTACTAGCGAAAACCTATTTATTACCTACGCTAATGTATGGTTGCGAGTTATTTTCTAGTTGCGATGCTGTAAGTAGGCGAAGGCTCAACGTAACGTACAATAACATTGCTAGATATGTATTTGGTATAAAAAGGAACAGGAGCATCTCAGAATATGCAAAGCAACTATATAACGTTACCTTTGATAATTTATTAAAGTGCCGAACACTATTGTTTTTGCATAAGATAATATATGGTCAACAACCTTACTACCTATACCATAGAATAATATTCTCTAGGTCGAATAGAGGAAACAAGATTAACAGCATTAGATATAACAAAGCAATCTCTGAGCAACACTTTTTCATTAATTCCATTCGACTCTGGAGCCAACTACCCCCTCAAATTCAAGTAATGAGCAATGCAAGTCATTTCAAATCTGCCATATTTGAGTACTTTAGTTAAAACTATTACACTATTTACATATCTGTGTAAATATATATTTGTAATTTTATTTCCTTGTTTTTTTTTTTTTTTTACAATATTGATTAAATTTAAACTTAGCTGTCAAATTACTACCCAATACTGTAATATAAGACTTGTTCTTGTTGTATTGTATTAATCAAATAAATAAATAAATAAATAAATAAATAAATAAATAAATAAATAAATAAAGTTTGGATAATTTAGCTAAATTGGGCCACAAAAAATGACAGGTTTTCTTGAGATTGGAAGAAAGATGTTACAATCTTATAGCCAGCGTTGCAACAGCCAAGATATTTTTGCAACCAAAATTAAAAAAAAAATGCCAAATGAGGCAAAAAGCTATCAAAATTTTAATATTTTTTTTTAATATTTTATGTTACAGCACAAAAATGTAAATATAAGTGGAACTGAATAACATATTTTTGTTAATGTACGCATATCTGCCTACTTAAAAATATGTATGTAGCCTTATTTCATTTCAAATCTTAGTTTTCTTTTTTTACAAAAATAAGAGAAAAATAACTTGTACTTTATGTTATAAAATGTATTTTATTACTAAAAGATAAAAAATTATTTTATATATGTAACAAAGATGCGTTCCAAATATGAAAAGAAATAATTCTCTCTATCACTTGTTACTAATATTTATTGCTTTTCGTTAATACGAAATGTTCGCAGTGATTTTTTCCCTACATTTTTCTTTAATTCTCATTTAAGTTGACAGCCTTTGTACACCATTCGTCAATAAAGTCTTGAAAAGTCACCATAAAAAGTCATAGTATGAATCCCATATAAATGATAAACAATATTAATTAATTGTGGCGTAGATGTATGTTTCGCAAATCAGGTAGTTTGAACCTTTTTATTTTTGGGTATAAATTAATCTGCAATTGTGTAATGCAATCAGTTAAGGTTTTACTTTGCACAAGTAGTGATCAGTGCCAGAACTCATAATGTCATTTCAAAATTCGGAATTATTCGAGTTATTTAGAAAATCACATAATGAAAATGTATTTAATTTGGATATTGTGGAAAAATTGCATGGTTTACAAGGATATCACGAAAAGGATGTTAAAAACAAAATTCACTTCGTTTTCTTGGATATTCGTAGAAAATGGCTTGCCTCAAACCGTAGGACAAAAACCTTTATGGAAAAAGTACTTAGACTGGCTAAATGAAGTAACAACTTTTGAAAACATCGAAGAATCGCATACATTCTTGGACAGCAGAAAAGGAAGAGCTACTTAAACTATAAACGAGTGTTCGGAGTACACAAAAAAACGTAAACTTCAAAATGCTACAAAAGATATATCTACATCGAATCTGTCAGAAGCATTATGTCTTAAGTACGTAAAAGATAAAGATAAATCAAGGTCTGATATTACAAAAGCTGTGGAGCTTGCTAGCCCAGATCGACTGCGAAGGATTAAAGAAAGTATTCCAACTCCTCGGAATGCATCACCCACAAAGTATAGCATAGAAGAAGCCTTAGCGATATTTATGAACTTGGGATTGTCAAAGGAGAAATATATTATTTTACGAAGCTATTTAAAGAATCATAGTGTGAATGTTCTTCCTAGGTATAAAAAGGTTACCTCTGCCAAAAAAGATGCAGTACCATGTAATGTAAAAGTTACTGAAGTATCAGCAGAAGTTAAACTGCAAGACTTAATGGATCATACATCTAAACGCTTAGTTCAAAGTTTTCCTGAAAAAGAAAGAGCATTACTTCCAGATAGGCTTACATTGATAAGCAAGTGGGGATGTGATGGATCATCTGGTCAAAGTGCTTACAAACAAACAATATCGACATAACTATTACAGATGCAAATATGTTTATGGCTTCTATAGTTGGAAAAATACTCGCCCATCGTCAGTCCATTTTTGCCCTCCGATATTTTTTAAATATGCAAAGGAGTCTTCAGAAATATTCAAGTCTACAGTAAACGATATAAAAAAGCAAATTTCCTTATGTTATTCAAATGAAGAATGGAAAAAAGGTTTTCATTAATTATGAATTTTGTCTTACAATGATTGATGGCAAAGTCTTAAATATAATAACAGATACTTCTTCAACTTTGAAGTGTGCAATTTGCAAAAAGTCAAAGAAGGACTTTCAAAATTTTAATGATTCAAGTGATGAGCAAAACTATGAATAGAGAATTTCTCCGTTACATGCCAGAATTAGGTGCACGGAGTTTATTTTAAAATTAGCGCATACAATTCCGAGAGAATGAGAAAGTTTTCATGAGAATGCAACACAAAGAGAAAAACTAACTGCTCGAAGAAATATTATAAAAAATGAATTTCGTAAGAACCTTGGACTAAAAATAAACTGCCCAAAGCAGGGATATGGAAATACTAGGTTAGGTTAGGTTAGGTTGACAGGAGGGGTGCGATAGCCCATGTCGTACGACATACACCTAAGCCAGTGAAGGCTTGTTGTGCGCTCCCTTGGGTTTAACCATGACATATTGACCCAAAGGTCTAGAGAAACTCCGTGTCACTCACAAAGTTCCTTAATTTCCTCCAGCATATTCCCCGTAATCGGATTATGTCCGGTAAGATGTCACCCCCAAGATATCGGGACCTTATTTGTGAGAAGGCGGGGCATTGGTACAAATAGTGTTCCAATGTTTCGCTCTCCTCCCCACATGCTCTACATTCATCTCCTCCCGCTATTCCCATGCGTTTAAGATGTGCCAGTAGTTGAGAGTGCCCTGTGACAACTCCCATTATTCTACTTAGTTCGGGCTTGCTAAGTCTTAGTAGCTCCTTCGTTCTTCTCTCGTCCCCATAGAATTTTTGTAATAATTACCATGGTTCCGTTATTCCAGAGAGTTGAATGGGCCCTGTGTGCCCAAGTCTTTAGCTCGGATTTAACTGCATCGAAAGCTTTCGCGCATTCTAAGCTTATATTACCTAACTCTATTGCCCTAACAGCAAGTGAGTTTGCCCTCTCATTTTCAGTTCACCATGTGTAGAGTAACTGTTAATAGCGTTTCTGCAATCCCAAACTGTACGTGATTTAGTGCGTTCCGCTGAGATTGCTCTGATGGCCATCTGACTATCTGTAAATATATTTACAAGTCCTGACCTCCCCATTACATTGAGTTCAAAACTGTGCAATAGTCCGGCAGGCGGAAAACAGTTCCGTCGTGTTTTCTATGTAAACACCAAGTCCCGTTTTCCCTCTCGACCTTGATCCATCCGTGTAACAATGAAGTCCCATGGGGATCTGGTTCCAAGGGTCGGTCAACCAGGAATGGATGTCGGGGATCAATGTTTCACAGTTGGCCTCTAGTCTAGTCTCCGGTATACGGTCATTTGCGACATTTTCCGGTATGGACTCTCCTATGGCCGTAAAGATTCGTTGATGATGCGCTTCGTGTTCCTGATCGATCCACTCACCCATCACCTTTAGTGGTTTTGCTGTAAGATCCGCTTCGTATTTTATACGAATTTCGATTGGCTGGATAGATAATAATCGCCCCTTTGATGTCGTTCCGAAGGCCACACTTATACGAAGACAGATGGTTCTCTGAACTTTCTGTATTGTTTTGATGTTGCATTTATATTCCATCGATGTATACCACACTATAGAAGCATAGGTCATAATCGGCCTGATAACGCTGCTATAAAGCCAGTGTGTCATCTCTGGATTCAGCCCCCATCTTGTGCCTATGGCCTGTTTACAGATTGACCAACATATATGAGCCTTTTTGACTCTTTCGTTTATGTGGTCTTTCCATTTCAATTTCCGATCGAGAATGAAGCCTAGATACTTCACCCTGTCGGAAATATTTATTGTCCTTCCAAGAAAGCGCGGCTCATCATATGGAGCTATCCTCGTCTTCCTTGTAAATAGGCCAATTTCAGTCTTTTCCGGGTTAACGTTTAACCCTCTTGGTTGAGCCCAGTTGTGTGCCAGGGTTAATGCCTCCTCGGCCTTCCTGCACAAATAGTTTAGATCCCTTTCCTTCAGAAGTATCAAGTCATCTGCATAGCAGACTGTCTCGAATCCCTCATCGGTCAGAGTCCTAATAAGGGTATGTATTGTTGTGGTCCATAGAAGGGGTGATAAAATCCCCCTTGTGGAGTTCCACATTGCACCCTTTTTCTTATACTTACATTGTGCGCCTCACAATTAATCCATCTGTTTCTTAGCATACTGCCAATCCAGTCGACCGGTTGACATTAAACTGGTCCAGAGAATGGATAAGTGTGTCGGTATGCACGTTGTTGAAAGCCCCCTCAATGTCAATGCAATCCGCGAGAGTGTACATCTTTTCCTTAAGAGACCTTTCTATAAAGTACACCACATTATGCAATGCAGTGTCCACTGATCTACCTTTGACGTATGCGTGTTGCTTGAACCTAAGCGTATGGCCTGCGATCCTGCCTTTAACCATGTCGTCTATTATCCTCTCCATGGTTTTCAGCAAGAAGGAAGTTAGGCTTATTGGTCTATAAGCCGTTGGTGAAGAATAATTTGGCTTGCCAGGTTTGGGGATAAACACTACCCTCGCTTCCTGCCAGCCTACTGGAATATATGCGTGTGTTAGGCATGCATTATAAATTCCTGCAAGATGTGTCGAAACTAAATTCATTCCTTTCTGCAGGAGCGCCGGAAAGATACCATCCGGACCCGCAGCCTTAAACGGAGAAAAGCTTTTTATCGCTTCCATAACCATCCTATCGCTGATAATAGGCACCCCATGTTCACCACTTCTCCCATCGTCCAGCATAGCCGAAAGTTCTGCAGGGCTGCATGGAAAATGTGTATCCATGAGGAGTTTAATGGTTTCCTCCACATTTTCAATTGTCTTGCCCGTTTCATCCACTAATGATTCAGCCTGGATGTGGAAATACTAACGATGGTAACATGTCCAGATCGTTTTTCGAAAATGATGAGGTAACAGCCCAAATTACTGGTGTCGACAACCATATTATAAAAAGGTTGGCAGTTATTCTAACTAAACTCTAGAGAAATGGTAACCAAAGTTTCAGGATTATGCATCAAAAACTGCCCAGCTTTTGGCTCAAAAGTAGCCTGAGAAGAAACTTACTCGTAAGGTCCATAACATTTTGGGTCATGGCCAAAATTTAATTGAATATCAATGCTTATCAATTGGAGAGTTATCAGAAGAAGCCCAGGAATGCAAAAACAAAGATTACAAGCACTTTAGATATGCGAATACTTGCAAAATTTCACGGATTAGACAGAATGATTATCTTTTTAATATGTTGGCGGCCTCTTCAGATCCACTGATTTCATCGCGGAGACATGTAAGATCTCGAAAGGATTAGGAAGAATATAGTTATAGATCCGATATGTTGTCTATTACAAATCGCTCAAAATGTTAATGATTATTTCAAAGAAAACTAACTATTAAAAAAATTAATAAAAATAACTCAATATCATATCATAATATATCATACTATAAAATAATATTATAAATTAACATTAGTATTAAAAATATTTCAATAATTTTTATCCGTAATATAAATAAAAAGAGTTATATCAATATAACATGTTATATTAGAGTAGCATTTTTTTTAGACTTCCCTATGAGAATGTCATTTAAAGCACAAGAAGTTGTGTTTTAAATGTTTGAGAAATTTTAAAAATATCACTACTTCAAAATATATGATTTTTGCGACAAGAAAGGTCAAAGGTGTCAACGTGTCCAATGCCTATCACAATAAGGGAGCACTTATTTTGATCCTAAAAGATTTAAAAATCAAGTGTTTTTTCCCCATTACAAATTTCTTGGTAACTTCAAAAATTATGATGTTTTCAACAAAAAACCACTGTGCATAGTGCCTCCACAAAGCTATGGCCAATAATGATACTCATTTTTATTAAAATATCTTTCTTACCTTAAAAGTTATGATGTTTGTAATAAAAACAGTCAAAAACAGACACTGTGCACAGTGCCGCGCCTAACCTATGACCGTGCAAATCATGTATTTAAAGCTAAAGGATTTTCCTTTCAAATGCTTTTTAAAATTTTTAAATATCTTTATAAGTTCAAAAGTTATGATTTTTGCAACGAAAAAACTCGTTTGCAGAAATACTTGTGTTTGTTACATTTTTTATCTCAATATTTTTATTAATCATTTGCTGTTCCAGCTCTACGATTCTCTATGGTCCATGTCCTGCAGTATATATATATATATATATATATATATATATATATATATATATATATATATATATATATATATATATCTACATATATAAAATTGGATGTGTGTATGTATGTATGTATGTATGTATGTATGTATGTATGTATGTATGTATGTAACGTAATGGCTCCAAAACGGTTGGGCCGATTTTGACGAAATTTTTAGGGAACCTTCAGAATACTCGGGCGAGTGACACTGTGAAGTCCGATTTTTTATTTTCGGTCTGTGGGCGAAGGGGCGTGGCAAAATGCAATTTTCATATTGCACGACCAATGATATATACATATATTTATTTTTTGTGCTTTTTTTTATTTTATTTTACTTTTTTTGGAACGCCGTTGTTATGTTCTTCTAAACGAGATATCAAACTCTTAAATCGGTTATGTAGTTCCGAAGATATTTTGAGCCGACGGTGTCAGCTATATGTACATAAAAATTACGTGTATGTTCGTGATCGCTAAACTCAAATTTTATATGCATGCTCTATGGGCCGTGAGGAGTGTTTCTGTGTAGTTTGAAGTTCGTCCAACAGATGGCGCAATACTTAGTTTTGTGTGTGTGTTTTTGCACCGTAACTCAAGAACTACTGCACCGATTTTGACCAAACTTTATATACATTTTCTATGGGACGTGAGGAGTGTTTCTGTGTAGTTTGAAGTTCGTCCGACAGATGGCGCAATACTTAGTTTTGTGTGTGTGTTTTTGCACCGTAACTCAAGATCTACTGCACCGATTTTGACCAAACTTTATATACATGTTCTAAAGGACGTGAGGAGTGTTTCTGTGTAGTTTGAAGTTGGTCCGACAGATGGCCCAATATTTTGTTTTTTGTGTTTTGCCCAATAGAGATTAGCGCGATAAGCCTATGCTGCGTTTTGCTGAAGGCGTTGGGTCCTTAACCAGCGTGTAGTGGGGTTAATTAGCCCGATACCTTTATTTGAACAATAATTGCTATGCCGATTTAGTGCAAATTTGAAGGCAAAACAAGGTTTGCCCGGGTCAGCTAGTATATATATATATATCTTTGTAAACTTACGTTCTTACTTCTACGTTTTGTTATTGTTTACGTTTATAGTCATGTTTTTTATTTTATTTTGCTTTAGTATTGAAAAGTTTTAACATAGTAAACGTATATAGCGCGGGCCATCGTTTTATTGTAATTTATTTTTACGTATTTTCTTGAACTCCATTGCTATGTTTTCATAACAAGCATTTTTGAAAGTGTTAAATTGATAAATTTTATTGGAAAAGATTATATCGCTCAAATGGCCATCTTTCGAATTGATGCACGATTACGCACGTTCTACGGCAATTTGAACTGTTGCTCGAAAAACATATGGCCCCAAACTTGCGACTTCTCTTTCAGTATTAGCTTTCAAGACTTGCAAAGTTCGTGGTTTGTTGTTATTAACTCGAAAGTTTAAAAAGCCTCAAAGAAAGAAGTCTGGTTCTGTTCAAAACGGGAAATCACTCAACCTGAAAATTGTTGTTCCAAAATCTCCATAATTGCCCAAGCTGTGCGACTGCTCCGTCTAGTTTAAACTGAAAATAATCTAAACGAAACATCGTCTCTTTGATGTTTGTTTATTCTCCCTGATGTCACGGGAACAGTGGCGATGTACTGGGTCGATTGAGCCAAACACTAAATCGTCCGTGCACATGGATTACGCTCCATGACTTTTTAACAAATAATTCTTTATATATCTACATCATAAAAGTCAAACCACGGTCGCATTTGCGACATCTGAAAAATCGAAGCCAATTCAAATTATGGCATTTGATAATATTCCGGAACACTAGCATCCACTTAACAAATCGGGAAAACAGACACTTGAACGTTTATGATAATGGTGGGGTGTGTAATCATTGGCTTCCCATTAATTCTACTTTTTAATAACAATTTGAAAATATTAATCTGAATTTACAAAATCAGTAGTCTAACTCGATCCAGACTGATTAGTTTCAATTTACAATTTATATGCAGCTCAAAATTAAGTAATATCGAATTAAATCAAAAATGTGCAATAAATACTATGAAACGCCGATGAAATGAAATTTTTACAGCAAACGTTCAGTCTATCTGCCTTTGTTTTTCAATTAATTGGCTTTTCCTTATAGTCTTATATATTTATTGCATTTTTTAAGACTTTAAATAAAATAAATAACTTAAGCCTGACATACATAATACCTTTTTATTAAAACGTACTTTGATTTTATTTGTTTCAGACATCAAGCCTCACTCTGATGATTTTTTCATTCCAAAAGTGCTTTTTACGTCAATTACTTGTTTTTTAACATTTAATTTATTTGCAATGTTGGGGAGTTTAACAACATCTTGGATACAGTGGCCTGAAGCTGATATACTTTATATACCAGTTTTACTTCGTACTGTGTTTTTGCCACTTTTTTTATTGTGCAATTACCTGCCGAAAAATTCAATAAGGTCTCTTCCAGTCTTGATTACTAATGAATGGATTTATTGGTTAATATCAATTGCCATGTCATTTAGTTCCGGTTATTTAAGGTAATACCTTTAGTTAACATTTTTTTTTTTGAAATAACATGATTTTATTACATTTACAGTTCTTTAGCCATGATGTATGCCCCTCAGATGGTGTTACCAAAATATCAAATCATAGCAGGGATGTTTGCGGCTGCGATGTTAGTATCTGGAATCTTCGCTGGAATATTATTTTCCTTTATTTTTCCTATCTTGGTATCCATTTAACTTCGTATCTTATATTTTGAAAAACTATATAACATTTAATAAAAGTTTCAATGTAATGAAAGTTTCAACATTTACAATGTTAGTTTAGGCAATTACTTGCAAATATGTAGTAGCCTATTTAGCTGTATATTATACATATGTTTAACTTGATTATTAAAACATGTTTTAAAGATACATACAAATATAGCAATTTAGGTAAAAATTCTGGTAATTTGCTACTATTTTAAAATCTGCACTGTATAACTTCTCAAATAATACTTTGATAATTTTTTTTTAAATCAAGAAGGTAACGTCGCACAGAGGAGCATTTGAGCTTCAAAACCGACAAAATTAATAGCGTCGCACACTGCGGATTTTTGTATACATTTCTCAAAAAATAAAGCGATTTTATCACAAATTTAGTTTTATTTATATAGTAATACACAAAAGTAATTAAAATGAAGAAAGTTAGAGAAATGTATATCGTTACCTACAATGAAAAAAACCCTAAAGAATTTAAATAATTTTTTTTTTACTCTTAATTTATTATTTATTTTAAATCTATTTTTAATTTATTACTCTAAATGAGCCTTAACTTCGTCGCTTATAACACTATGCTTTTTCTGGATAAATGAAGGAGTCAAATGTGAGATCATGGGATCTGATGCTACCATCATTCGGTCCAATAGTTTTTTTCTTTCGTGAGTTCTTTGTATGGCACGAGTATTTTGTACCCTTCATTTTCTAACCAATGCATTAGATACTCGTATTTTTCTTTTCTAAGTTCAAGCTTTATAAACATCCCCAAAGTTTTTAATGTACAAATTTTGTGGATGGTTTTTGAAATACTAGAAGTAAAATAAATTACTTCTTGAGGAAACATAGCACGTAGAATCCTGCCATCTTTGTTTGAAGTTAGAGTAAAAGCTTTATATATAGTATCCAAAATTTCACATGCTCTAGTTTCGTTTAAGCCAACTTGCGATTGTTGCAAAAACAGTTTTAATTTTTTTTTGTCTTTGTCAAGCTCCAGAAGTTTCGAGCATAAAACCGCATGTGAAATAGAAAAACTTTCCATTGTCGTAAAACTCTTGGGCCTTAGTTTCAGTTACAATTAAAAAACCGGAAAAAATTGGTTGTACTTTTAGCGTTCGTCGGCACTTGTTGAATGACAAAAATCGATCAATAAACACCTATAAATACTATGTATTTTCCAATATTTTACCGGCAGGTACTTGTGAATGGGCGCATATTTCGAAACGTTCAAAACATGAGCACTCATAAATGTGGGTGCAATTTCTGTAAAAAAAAACCATGCAGGTAGCTAACGGAAAAACCCAAATAAATCAAAAAGTGCACTTTCCTTTTTTCCTTTTAATTGTCCACTCACATTTATTAAAGCTTATTACTTTGCTACCTTTTGTTTATTGCTTTTTTTTAAATTCTGAGAATCATAAAAAAGTCATCAATGTTTTTTGTAAAGAATTTTGTGCATATCTGGAGCAAATTTTTTAAATTCATACCTTCACTTAATTGTGCATAAAAGCGAAACGCGTTCATCGATTTTCATGATTTATGTCTCATTTTGTTCATATGTTATGCGACTTTACGTGAAAGTAATAGGACTTGACACTTTTTTTTACCGTTTTGGATTTTTTATGAATTAAAAATAAAAAATTTAAATTTTTGTAGGCAAAAAATATTTTTTTCTTCATAAATTTATTTATAACTGCGAAATTGTTGCTTATGTAGCGAAACGTTGTATGAACAGATTAAAGGAATTGTAATTCTTAATTTTTTAAAATTTTTTTAAGCAATATCCGACTAGTGGTTCTTGAGTTATGTTAAACAAAAGAGCCTTATCAGAATTGAGTCGCGAATCAATCAGCTGAAAAATTTCGTACTGTGTAATGCAACAAATTGAGAGGTGGCACCTGGTGGCACTTAAAATTTATTAAAAATGTAAAAACAGATATGAGACAATTATTATTAGTGATTTCCAACTGTGGAAAATGTTTGGAGAAAACAGGGATTTTTGTTATATGTTCATAAAAATAAACAAACAAAAAAAACTTAAGTCTCTGCAGGGTTTATTTTTTCAATTTTAGTTTACTGAAATGTCCTACTTTAAATAAAAAATAAAATAAAACGTTAGCTCACATAATAAAATAATATTCGTTTTGAAATTCTTAGGTTTAAATTAGGTTGATTCGGTAAAACATACTGAGTACTGAGTTTGAGACGGATATAAACAAAACTAGCAGTGAGATCGAAGTAATTCTTTTTGATTTGATTGTACCATTTAGTCTAAAATTTCAAAATATCATTGCATATTGCATTAAGAGTATATTGACAATTTGAGTTTTTTCCGCGAAATCAACAGTGTGAGTCGTTATTTTTGACTCTAGATGTATAAAATTTATTATCCGGTGGTTTTTGGGGGCGCCAAATTGATTATACTGATTGAGTCATGGGGGGCTGGCCCAGAGTCGGCGGGGTAGGGGCATAATGTTTAAAACATGTAATGGGTATCGTTTTATATGTTTTTAGGTACTGTAATTTCATTTCTGGCATTATTTTACCAATCGTGTGAAGGAGGACTGATTTAGAGTGGAGAGGGCGAGGGCTTTGAGGTTGAAAAGGCGTAATGAGTTTCGTTTTATATGTTTTTTGGGCGCTTGAATTTCATTTCTGGTATTACTTTGCTAATTTTATGTATAAAAAACAATGCGTATCGTTTTGTACGTTGACTAAGTGTAAGTGTACGTTTTCCCAAAAAAAATTCTCTCTTACAAGGATTGACATTCCCAACTTCTTTACCGACTTTATTAATGGCCTCCAATAAAAAAGTTTTAGCATATATTGTCAAAAACCGCTTGTGATTAAAATTGGGTTAAATGGATTCTGTTTAATTTTTAAGGAATATCTTAACAATCACAAATTATTTGCTATGCAAAATTTTAAGGAAAAAATTTTCTGCCTGTTAATAATATGAACGTATGCACCTTTTTTCTACCTTTGTTTATTCGTAATTTTAAGTTATAACTTTAGCAATGAGAAATAAATCAGACCATAACTGTGTTTGGAACAGGTAGCAAATCCACTATTACATAATCTAAAACCTGTTTTTAATTTAAAGGGACTCTAATAACCGGGACCATAGCAATAACGACTGTATGCATTTTAAATACAAGGAGTCGAAATCACAAAGATATTTGTTGTTGTTGTTAGGCTCTCTATTCACTTGTCGCGATTTGATCTTCTGTCTCAAAAACAGGACAAAACTATTTTAACGTATTTTTTTTCTCGAAAATTAACAAACATGCATGAGCTAATTTAGTTAAAATTTTATTTTATACGAATTAAAAAAAAATAATTAAAAAGACATAATATTAATAAGTATTGATTGATTCCAGCAGTTACATCTTCAGCAGGTAATATGTTGAGATCTTCGGGTTCTAGCATTTCTATGGTTTCACTCAGGAACGTTTGGCTTCTACTGGCTGCGCGTAGTTCTTTTGTATTTCGTCGTTTACTGCGATCACTTAATTCTTGAAAATGCTTTCTTGGCCGTTCCGTGGACTTCGTGACCCAGTTATGTACTGGTATTGATTTATTTAAACCAATCGTCATTTTTTCTAAAATATCTTCACTGTAGCTAGACAATATCCATTTTTATTCAGATCACCATTAAAATGTTTTAAATCTTGGCTTAAGATATTGTTTCGACTCAGCGGATTTGCTGGTCGGTGTTGCTTTGTCCGGGCGGAAACACCGGGACAATTGTAGGTATAATTCAAGCACTTAAGCTTGATTATGTTTTATGGTTAAATAACGCAAGCACTTGAACTTGGTTATTTTTTATGGTGAGATAACGCAAGCACTTGAACTTGGTTATTGCGGTGAAATGGAGAATACAAATAAAACAACTGCTTAGTTTGATTGAATAATTGCTTCTCGATTTATTTAAATTAAATCATGGCCTTAAATACTATTTTATTGCCAAATTGCAATAATTATTTTTATTTTTATTTAAATACTATTTTTTGCTAAATTGCAATAGCTTGTTTTTAATATATTTATTAATTATATAATTCTGCCTTGCATTTCCCACGCGTGTGAGAAATTCCAGGAAATCTGAAACCCCAGACAAATGCAATAAACTTAAAATTATTTCAAGGTTGTTGTTAAATGTTTAAAGTAAAAGAATTTAAAGTGAACAACAACTACAGCAAAAATTGAAACTTAATCAGAAGTTCAAGGTTTCTTTTTCTTTTCATAATTTGAATTAACTGTTGAATTAAAAGTAAAGGAAATGCATAAATCTAGCAAAAAGCAAATAATAAAAAATTACATTAGCTTAGCAATTTAAGGTTGTTCAACTAATTTCGTGCAAGCATATGTACTTAAGTATGTTTGTACATTTATAAAAACTAACTTATGCACACATGAAAGAAATTCATTGTGAAGGTCTGAACATGTACCCCGCCGTTGAGTCATGCTCAACGAAATAATAAATTTGACAACCCTATATTGCTCTTCATATGTCTTAGAATTAAAGATTTAAACTACGGATACTTCAAATTCTGGTGTTGGAATATGTTGACGTACAGCTGGACGTGGAGTTTGTTGATTTGGTTTAATTCCTTTGCAACGTGCCCTTTTCCAGGCGATACTCAGGCATATTATTATAACGAAAACGAGAGCAACATAGGCAATGGTCCCGTGGTGATATTTAATATGTTTAATTTGTGACGGAAGTTCAGCAGATACCGTTTAGTGTAATTTGCGTTGAATTTCGGAGATATTTTTAATTTGGTCGGAATATATCTTGTGGCGAATTCTTGCAATTTGAATCTCGTCTGGATAACTGATGTCACTTATATTGCTCATTGCTGTGTATGATGTTTGAAGAGATGTGGAGACAGTTTGATGACCTTTGATGATGATTGAGTTTAGCTTAATTGTACAATCTGCTGAGATTTTTAGGAGACCAGATCCTTTTAGGGTTAACTGTGATTTTTCTTGCCCACATACGGAGTTTATTCGAGACGGCTGCCGCATAGTGTAGAGCCATTGATTGCTGTATTCTAACTGTGTAAGTGACCTGCTATCAACAACAGGAACAATGTTACAATTTGTTTGAGTGTTAGAATTAAGAAGAGAAATCTCGCAAAAGCATTTGTCAGCGTTTGCAGTAAATTTTGTTTGCATTTGTGGACATAGAAATTCATTCTCTCTTATTGTTGAACATGTGATCCACTGTTTCTATCCCAACACGAAATATTGATCTTTATGAGCATTCATGGCCAGGAAGTCACTGCAAGTTTTAATAGCGAGCATTGCCCCATTTATTTGAACAGGAATTGGGTGTGGTTTCAGAAGTTCGAATTTTCCAGGATCAGATAACGGAATAGATATGTGAAAGATGACGTGGTCTTTTGTAACACTTCCTTTTACATTCATGATTTTGTACAGTTGTAGAATGTTATCTTTGCTTACTGGTAGTTCTAGAGATGTTGGAAGATGATTTCTCACTTGTACTAGTTCGGCTTGAAGTTGGGACGGTGACAAAAGCATTGGGCTAATTTTACCATGGTGTGAATCCGTTAATGCTGCTATGATTTCTGCTTGAATTCGGTGTAGCCTTGTTGATGTTAAGGAAATTTGAACTGATAGGAACATGAATATTCGAAACAGCCTTGCTTGATATTGTTCTTTTTCATTTTCTTGTAACCTAGATGCCATTTCTGATAATTGATTATCTATACTAATGAACTTTTGTTTCACATTTTCTTCATCTTGTTTAAGAACGTTTAGAGTTGCATCAACAATTGATGTTTGATTTATGAGGAGTTGTTTAAGATGGTTTTCATTGTCGTTTACTGCGTTAATGGTGTTTGACATTTTTTCAGCATAATTCGAATCCAGAATACCAAACAGTGACATTGCTAACGACGTTAATAGCACCACGCTTAGCTCTCCTCTTTAGTAAGAGGTTTTTATCTTTTAGGCCTGCTAGGCTGAAGTCAACTGCCTGGAGAACGCTCGAATAAGTCGCCCTTTGAGTTAAAAGGTTGCATAAGCGGTGTAGTGTCATTGTTTCGTTCATGAATGTATTTATTTCTTGCCAATATGGTTTTAAGTTATAGTAGGAGATGATATTCCATTCTGACCGCGATACCCGTGTATTGCCAATACCCTCAAAGTGCAAGCCGATATTAGGTTCAAACTGTGTTACTTCGATTTTATTTGTGGACACTAGTGGAATC
This sequence comes from Germaria angustata, assembly GCA_963681545.1. Lineage (NCBI taxonomy): Eukaryota > Metazoa > Arthropoda > Insecta > Diptera > Tachinidae > Germaria > Germaria angustata. The sequence continues at coordinate 88,670,521 of OY812998.1, forward strand.
AATAGCAATATTGTGAGTAGGGTGGTCGTAATTAAGCTTGGCAAGGTCCGCTGTTTTTTGGCGAGTGGCCCTTCATCCAATGACTGTTGTGGTGATTGGTTTTCTGTTAACATCTCATGATTATCGTTAGGTTCTGTCATTTGTGGACATGATTGTTCTTCTTCTTCTTCGGATTCGTCATTGAGCCTAGGGAGTGGAGCTAAATATTGAACTGCTCGCTTAAAAATGCCTGAAGCTGTCTAGACATCCGCTACTCTTACAACCTCGTCGTGTCCTTTATATGTTTTTATTACGCGTCCAAGAGGCCATTTCATGACTGGAACGTTATCTTCTTTTATAATAACTATCGCCCCTGGTTTCAGATTTTTTGATTGTTCTCGCCATTTGTTTCGATATTGTAGCTCATTTAGGTAGTCTCGTGACCACCTCTTCCAAAATTCGTGCTTGAGATGAGACACTAATTTCCATCGTGTTTCCAATATAAGGTTTGTAGACCTTGCTTGAGCATCAATTTGGGCTGTTAGTAGTTCACCTATTAGAAAATGTCCCGGAGTCAATGCACCTATATCGTTTGCGTCATTTGACATGGGTGAAATGGGTCTAGAATTTAGTATGGCTTCAATTTCAACAACTATGGTTTCGAGTTCTTCGTACGTTAGAGATGCATTCCCCAGTGTCCTTATCAAAAGATATTTTGCTGACTTAACTGCTGCTTCCCATAGACCACCAAAATGTGGTGCTCTTGGCGGAATGAAATTAAATTGTATACCCTTTTTGCCGCAAGCATTCGTAATGGCTTCTTTCGTATCTGATGCGTGTATGATTTTGGTGAGTTCAGGTAATTTATTCTTTGCTCCGACGAAGTTTGTTGCATTGTCGCAATATAAATTTTGGCAATGTCCACGCCGGGCTATGAAACGTTTAAGCGCACCTATAAAAGCTTCAGTTGTGAGATCGCTCACGAGTTCCAAATGTACCGCTTTTGTGGCAAAGCAACATAATACAGCAATGTAAGCCTTGTGTGGTCGTTTTCTCCTCAGTTTATGATGTACAGTAATCGGGCCACAGTAATCGACCCCGGTATTGATGAATGCACGGGCTGGTGTGACACGTGTCGATGGTAGGTTTTCCATTATTTGGTGGAATAATTCTGGTTTAGCTCTGCTGCATGTCGTGCATCGATGAACTGTGGCTCTTGCCATAATTTTTCCCTTTATTGGCCAGAAACGTTGCCGAACAATTCCTAATAATGTATGCGATCCACAATGCTTGTGTTCTTCATGAATCATTTGGAATATTAATTTGGAAATGGGATCGTTGTATGGAATAAGAAGTTGATGTTTTGAGTCATAATCCAACAAAGACGCGTCGAGCCGACCTCCGACCCTTATTAGTCCATTTTCATCCAAAAAGGGTGTAAGATTCCGGATAGTGCTTGTTTCTTGTACTTGTTTGTATTTTCTTAGTTGGGTTATGTCTTCCTTAAATTCTGAGAGTTGCATTTGTGAAATAATAGGAACCAGTGCTTGGCTGAGTTCCGTTGTTGTAACTAATTTTGATGGCTGTCGCATCTGCTTCTGACATCTATTGTGGGCAATGAAGCGTAGAATATATGCAACAATTCGCTGCAGACGATGGAATGAATTTTTATGGTTGATTTGGTAAACAAAGGTTGGTTCCGTTGTTGTCATTGCTCGTGATTCAAGCAGCTTTGCTTTTCGTTCGAGATTTGTTGGGATGTTGGAGCTTGGATTGAACTTAGGTGGCCACACCTTCTCTACGCCATGGAGAAACATTGGACCATAAAACCAAAGAGTGCATTCCTTAAGAGCCGCCGGAGACATCCCACGAGATAATATATCTGCGGGGTTGAATTTTGAGCCTACGTGACGCCATTGTTCTGCGTGGGTTTCTTCTTGAATTGCTGAAATTCGATTTGCTACAAATGTGTTGAATGAAGCTGATGATGAATTTATCCATGAGAGCACAATTTCTGAATCAGTCCATAACCATACTGGGCCATTAAATTGAAGGTCAGACCTGACTCTTGTGGCTAGTTGGGCTCCAAGTGTGGCTGCACATAGTTCCAATCGTGGTATTGTTTGCCGTTTGAGTGGAGCTATGCGGGATTTAGCACAGAGTAAGTGTACCATAATGGTGCCATCTTTGAAAACTGATCGGATGTAAGCCGCAGCTCCATAAGCCTTTTCGGATGCGTCTGTAAAAATATGTAGTTGTTGGGATTCTGGAACCCTTCCCTTAAAAATATGTCTTGATATTTGAAGGTTTTTTAATACATTCAGGTCTGTACGAAATGTTATCCATTTAGTGTGTAGTGATTCAGGCAAAGAAGTATCCCAATCAAGTTTTAACTCCCACAATTCTTGAATAAACATCTTTGCCGTTACTATAATGGGAGATAAAATCCCCAATGGGTCGAATAATCTTGCAAGGTCCGATGTGACTGTTCGCTTGGTTACTCTCTTAACGTTGCTAGTGTTGACCTTAATACTCAGTTTGTCAGTTTCGGCAGCCAAACTAGTCCTAATGTTTTGATGGTGTCGGCTTCTATGCTCTCAAAATCTAAGTTTACCTCCAAGTTGTCTTGTGGAATGTTGTGGAGTAATTGTGGATGGTTTGCACACCATTTGCGTAACGTGAAGCCGCCCTCTTTCATAACTTGCACAAGTTGCTCTTATAATTGCATCGCTGTTGATAAGCTATTTGATCCGCCCAAGCCATCATCTACATAGAAATTTTCTTTAATAAATTGTGAAGCAAGAGGATAAAGTATATTATTTTCTTCAGCCAGTTGATCAAGGCATTTTGTTGCTAAGTATGGAGCAGCTCTTGTACCATATGTGACCGTGTTGAGTTGGTAGTATGAAATGGGCATTGTGGAATGCCTTCTCCAAATTATGAGCTGAAATTTACGATCTTCAGGAGCAATCAATACCTGCCTATACATTTTTTCAATGTCAGTGGTGAAAACGAACCTAGGCATTCGAAATCTGAGAAGTATGGAGAATAGTTCACTTTGTAGTGTTGGTCCCGTGAACATGAGGTCGTTTAGGGAGTAGCCTGAGGAGGTTTTCGCTGAGGCATCGAATACTACTCTGAGCTTAGTAGTTGAATTTTCTGGCCTCAGGACGCAATGATGTGGGATGTAGTAGTTTGGTGATATTATAGAATCTGTTTCCAATTTTGTCATATGTCCCATTGATTCATACTCATCCATAAATTCAGTGTATTTAGTTTTCAATTCCGGGTTCTTTTGCAAGCGCCGTTCGAGAGCGAGAAATCGGTTGAGAGCCATTGCGTGTGAGTCACCTAGGGTGTTAGAGGTTTGATGAAATGGTATTCTGACTACGAAGCGGTTTTGACGTGTTTTAGTAGTATTTTGTGCAAAGTGCTCTTCACAATGTCTGTCGGCTATTGATAGTGGTTTTTTAGTTTTTTTAACTTCATCTATTTCCCAAAGTCGAGCGATGGAAGCTTCAAGTCCTTCATTTTCAGTACATATTCTACAGGATGCGTCTGTAATGCGTTCTCTATTTATTTTTCCTGCTACAATCCATCCAAGAACCGTGTTCTGCAAAATCGGAAGTTGTGGAGATAATTTTATTTGCCCAATTGCGAGCAGTTGGTGATAATGTTCGGCACCCAGCAACATATCGATTTTATTAGATCGATTGAATGTTGGGTCAGCAAGCACAAGATTTTTCGGCAGTGGCCACTCATCAATGTTGATAAATTGTTATGGTTGTGGTGCGATAATTCGAGGCAGAACAAGTGCTTCCAGGCGTGTTGTAAATCCATTAATTCGAGAATGCAAAGCTACATTGACTCGGTGTTGTGTTTTTGTGTTGGAGTCCCCGATTCCATTGATGTTCACTGATGAAGCGTGTTTTGCAATATTAAGTCGTTTTACCAAACGCTCCGTAATCAAATTGACTTGTGAGCCGGAGTCAAGTAAGGCGCGGCATTTAAACTCCATTGTATCAGTTTTGATTTTTACTAGAGCTGTGCTGAGAAGAACGTATGAGTAGGACGCCTGACCATTTGCTGCCGCTAGTGAGGATGCTTCTGGAGGATAAGGTATCGCTTCATTGAAATCCGGACCAGTTATTTCAGGTTGATTAGTAGCGAATGATGATGTTTTCTTGGATACCCTTTCACTGGTTGATCTTTGGTTTGATGCCTGAGTGTTGTTCTCCAGATGAAGTAGCGAGTTGTGTTTTTTCTTGCATGTCAAGCATGATCCTGATTTGCAAGTTGTGGCTTGTGTCCTGATTTTAAACAGTTCACACACAAGTTTTGCTTCCGAATGAAATTTAGACGGTCTGCTGGCGATAGTTGTTGAAATTTCTGACACCGATACAGTTGGTGAAAGTTGTTTTTGCAAAGTGAGCACATGACTTCTGTTTGTTTAGCTGAAGTAGTGGAAACATAGACCCTTGATGATCTTTCTTTCTGGTTTATGGCCTCCAGGGATTGAAACCGATTTTCAAGAAAGGTTAATCGGTCTTTGATTTTTTGTAGCTCTTTTGGATTGCTAATGGTCCTCTCATATAGAACAAGAGTACCCCGATCCAATTTTTTAATAAGTATGTGAAGTAGCATGGGATCCCATGAAGCGGTATCGATCCAGAAGTTGTTGCATTAGTGAGGTTACAAGAACGCGTTGATTATTGTATCGTTCTTGCAATAGGCTCCATGCGGTTGCGTAGTTTTCGGCTGTGGCTGAAAGATGACTTATTAGTTTTTCAGCTTCGGCCCCCAAGTTTGATTTCAGGTACCACATCTTTTGTACCGCAGGAATATGCTGATTGTCTACAAGTTGAGTAAACAAGTCGTGAAAGGATCTCCACTTTAAATAATCTCCATTAAATTTTTGGATTGTGACCTTTGGCAGTGGTAGCACGTTGTTTTGCGTAGGTTCGAACCCTTGCTCTCGTGTGCAGGAAACCAGCTTGAAATTTTCAATAACTCGCTTCTCCAGGTTTTCGTAGGAGTTCATGTCGTATCCTTCCTTTAGTGGGTCATCGCTTGACTTCCATATTTTGAAATGTAGCTCTTGGATTTCGCCCCACAATTTTTCTTTCAGCTTCATATTATTTGCCGTAGGGTCCGTGTCGAGTAGCCGCGTTAACGATGGCATCATGACATTGTGCCTTCTTATTGTAGCATTTGTTGAATTGCATGTCAAAAATGTTCTTGCAGTTGTTACAGGTGCTTTATTGGTGTTTTGTTGACAGGTGTCCAGCGTTGTCATTTTCGATGTCTCCTTAATGCCTGATTTAAATATCTCCCTGTATTTTGTGACGAGTTCCTCAATGTTTTGATAGTAGTTCTCGGTAAAATATTTGTGGTCTAGCTGGAGCTTCTCAAGGCATCGTATTTCATTATCGGTGTGTTCGAATTCTGCCCAAGCGGAGTCAAATCTTCTAAGTCTTTCTTCGTAGTAGTGGACAGTCTTTCTGGATGCTGGATTCTTTTTGAAAATTACGAATGATGGACTCTATCAGTTCTCCTGTTGATCGCTGAGAAGTTGTAAATTGCTCCATTGGGGAGGTTGTTTCACCAATAGCCATATTGTTGCCTGTTCGAGCTGATTATGCCTTTAGGACTTCGTTCCTGGGAAGAGGAGCTGACGATTTCTTGAAGTTGATCATGTCGGGGTCACCAGAATGTTTCGACTCAGCTGATTTGCTGGTCGGTGTTGCTTTGTCCGGGCGGAAACACCGGGACAATTGTAGGTATAATTCAAGCACTTAAGCTTGATTATGTTTTATGGTTAAATAACGCAAGCACTTGAACTTGGTTATTTTTTATGGTGAGATAACGCAAGCACTTGAACTTGGTTATTGCGGTGAAATGGAGAGTACAAATAAAACAACTGCTTAGTTTGATTGAATAATTGCTTCTCGATTTATTTAAATTAAATCATGGCCTTAAATACTATTTTATTGCCAAATTGCAATAATTATTTTTAATATATTTATTAATTATATAATTCTGCCTTGCATTTCCCACGCGTGTGAGAAATTCCAGGAAATCTGAAACCCTAGACAAATGCAATAAACTTAAAATTATTTCAAGGTTGTTGTTAAATGTTTAAAGTAAAAGAATTTAAAGTGAACAACAACTACAGCAAAAATTGAAACTTAATCAGAAGTTCAAGGTTTCTTTTTCTTTTCATAATTTGAATTAACTGTTGAATTAAAAGTAAAGGAAATGCATAAATCTAGCAAAAAGCAAATAATAAAAAATTACATTAGCTTAGCAATTTAAGGTTGTTCAACTAATTTCGTGCAAGCATATGTACTTAAGTATGTTTGTACATTTATACAAACTAACTTATGCACACATGAAAGAAATTCATTGTGAAGGTCTGAACATGTACCCCGCCGTTGAGTCATGCTCAACGAAATAATAAATTTGACAACCCTATATTGCTCTTCATATGTCTTAGAATTAAAGATTTAAACTACGGATACTTCAAATTCTGGTGTTGGAATATGTTGACGTACAGCTGGACGTGGAGTTTGTTGATTTGGTTTAATTCCTTTGCAACGTGCCCTTTTCCAGGCGATACTCAGGCATATTATTATAACGAAAACGAGAGCAACATAGGCAATGGTCCCGTGGTGATATTTAATATGTTTAATTTGTGACGGAAGTTCAGCAGATACCGTTTAGTGTAATTTGCGTTGAATTTCGGAGATATTTTTAATTTGGTCGGAATATATCTTGTGGCGAATTCTTGCAATTTGAATCTCGTCTGGATAACTGATGTCACTTATATTGCTCATTGCTGTGTATGATGTTTGAAGAGATGTGGAGACAGTTTGATGACCTTTGATGATGATTGAGTTTAGCTTAATTGTACAATCTGCTGAGATTTTTAGGAGACCAGATCCTTTTAGGGTTAACTGTGATTTTTCTTGCCCACATACGGAGTTTATTCGAGACGGCTGCCGCATAGTGTAGAGCCATTGATTGCTGTATTCTAACTGTGTAAGTGACCTGCTATCAACAACAGGAACAATGTTACAATTTGTTTGAGTGTTAGAATTAAGAAGAGAAATCTCGCAAAAGCATTTGTCAGCGTTTGCAGTAAATTTTGTTTGCATTTGTGGACATAGAAATTCATTCTCTCTTATTGTTGAACATGTGATCCACTGTTTCTATCCCAACACGAAATATTGATCTTTATGAGCATTCATGGCCAGGAAGTCACTGCAAGTTTTAATAGCGAGCATTGCCCCATTTATTTGAACAGGAATTGGGTGTGGTTTCAGAAGTTCGAATTTTCCAGGATCAGATAACGGAATAGATATGTGAAAGATGACGTGGTCTTTTGTAACACTTCCTTTTACATTCATGATTTTGTACAGTTGTAGAATGTTATCTTTGCTTACTGGTAGTTCTAGAGATGTTGGAAGATGATTTCTCACTTGTACTAGCTCGGCTTGAAGTTGGGACGGTGACAAAAGCATTGGGCTAATTTTACCATGGTGTGAATCCGTTAATGCTGCTATGATTTCTGCTTGAATTCGGTGTAGCCTTGTTGATGTTAAGGAAATTTGAACTGATAGGAACATGAATATTCGAAACAGCCTTGCTTGATATTGTTCTTTTTCATTTTCTTGTAACCTAGATGCCATTTCTGATAATTGATTATCTATACTAATGAACTTTTGTTTCACATTTTCTTCATCTTGTTTAAGAACGTTTAGAGTTGCATCAACAATTGATGTTTGATTTATGAGGAGTTGTTTAAGATGGTTTTCATTGTCGTTTACTGCGTTAATGGTGTTTGACATTTGTTCAGCATAATTCGAATCCAGAATACCAAACAGTGAATTAGCGACATTGCTAACGACGTTAATAGCACCACGCTTAGCTCTCCTCTTTAGTAAGAGGTTTTTATCTTTTAGGCCTGCTAGGCTGAAGTCAACTGCCTGGAGAACGCTCGAATAAGTCGCCCTTTGAGTTAAAAGGTTGCATAAGCGGTGTAGTGTCATTGTTTCGTTCATGAATGTATTTATTTCTTGCCAATATGGTTTTAAGTTATAGTAGGAGATGATATTCCATTCTGACCGCGATACCCGTGTATTGCCAATACCCTCAAAGTGCAAGCCGATATTAGGTTCAAACTGTGTTACTTCGATTTTATTTGTGGACACTAGTGGAATCAATAGCAATATTGTGAGTAGGGTGGTCGTAATTAAGCTTGGCAAGGTCCGCTGTTTTTTGGCGAGTGGCCCTTCATCCAATGACTGTTGTGGTGATTGGTTTTCTGTTAACATCTCATGATTATCGTTAGGTTCTGTCATTTGTGGACATGATTGTTCTTCTTCTTCTTCGGATTCGTCATTGAGCCTAGGGAGTGGAGCTAAATATTGAACTGCTCGCTTAAAAATGCCTGAAGCTGTCTAGACATCCGCTACTCTTACAACCTCGTCGTGTCCTTTATATGTTTTTATTACGCGTCCAAGAGGCCATTTCATGACTGGAACGTTATCTTCTTTTATAATAACTATCGCCCCTGGTTTCAGATTTTTTGATTGTTCTCGCCATTTGTTTCGATATTGTAGCTCATTTAGGTAGTCTCGTGACCACCTCTTCCAAAATTCGTGCTTGAGATGAGACACTAATTTCCATCGTGTTTCCAATATAAGGTTTGTAGACCTTGCTTGAGCATCAATTTGGGCTGTTAGTAGTTCACCTATTAGAAAATGTCCCGGAGTCAATGCACCTATATCGTTTGCGTCATTTGACATGGGTGAAATGGGTCTAGAATTTAGTATGGCTTCAATTTCAACAACTATGGTTTCGAGTTCTTCGTACGTTAGAGATGCATTCCCCAGTGTCCTTATCAAAAGATATTTTGCTGACTTAACTGCTGCTTCCCATAGACCACCAAAATGTGGTGCTCTTGGCGGAATGAAATTAAATTGTATACCCTTTTTGCCGCAAGCATTCGTAATGGCTTCTTTCGCATCTGATGCGTGTATGATTTTGGTGAGTTCAGGTAATTTATTCTTTGCTCCGACGAAGTTTGTTGCATTGTCGCAATATAAATTTTGGCAATGTCCACGCCGGGCTATGAAACGTTTAAGCGCACCTATAAAAGCTTCAGTTGTGAGATCGCTCACGAGTTCCAAATGTACCGCTTTTGTGGCACAGCAACATAATACAGCAATGTAAGCCTTGTGTGGTCGTTTTCTCCTCAGTTTATGATGTACAGTAATCGGGCCACAGTAATCGACCCCGGTATTGATGAATGCACGGGCTGGTGTGACACGTGTCGATGGTAGGTTTCCCATTATTTGGTGGAATAATTCTGGTTTAGCTCTGCTGCATGTCGTGCATCGATGAACTGTGGCTCTTGCCATAATTTTTCCCTTTATTGGCCAGAAACGTTGCCGAACAATTCCTAATAATGTATGCGATCCACAATGCTTGTGTTCTTCATGAATCATTTGGAATATTAATTTGGAAATGGGATCGTTGTATGGAATAAGAAGTTGATGTTTTGAGTCATAATCCAACAAAGACGCGTCGAGCCGACCTCCGACCCTTATTAGTCCATTTTCATCCAAAAAGGGTGTAAGATTCCGGATAGTGCTTGTTTCTTGTACTTGTTTGTATTTTCTTAGTTGGGTTATGTCTTCCTTAAATTCTGAGAGTTGCATTTGTGAAATAATAGGAACCAGTGCTTGGCTGAGTTCCGTTGTTGTAACTAATTTTGATGGCTGTCGCATCTGCTTCTGACATCTATTGTGGGCAATGAAGCGTAGAATATATGCAACAATTCGCTGCAGACGATGGAATGAATTTTTATGGTTGATTTGGTAAACAAAGGTTGGTTCCGTTGTTGTCATTGCTCGTGATTCAAGCAGCTTTGCTTTTCGTTCGAGATTTGTTGGGATGTTGGAGCTTGGATTGAACTTAGGTGGCCACACCTTCTCTACGCCATGGAGAAACATTGGACCATAAAACCAAAGAGTGCATTCCTTAAGAGCCGCCGGAGACATCTCACGAGATAATATATCTGCGGGGTTGAATTTTGAGCCTACGTGACGCCATTGTTCTGCGTGGGTTTCTTCTTGAATTGCTGAAATTCGATTTGCTACAAATGTGTTGAATGAAGCTGATGATGAATTTATCCATGAGAGCACAATTTCTGAATCAGTCCATAACCATACTGGGCCATTAAATTGAAGGTCAGACCTGACTCTTGTGGCTAGTTGGGCTCCAAGTGTGGCTGCACATAGTTCCAATCGTGGTATTGTTTGCCGTTTGAGTGGAGCTATGCGGGATTTAGCACAGAGTAAGTGTACCATAATGGTGCCATCTTTGAAAACTGATCGGATGTAAGCCGCAGCTCCATAAGCCTTTTCGGATGCGTCTGTAAAAATATGTAGTTGTTGGGATTCTGGAACCCTTCCCTTAAAAATATGTCTTGATATTTGAAGGTTTTTTAATACATTCAGGTCTGTACGAAATGTTATCCATTTAGTGTGTAGTGATTCAGGCAAAGAAGTATCCCAATCAAGTTTTAACTCCCACAATTCTTGAATAAACATCTTTGCCGTTACTATAATGGGAGATAAAATCCCCAATGGGTCGAATAATCTTGCAAGGTCCGATGTGACTGTTCGCTTGGTTACTCTCTTAACGTTGCTAGTGTTGACCTTAATACTCAGTTTGTCAGTTTCGGCAGCCAAACTAGTCCTAATGTTTTGATGGTGTCGGCTTCTATGCTCTCAAAATCTAAGTTTACCTCCAAGTTGTCTTGTGGAATGTTGTGGAGTAATTGTGGATGGTTTGCACACCATTTGCGTAACGTGAAGCCGCCCTCTTTCATAACTTGCACAAGTTGCTCTTATAATTGCATCGCTGTTGATAAGCTATTTGATCCGCCCAAGCCATCATCTACATAGAAATTTTCTTTAATAAATTGTGAAGCAAGAGGATAAAGTATATTATTTTCTTCAGCCAGTTGATCAAGGCATTTTGTTGCTAAGTATGGAGCAGCTCTTGTACCATATGTGACCGTGTTGAGTTGGTAGTATGAAATGGGCATTGTGGAATGCCTTCTCCAAATTATGAGCTGAAATTTACGATCTTCAGGAGCAATCAATACCTGCCTATACATTTTTTCAATGTCAGTGGTGAAAACGAACCTAGGCATTCGAAATCTGAGAAGTATGGAGAATAGTTCACTTTGTAGTGTTGGTCCCGTGAACATGAGGTCGTTTAGGGAGTAGCCTGAGGAGGTTTTCGCTGAGGCATCGAATACTACTCTGAGCTTAGTAGTTGAATTTTCTGGCCTCAGGACGCAATGATGTGGGATGTAGTAGTTTGGTGATATTATAGAATCTGTTTCCAATTTTGTCATATGTCCCATTGATTCATACTCATCCATAAATTCAGTGTATTTAGTTTTCAATTCCGGGTTCTTTTGCAAGCGCCGTTCGAGAGCGAGAAATCGGTTGAGAGCCATTGCGTGTGAGTCACCTAGGGTGTTAGAGGTTTGATGAAATGGTATTCTGACTACGAAGCGGTTTTGACGTGTTTTAGTAGTATTTTGTGCAAAGTGCTCTTCACAATGTCTGTCGGCTATTGATAGTGGTTTTTTAGTTTTTTTAACTTCATCTATTTCCCAAAGTCGAGCGATGGAAGCTTCAAGTCCTTCATTTTCAGTACATATTCTACAGGATGCGTCTGTAATGCGTTCTCTATTTATTTTTCCTGCTACAATCCATCCAAGAACCGTGTTCTGCAAAATCGGAAGTTGTGGAGATAATTTTATTTGCCCAATTGCGAGCAGTTGGTGATAATGTTCGGCACCCAGCAACATATCGATTTTATTAGATCGATTGAATGTTGGGTCAGCAAGCACAAGATTTTTCGGCAGTGGCCACTCATCAATGTTGATAAATTGTTATGGTTGTGGTGCGATAATTCGAGGCAGAACAAGTGCTTCCAGGCGTGTTGTAAATCCATTAATTCGAGAATGCAAAGCTACATTGACTCGGTGTTGTGTTTTTGTGTTGGAGTCCCCGATTCCATTGATGTTCACTGATGAAGCGTGTTTTGCAATATTAAGTCGTTTTACCAAACGATCCGTAATCAAATTGACTTGTGAGCCGGAGTCAAGTAAGGCGCGGCATTTAAACTCCATTGTATCAGTTTTGATTTTTACTAGAGCTGTGCTGAGAAGAACGTATGAGTAGGACGCCTGACCATTTGCTGCCGCTAGTGAGGATGCTTCTGGAGGATAAGGTATCGCTTCATTGAAATCCGGACCAGTTATTTCAGGTTGATTAGTAGCGAATGATGATGTTTTCTTGGATACCCTTTCACTGGTTGATCTTTGGTTTGATGCCTGAGTGTTGTTCTCCAGATGAAGTAGCGAGTTGTGTTTTTTCTTGCATGTCAAGCATGATCCTGATTTGCAAGTTGTGGCTGTGTGTCCTGATTTTAAACAGTTCACACACAAGTTTTGCTTCCGAATGAAATTTAGACGGTCTGCTGGCGATAGTTGTTGAAATTTTTGACACCGATACAGTTGGTGAAAGTTGTTTTTGCAAAGTGAGCACATGACTTCTGTTTGTTTAGCTGAAGTAGTGGAAACATAGACCCTTGATGATCTTTCTTTCTGGTTTATGGCCTCCAGGGATTGAAACCGATTTTCAAGAAAGGTTAATCGGTCTTTGATTTTTTGTAGCTCTTTTGGATTGCTAATGGTCCTCTCATATAGAACAAGAGTACCCCGATCCAATTTTTTAATAAGTATGTGAAGTAGCATGGGATCCCATGAAGCGGTATCGATCCAGAAGTTGTTGCATTAGTGAGGTTACAAGAACGCGTTGATTATTGTATCGTTCTTGCAATAGGCTCCATGCGGTTGCGTAGTTTTCGGCTGTGGCTGAAAGATGACTTATTAGTTTTTCAGCTTCGCCCCCCAAGTTTGATTTCAGGTACCACATCTTTTGTACCGCAGGAATATGCTGATTGTCTACAAGTTGAGTAAACAAGTCGTGAAAGGATCTCCACTTTAAATAATCTCCATTAAATTTTTGGATTGTGACCTTTGGCAGTGGTAGCACGTTGTTTTGCGTAGGTTCGAACCCTTGCTCTCGTGTGCAGGAAACCAGCTTGAAATTTTCAATAACTCGCTTCTCCAGGTTTTCGTAGGAGTTCATGTCGTATCCTTCCTTTAGTGGGTCATCGCTTGACTTCCATATTTTGAAATGTAGCTCTTGGATTTCGCCCACCAATTTTTCTTTCAGCTTCATATTATTTGCCGTAGGGTCCGTGTCGAGTAGCCGCGTTAACGATGGCATCATGACATTGTGCCTTCTTATTGTAGCATTTGTTGAATTGCATGTCAAAAATGTTCTTGCAGTTGTTACAGGTGCTTTATTGGTGTTTTGTTGACAGGTGTCCAGCGTTGTCATTTTCGATGTCTCCTTAATGCCTGATTTAAATATCTCCCTGTATTTTGTGACGAGTTCCTCAATGTTTTGATAGTAGTTCTCGGTAAAATATTTGTGGTCTAGCTGGAGCTTCTCAAGGCATCGTATTTCATTATCGGTGTGTTCGAATTCTGCCCAAGCGGAGTCAAATCTTCTAAGTCTTTCTTCGTAGTAGTGGACAGTCTTTCTGGATGCTGGATTCTTTTTGAAAATTACGAATGATGGACTCTATCAGTTCTCCTGTTGATCGCTGAGAAGTTGTAAATTGCTCCATTGGGGAGGTTGTTTCACCAATAGCCATATTGTTGCCTGTTCGAGCTGATTATGCCTTTAGGACTTCGTTCCTGGGAAGAGGAGCTGACGATTTCTTGAAGTTGATCACGTCGGGGTCACCAGAATGTTTCGACTCAGCTGATTTGCTGGTCGGTGTTGCTTTGTCCGGGCGGAAACACCGGGACAATTGTAGGTATAATTCAAGCACTTAAGCTTGATTATGTTTTATGGTTAAATAACGCAAGCACTTGAACTTGGTTATTTTTTATGGTGAGATAACGCAAGCACTTGAACTTGGTTATTGCGGTGAAATGGAGAGTACAAATAAAACAACTGCTTAGTTTGATTGAATAATTGCTTCTCGATTTATTTAAATTAAATCATGGCCTTAAATACTATTTTATTGCCAAATTGCAATAATTATTTTTAATATATTTATTAATTATATAATTCTGCCTTGCATTTCCCACGCGTGTGAGAAATTCCAGGAAATCTGAAAACCTAGACAAATGCAATAAACTTAAAATTATTTCAAGGTTGTTGTTAAATGTTTAAAGTAAAAGAATTTAAAGTGAACAACAACTACAGCAAAAATTGAAACTTAATCAGAAGTTCAAGGTTTCTTTTTCTTTTCATAATTTGAATTAACTGTTGAATTAAAAGTAAAGGAAATGCATAAATCTAGCAAAAAGCAAATAATAAAAAATTACATTAGCTTAGCAATTTAAGGTTGTTCAACTAATTTCGTGCAAGCATATGTACTTAAGTATGTTTGTACATTTATACAAACTAACTTATGCACACATGAAAGAAATTCATTGTGAAGGTCTGAACATGTACCCCGCCGTTGAGTCATGCTCAACGAAATAATAAATTTGACAACCCTATATTGCTCTTCATATGTCTTAGAATTAAAGATTTAAACTACGGATACTTCAAATTCTGGTGTTGGAATATGTTGACGTACAGCTGGACGTGGAGTTTGTTGATTTGGTTTAATTCCTTTGCAACGTGCCCTTTTCCAGGCGATACTCAGGCATATTATTATAACGAAAACGAGAGCAACATAGGCAATGGTCCCGTGGTGATATTTAATATGTTTAATTTGTGACGGAAGTTCAGCAGATACCGTTTAGTGTAATTTGCGTTGAATTTCGGAGATATTTTTAATTTGGTCGGAATATATCTTGTGGCGAATTCTTGCAATTTGAATCTCGTCTGGATAACTGATGTCACTTATATTGCTCATTGCTGTGTATGATGTTTGAAGAGATGTGGAGACAGTTTGATGACCTTTGATGATGATTGAGTTTAGCTTAATTGTACAATCTGCTGAGATTTTTAGGAGACCAGATCCTTTTAGGGTTAACTGTGATTTTTCTTGCCCACATACGGAGTTTATTCGAGACGGCTGCCGCATAGTGTAGAGCCATTGATTGCTGTATTCTAACTGTGTAAGTGACCTGCTATCAACAACAGGAACAATGTTACAATTTGTTTGAGTGTTAGAATTAAGAAGAGAAATCTCGCAAAAGCATTTGTCAGCGTTTGCAGTAAATTTTGTTTGCATTTGTGGACATAGAAATTCATTCTCTCTTATTGTTGAACATGTGATCCACTGTTTCTATCCCAACACGAAATATTGATCTTTATGAGCATTCATGGCCAGGAAGTCACTGCAAGTTTTAATAGCGAGCATTGCCCCATTTATTTGAACAGGAATTGGGTGTGGTTTCAGAAGTTCGAATTTTCCAGGATCAGATAACGGAATAGATATGTGAAAGATGACGTGGTCTTTTGTAACACTTCCTTTTACATTCATGATTTTGTACAGTTGTAGAATGTTATCTTTGCTTACTGGTAAGACTAGAGATGTTGGAAGATGATTTCTCACTTGTACTAGTTCGGCTTGAAGTTGGGACGGTGACAAAAGCATTGGGCTAATTTTACCATGGTGTGAATCCGTTAATGCTGCTATGATTTCTGCTTGAATTCGGTGTAGCCTTGTTGATGTTAAGGAAATTTGAACTGATAGGAACATGAATATTCGAAACAGCCTTGCTTGATATTGTTCTTTTTCATTTTCTTGTAACCTAGATGCCATTTCTGATAATTGATTATCTATACTAATGAACTTTTGTTTCACATTTTCTTCATCTTGTTTAAGAACGTTTAGAGTTGCATCAACAATTGATGTTTGATTTATGAGGAGTTGTTTAAGATGGTTTTCATTGTCGTTTACTGCGTTAATGGTGTTTGACATTTGTTCAGCATAATTCGAATCCAGAATACCAAACAGTGAATTAGCGACATTGCTAACGACGTTAATAGCACCACGCTTAGCTCTCCTCTTTAGTAAGAGGTTTTTATCTTTTAGGCCTGCTAGGCTGAAGTCAACTGCCTGGAGAACGCTCGAATAAGTCGCCCTTTGAGTTAAAAGGTTGCATAAGCGGTGTAGTGTCATTGTTTCGTTCATGAATGTATTTATTTCTTGCCAATATGGTTTTAAGTTATAGTAGGAGATGATATTCCATTCTGACCGCGATACCCGTGTATTGCCAATACCCTCAAAGTGCAAGCCGATATTAGGTTCAAACTGTGTTACTTCGATTTTATTTGTGGACACTAGTGGAATCAATAGCAATATTGTGAGTAGGGTGGTTCTGTCATTTGTGGACATGATTGTTCTTCTTCTTCTTCGGATTCGTCATTGAGCCTAGGGAGTGGAGCTAAATATTGAACTGCTCGCTTAAAAATGCCTGAAGCTGTCTAGACATCCGCTACTCTTACAACCTCGTCGTGTCCTTTATATGTTTTTATTACGCGTCCAAGAGGCCATTTCATGACTGGAACGTTATCTTCTTTTATAATAACTATCGCCCCTGGTTTCAGATTTTTTGATTGTTCTCGCCATTTGTTTCGATATTGTAGCTCATTTAGGTAGTCTCGTGACCACCTCTTCCAAAATTCGTGCTTGAGATGAGACACTAATTTCCATCGTGTTTCCAATATAAGGTTTGTAGACCTTGCTTGAGCATCAATTTGGGCTGTTAGTAGTTCACCTATTAGAAAATGTCCCGGAGTCAATGCACCTATATCGTTTGCGTCATTTGACATGGGTGAAATGGGTCTAGAATTTAGTATGGCTTCAATTTCAACAACTATGGTTTCGAGTTCTTCGTACGTTAGAGATGCATTCCCCAGTGTCCTTATCAAAAGATATTTTGCTGACTTAACTGCTGCTTCCCATAGACCACCAAAATGTGGTGCTCTTGGCGGAATGAAATTAAATTGTATACCCTTTTTGCCGCAAGCATTCGTAATGGCTTCTTTCGCATCTGATGCGTGTATGATTTTGGTGAGTTCAGGTAATTTATTCTTTGCTCCGACGAAGTTTGTTGCATTGTCGCAATATAAATTTTGGCAATGTCCACGCCGGGCTATGAAACGTTTAAGCGCACCTATAAAAGCTTCAGTTGTGAGATCGCTCACGAGTTCCAAATCTACCGCTTTTGTGGCACAGCAACATAATACAGCAATGTAAGCCTTGTGTGGTCGTTTTCTCCTCAGTTTATGATGTACAGTAATCGGGCCACAGTAATCGACCCCGGTATTGATGAATGCACGGGCTGGTGTGACACGTGTCGATGGTAGGTTTCCCATTATTTGGTGGAATAATTCTGGTTTAGCTCTGCTGCATGTCGTGCATCGATGAACTGTGGCTCTTGCCATAATTTTTCCCTTTATTGGCCAGAAACGTTGCCGAACAATTCCTAATAATGTATGCGATCCACAATGCTTGTGTTCTTCATGAATCATTTGGAATATTAATTTGGAAATGGGATCGTTGTATGGAATAAGAAGTTGATGTTTTGAGTCATAATCCAACAAAGACGCGTCGAGCCGACCTCCGACCCTTATTAGTCCATTTTCATCCAAAAAGGGTGTAAGATTCCGGATAGTGCTTGTTTCTTGTACTTGTTTGTATTTTCTTAGTTGGGTTATGTCTTCCTTAAATTCTGAGAGTTGCATTTGTGAAATAATAGGAACCAGTGCTTGGCTGAGTTCCGTTGTTGTAACTAATTTTGATGGCTGTCGCATCTGCTTCTGACATCTATTGTGGGCAATGAAGCGTAGAATATATGCAACAATTCGCTGCAGACGATGGAATGAATTTTTATGGTTGATTTGGTAAACAAAGGTTGGTTCCGTTGTTGTCATTGCTCGTGATTCAAGCAGCTTTGCTTTTCGTTCGAGATTTGTTGGGATGTTGGAGCTTGGATTGAACTTAGGTGGCCACACCTTCTCTACGCCATGGAGAAACATTGGACCATAAAACCAAAGAGTGCATTCCTTAAGAGCCGCCGGAGACATCCCACGAGATAATATATCTGCGGGGTTGAATTTTGAGCCTACGTGACGCCATTGTTCTGCGTGGGTTTCTTCTTGAATTGCTGAAATTCGATTTGCTACAAATGTGTTGAATGAAGCTGATGATGAATTTATCCATGAGAGCACAATTTCTGAATCAGTCCATAACCATACTGGGCCTTTAAATTGAAGGTCAGACCTGACTCTTGTGGCTAGTTGGGCTCCAAGTGTGGCTGCACATAGTTCCAATCGTGGTATTGTTTGCCGTTTGAGTGGAGCTATGCGGGATTTAGCACAGAGTAAGTGTACCATAATGGTGCCATCTTTGAAAACTGATCGGATGTAAGCCGCAGCTCCATAAGCCTTTTCGGATATGTAGTTGTTGGGATTCTGGAACCCTTCCCTTAAAAATATGTCTTGATATTTGAAGGTTTTTTAATACATTCAGGTCTGTACGAAATGTTATCCATTTAGTGTGTAGTGATTCAGGCAAAGAAGTATCCCAATCAAGTTTTAACTCCCACAATTCTTGAATAAACATCTTTGCCGTTACTATAATGGGAGATAAAATCCCCAATGGGTCGAATAATCTTGCAAGGTCCGATGTGACTGTTCGCTTGGTTACTCTCTTAACGTTGCTAGTGTTGACCTTAATACTCAGTTTGTCAGTTTCGGCAGCCAAACTAGTCCTAATGTTTTGATGGTGTCGGCTTCTATGCTCTCAAAATCTAAGTTTACCTCCAAGTTGTCTTGTGGAATGTTGTGGAGTAATTGTGGATGGTTTGCACACCATTTGCGTAACGTGAAGCCGCCCTCTTTCATAACTTGCACAAGTTGCTCTTATAATTGCATCGCTGTTGATAAGCTATTTGATCCGCCCAAGCCATCATCTACATAGAAATTTTCTTTAATAAATTGTGAAGCAAGAGGATAAAGTATATTATTTTCTTCAGCCAGTTGATCAAGGCATTTTGTTGCTAAGTATGGAGCAGCTCTTGTACCATATGTGACCGTGTTGAGTTGGTAGTATGAAATGGGCATTGTGGAATGCCTTCTCCAAATTATGAGCTGAAATTTACGATCTTCAGGAGCAATCAATACCTGCCTATACATTTTTTCAATGTCAGTGGTGAAAACGAACCTAGGCATTCGAAATCTGAGAAGTATGGAGAATAGTTCACTTTGTAGTGTTGGTCCCGTGAACATGAGGTCGTTTAGGGAGTAGCCTGAGGAGGTTTTCGCTGAGGCATCGAATACTACTCTGAGCTTAGTAGTTGAATTTTCTGGCCTCAGGACGCAATGATGTGGGATGTAGTAGTTTGGTGATATTTTAGAATCTGTTTCCAATTTTGTCATATGTCCCATTGATTCATACTCATCCATAAATTCAGTGTATTTAGCTTTCAATTCCGGGTTCTTTTGCAAGCGCCGTTCGAGAGCGAGAAATCGGTTGAGAGCCATTGCGTGTGAGTCACCTAGGGTGTTAGAGGTTTGATGAAATGGTATTCTGACTACGAAGCGGTTTTGACGTGTTTTAGTAGTATTTTGTGCAAAGTGCTCTTCACAATGTCTGTCGGCTATTGATAGTGGTTTTTTAGTTTTTTTAACTTCATCTATTTCCCAAAGTCGAGCGATGGAAGCTTCAAGTCCTTCATTTTCAGTACATATTCTACAGGATGCGTCTGTAATGCGTTCTCTATTTATTTTTCCTGCTACAATCCATCCAAGAACCGTGTTCTGCAAAATCGGAAGTTGTGGAGATAATTTTATTTGCCCAATTGCGAGCAGTTGGTGATAATGTTCGGCACCCAGCAACATATCGATTTTATTAAATCGATTGAATGTTGGGTCAGCAAGCACAAGATTTTTCGGCAGTGGCCACTCATCAATGTTGATAAATTGTTATGGTTGTGGTGCGATAATTCGAGGCAGAACAAGTGCTTCCAGGCGTGTTGTAAATCCATTAATTCGAGAATGCAAAGCTACATTGACTCGGTGTTGTGTTTTTGTGTTGGAGTCCCCGATTCCATTGATGTTCACTGATGAAGCGTGTTTTGCAATATTAAGTCGTTTTACCAAACGCTCCGTAATCAAATTGACTTGTGAGCCGGAGTCAAGTAAGGCGCGGCATTTAAACTCCATTGTATCAGTTTTGATTTTTACTAGAGCTGTGCTGAGAAGAACGTATGAGTAGGACGCCTGACCATTTGCTGCCGCTAGTGAGGATGCTTCTGGAGGATAAGGTATCGCTTCATTGAAATCCGGACCAGTTATTTCAGGTTGATTAGTAGCGAATGATGATGTTTTCTTGGATACCCTTTCACTGGTTGATCTTTGGTTTGATGCCTGAGTGTTGTTCTCCAGATGAAGTAGCGAGTTGTGTTTTTTCTTGCATGTCAAGCATGATCCCGTGAAATACAGAGCAGTTTCTTTTTGGGGTGAAAGCATGGGGAAAATGTTATGACGGTGAATATCTCTAGTTTATTATAAAAAAAAGAGTTGTAGCCCGACCTAGCGCGGAACATTTTCTAAAACACTATTTTATTAAAATGTAGCGCAAAAAATATGAAATTTTCTTTCAACATTCAACAGAGTACTAAATAGTCATAAAATTTTTAGTTAATATATATTGGAATTAAGTACATACCGTGTTTATCAGATTCCATCATAAAGGTTTTTTTTAATATTCACTTTGCAAAATACGGGACACCAAACACAAGTCAAAACATTAATCGATCAAGAATGAATGCGTGCGTACTGAACGATGCTCAGATTGCAATTAACTGTGCGCAGTGCAACGGTGGGGAGGGGCTACTTTTTTATAATTTTCTGAAGGCACGATTACTCAGGTACACAACAAAAATAATTTCAATAATTTCTTGTACGTTTTATATTTTTCCTTTTTGTCCGGTTTTAGAGCCAAAATGCTCCTCTGTGCGTCGTGGCGACCAATTAGCGCCAACCAAAATATCCAATATCACAACCGACCATGGGCGGTATAATCGTATTAGCCACATGGACTAAATCTCCGTGCAACCACTGCACGCCTGGAGGCGGTTTTGTTAGGTCGTCCAAGACCAGGATCGGACATTTTGGCTCAATCAGCCGTTCGTCTAATGTAAACCCCGATTACCGAAATCGTAATAACAAGAATTATTATGAATAATACCGTTTTAAGGACGATGAATGGGAATATTAGGATAATCTCGAAAACATCTCGCGTTGCACAGGTCTAAAAAGATTTAAAATCTATAAACTTACAATGCTATATATATATATATTGATTTTCATGGATGATCATGAAGTATTCTATTTTTTTCAGAATTTTCGGAAAAGATTTAGAGCTCACTCAAGTCGAATTTTCGCCAAAAATCGATTTTGACGGACGTTTTTTTCAGTTTTCTTCATAACTTTCCCAAAAACTACGATATTTTTTACTTTTGACAACACATCTTAAAAGGCTTTATTTCTATGTGCAAAAACTATATGCTTTAACAAGGCATTTGTTTATTTAAGTACCCTACATTACATGTTTTCATAACTTTTCTATAACTTTTGTAAACAATGCTTTATAACTTTTAAAATTTCTATAAAATTGAAAAAAAAACTAATGACGCAGTTTGAAAGATAAACTCATTTGCTTCTACCGTTCCTGAGTTATAACCGTTTTTAGCTTTGTACTCAGTTTGTGATATTATTATAAGCTATTTTCCAGTTATCACTCAGAAATAGTTTCTGGGGTTCCTACGATGTACTTCAGTGCCCAGGTTTCTGGCATTTCAAACACTGCATCGGCTTGATCTTTTCCCCTTCCCAACGAAAGTGGTACTACACCCAGGAGCGGTTACACTAATAGAGATGCGATAAGTTTTTTTCTTTTTATTCTCTAGGTCGAGCTATATTTTTCCATCCCAATGTACTGTTATGTAATTTGAGCCCACAAACGATTTTTAATGGAATCTGCAACAATATTGTCACTGCTTTGCACGTTCCCTCCATATTGAACTCTTTGAGCATGCAACTTTTGCGATGTTATGACCAGGATCTGAGCAGGAGTTTTATATGCACAAACCGATTTTTAATCTATTTTATTGGCCAACTGATTACTATGGGTTCCAAAAAATTTGAAATTTGAAAATTTAATATTCAAAGAAGAAAGTTTAATATTTAATAGTGGTAAATGATGTGGCAGAACGAGGTGTGGCTTTGGCTAAAACCTACATCAACACAGCTTCTGAAACAGATTTTCAAAATTTATTGATTTTTTGAACAAACCAAACAAAAGATTTGTTGGTTATGAGTGGTAACTGAAAAATAATTAATTATTATAATATCAACTGAAAATTTTTAGTTTCTAAATTATTTAAAACGAGTTTATCTCTCAAACTGCATCATTAGTTTTTTTTCATTTTTATAGAAATTTTAAAAGTTATAAAGCATTCTTTACAATAATTATGAAAAATTTTAATGTAGAGTACCTACATAAACAAATGCCTTGCAAAAGCATATAGTTTTTGCACATAGAAATAAAGCCTGGTCATTTTTCTTTTAAACTCTGTCCTCCACAATGAAAAAATTGTGGTTTTTGACAAAGTTGTGAAGAAAGCTGAAAAAACGACCGTCAAACCCGATTTTTGGCAAAAATCCGAATTGAGCGGACTCTAAACCTTTTCCGTAAAATCTGAAAAAAAATCTCAAAAATACTTCACGCCATAAGCTTTCAAATTATTCTTGATCCCCAAAAAAAATTCTGTTTTGGGCACAACCTAACGTCTATGTATATATAAATTAATGCTTTGTATAAAACCATTGCAATTAAATCATATAAAGAATTTTAAAACATCTTTTCAAGCATGGAGCTGAAAGAAATATTTCTTCCCAGTGGTGCTGCTAGGAAAGTTACCCTATTTAAACAAATAATGCAATTTAGAATGTAAGATGATGGGAATGTGTCGGAATATCTTCATGCAATAGTTGAAAAATTGTGTGTGTATTATTGAGGAATTGTTTGTAATCATCTTATTATCGAGCCTTCCTAAGTATTTTGGATCTTTTGTCGTAGCTGTAGAAATTGTTGACATATTGCGAACATTGAGTATGCTTAAAGTCAAATTAATAGAAGAAGGTGAAAGACGAGCGTTAGAAGGTAAGCACATAGATCAACAAGCCTTCCCTGCATTGAAAAAGAAACTCAAAACTAAAAGGTAAATGTAGAGCAAGAAATAAAAGTCAAGCCGGTAAGTCCGACCAAAAACTTTAGCTATTTATTTGGGAGTCTTTGTTGAAACTTCGTAGTGAAAAAACGTATTAGCGGAGTTTTTTTTTACAAACAAAAATACAAAACAAAATTCTTAATAAGTACTGATTCGTAATAGGTACTGATTTTGTGAAATTTGCTTTTATTTGAACCAACAAAAACAAACAAAAAAACAACCGCAAACAAATTGATTGAGGAATACTCTGCATGAGTACCTCAAAAACAAACAATTGTGAAATGAGTTCTAACGGCATTTCTGCCTATTTTACTGTGAGTTCTAAAGCTTTTAATGCAAAAAATATAAATAAAAAAATCGGATGATAGTTTTTTTCTAACGGCAAAGCCAATTTTACTTGAGCGATCAACTTCGCTTACTGCAATGCCAAGTAGTGATTCGATAACATTACCGCTGCCTAGCTCATCTTTATTTAAGACAGTGCCATTATCCGCTCCGGGCTCGTGTTCATCACTTAACCAAGTTATCACAATAGACAATAGTATTCAGAAACATAAGGTGCCTGTCGGCACACAGTTAACCGTCAAAACCGTTTTAAAATATTGCAGGTGTAATAAGTTTTGTTATTATTATATATTGTTTTCTTTTAATTTATATTTGTGTTCTAGTGTGTGCCCTATAGTACTCTTATTTTTATTCTAGAGCCTTAGAGTAGCAGACGGCTCTATCTTATGGCAAAGTTAATTGCCGAAGTTTTTTTGAAAGAAATAAAACAAACTCTATATTTGAAGTCAGAATTATTTCTCTGGTTTATTTATAATTTTCTTCAGCTTATATACTATTTCTTATTCTATGTTTTCTACAATAATCTTATTCTATTTCTATGTTATTTTAATATTCACTTCCCCTACTTAATTTGTTTATGTTTAATTTGTGAACATGTGCACATGGCATTATTTGTGATCAAGTGCACATGGCATATTCAATTTCATTAGTTTTTATTTAATGCAGTTCTAGTGACCCGTTTTAATCAACACCAGGTACTTGAACTAGTAACCCAGTTTAATTAACACCAGTCACTTGAAATTGCATAACATAGTATTCTTTTATTTTGTGTTCTTATATTTTATTTGATTGTTTATACTTTTGTTTGGGTATGTATGTTTGTTGTTTACATTTCTGTTTGTGTATGCATGTATGCACTACACCCTTACCGCTAAAAAGAAAAAAAATTTTTTTTTTGAAAAAAATTTTTTTGTTGATAATATTGAATTACAAAAGTAGTACTTAAAATAATTTTATTCTATTCTTATGTATAGTCATAGGTTTATTATCTTTTAAAATAGTGATATTTACATCTTGTGTATTTATTACTTCAAATGGGCCAATATATTGGTTTTCATTTTTTTGCGTTTTCTTTTCTTAAAAATACTTTATCTCCTATTTTTATTTGAATATCGTTAGTATTCTTACCTTTAATATTTTTTTGCTTTATTTTGTTTTCTAATAATTTTCTGTTTGCCATTTCATGTGCATGTTTTAATTTTATTTTTAATTCTGTAATATAATCCTCATAATTATAAAATTTATCGTTCGACATGGGTTCAGTTGGTATTGACGCCAATCTTCCGTAAACAAGTTCAAATGGAGAAAAACCTATGGATGAGAGTGGTGTTGTATTATACGCGAATGTATAATATGGAATCCATTCATCCCAATTGTGCTGTTCTGTGAAAGAACGCATGTATTCGTTTAAAACTTTATGATTTCTTTCTATACTACCTAAAGTTTCATGGTGGTATGCTGTTGAAGTTACATGCTTGATTTTCATAAGTGTACAAATTCTATTAAATAATTCGTTTATGAACTCAGTTCCTCTGTCCGTTTTTATCGTATCAAAACATCCATATTTTAGTATAAATCTTTCTACTAATATTCTTCCTATCTCAGATGCTTCTTTAGTTTCTATTGGAAATGCGTCAATATATTTTGTTAGTTCACATTGTGCTGTTAATATGTATCTATACCCGTTAGATATTCTTAGCGGACCTACAGTGTCTAATTGTATAAATTGAAATGGTTTTGTAGGTGTATTAGTTATTTGGATTGGTGCCTTGGTATGCTTAATGACTTTGTTCCTTTTACAAGATTCGCAATGACTGATGAAATCTTTTATCGTTTTGTACATATTTTTCCATATATACTTTTGCTTTAATCTAATGATTGTTCTACGTACTCCCGCATGACCTCCGTATGGAGTTTCATGATATTCTTTTATTATCTCTTTTTGTCTATCTTTTTCCAGTATTTTTTCTGGTTGTTTAAACAATATTATTTCTATAGGTCTCTGCCTAAGTTTATCTTTATTCTGCATGCCATTATATATTTTTATCAATTTTTCCTCACGTATGAGTTTGAAAATCGTATCATCCTTCGCTAGCGTTATTGTGAATATTTGATTATCTCGTAAAGTCTTAGTTAACTTCTGCAAGACTGAACCTAAATTCGAGTATGCATTTTCATTACAAGTTACTATTACGCGATTTCTACAAATTTCAACTTTTGGCATGCTTTTATTCGTTTTATTTATAACAAAGTTTAATCTTGGATATCCCTTAATTTGTGAAAACGAAATGCTATTCCACATATAGATGTGATCAGTTTCTCTGTCACTGTTTCTTTTCTTATTATTCTCATCTTTTCTAAACGAAGTACTTTCTTTATTAGTATTGTAGCTACTTTTCTTTAAATCTTTAGTCATTTTTCTAGTCATTACGTTTATAATTTTTGGCATCATGTCTTTCAAATCATTAGAATCTATTTTGATTCTTGATAATGCATCGGCATTAGTATTTATTTTTCCTTGCTTATATATAATCTCGAAGTCATAATCCATGAGATCTAATCTAATTCTAGTTAATCTTGATGAAGGATTACTATGAGTAAACAATGATATTAGTGGTCTGTGGTCAGTTACTACTTTGAACTTTCTACCATATAAGTATGGTCGAAAATGAGTGATTCCCCAATGAATAGCTAAAAGTTCTTTTTCTATCACGGGTTTGTTAATTTCATGTTTATTGAGAGAACGGCTTGCATATGAGATTGGTAAATCGCTATTTATTTCACCTTGTGAAAGTACTGCTCCTAACGCGTAATTTGATGCGTCGGTAGTAAGTATGACTTCTTTTTCAAAATCTGGGTATTGTAATATCGGTGGATTTGAAACTATAGATTTTAACATTTCAAAAGATCTTTGGCAATTTTCTGACCAAATAAATTGTTGGTTTTCTTTAACAGTTCATTGAGAGGTTTAGCTATCTATGCAAAATTTTTAACAAAAACGTCTGTAATAGTTACAAAAAGCTACGAATCTTCTAGTGTCATCTGCATTCTTTGGAATTGGATAAGTTTCAAGTGCCTTGCATTTACTTGGATCTGTCATTATTCCTTTATCTGTGATAAGATGTCCTAAATAAACCACTTCTGGTTTCAAAAAATTACATTTATTTGGATTTAATTTGAGATTGTAGGTTTTTAATCTTTGAAATACTTTTCTTAAATTATCATTATGGTGTTTTAAAGAACATCCAAAAACAATTATATCATCTACGTATATAAATGCATTGGAATCTAAACCTGTTAATGCTATTGTCAACATCCTTTGGAAACTGTTTGATGATATTTTGAGACCAAAAGGTAATCTTTTGAATTGATAGTGTCCATTATTCGTAGAAAATGCTGTAAGAGGTCTAAATGCTGGTTGTAATTCTATCTAGTGGAATGAACTCGTCATGTCTAGCGTTGAAAAATATTTTGCTCTTCCTATTTTGTCTAATACATCATCTAATTGAGGAAATGGAAATTTGTCGTTGACTAATTTTTCATTTAATTGACGATAATCGACGACTAGTCTCCATTTCTTCTCATCGTTGTCACTTTTCTTTGGGACCAAAAGTAAAGCAGAATTATAGGGACTAACCGATGGTTCAACCAAATCTTCTTCTATTAATTTCTTAAACCTGTGTTTTGATTTCTTCCTGTTGTGATTGTGGTAATCTATAATTTCGTGTGTAAACTGGGGTATCGTCCACAGTATGTAATCTTTGTTTATAGAAATTATTCGCTGTTAAATGGTCTCCTTCTAAATGAAAAATATCTTGGAATTCTTTACATATCTTCTCTATGGTTTGCTTTGCGTTAATGTCGATTGTATCTATATTTAGTAATTTTCTTAATTTCTCCCATCTATCCTGTTGTTCAGCAATTTTTTTTTTATTATATAGGATGTTGTAATCTGATAAGCGTCTGATTTGTAAATCTAGTCGTGATATTGTAACCTCTTCGTCTGAAGCATTTAAAATTCTAATGTGCTTTGTCCCATTTTTTGGAATTATTGTATTACCCACAAAAACATTGCTTCTAATTTGTTTTGCACATACTACACTATCTTCTTCAATCTGTAAATTTACTGCTTGTATCATTTCAGTTCTTGGTGGTATTATGAATTTATTGATATTTGCTCTCATTGGTAGAACGTATTCTGTTTCATTTATTATGATAGTTAATGTGTATGTCTCATAATCTATTTTTGCCAAATATTTAGTGAAAAAATCTCTACCTAGAATGCCATCTGTTGCTGTTGGGAATTCTTTATTCACTATTTGATATTCATGGTTTATTATATCTTTCTGAAATACTAATTTCAGTATCGAAGTACCCATTGTTTGAATTGCATTGTTTTCAATACCCGTAATTTTGCAAGAATTGTGTTGATTTACTTCCTTATCACCTATAAAATTTTCTTTACATATAGAAATGTCCGCACCTGTATCTACCAAAAATCTCACAAAAACTCCTTCATCAGTTTTAAATGTTACAAAATGAGGTGCATCTGCGTGCGAATTGTATGTTTTTAATCTATATTCTCTTAATTGTTTTAACTTCCCTACGTCTTCTGTCAAATTTACTCTTGAGGATCGTAGGGGTTTATCTCGTTTCCCTGTTCCTGAGTAACATATACCCTTCTTTGGTTTCTAAAATTTCGATTTCCTTGGTTGGTATTGTTGTTATTGTTATTATTTCTACGGGAACCATTTCTTTGCGAAGTATTATTATTCCTAAAATACTGACCAGGATTGCTATTACCATTTCTATTGTAAGTATTAACGTTATTATTATTATATCGTTGGTTGTTATTACTATGAAATCTTTTGTTATTGAAAGATCTCCTGTTCCTATTAAAATGCATTATAGAATTTGGTTGAGAAACTACTTCTGAAGCTATTTGGATTGCCTCATTTAGACTTTTGGGTCTTGCAGCGAAAACAATAGCTCTGTGTGGTTCATTTAAACCATTTTTAAAGGTACTAAGCGCAATTTGATCATTCATTTTAATAATTGTATCTCTGCTCTCATAACCCAGTTCTGTGATCTGAAGTTCATTAAGACAAGCTATAAGTGATTCAACCTTGTTGGCGAATTGTGTTACTGAACTATTTCCTTGTGTCTGTTTTGATAATTCAGTATGTACTGAAGAGAGTGATTTCTTTGGTGAAAATACTTTCCTAAGGGTACTTTTGAAAGTTTCTAGAGAATTTGGTGTCTCTTCTGAAATTAACTTGTTCCTTACTTTGTCTGTTAATTTAGTAGCCAAGACGAACTTGATCAACGTTCGTAGAGCATCACCATTGCCACGTAAATGAATGCAGCAATAAAGTCCTATCTGATTTGATGAAAAAGTACAGCTTAGATACAGTAGGTATAGATAAGCCACAAACCGTTTTGAGCAAAGAGGATGAAAGGGCTCTGTCTGCTTTGAAAAGCCACACCAGGCAAAGATCAGACGGACATTACGAAACATCGCTCTTATGGAAAAATGAGAATATAGAAGTGCCTGACAGCTATAATATGGCACTCAAAAGATTCACGTGCCTCGAGAAAAAATTGAAACATGATAGCTATCTTAAAGAAAAATTTGAGAACACAATTTCTGAATATATAGCCAAAGGATACGTTACTAAAATAACCGAAGATTGTTCAACACCCACTAAACGTGAAAAGATTTGGTATTTACCGATATTTCCAGTTTTCAATAACAACAAACCCGGTAAATTTAGAATGGTATGGGACGCCGCGGCAAAAGCTCACGAAGTATCCTTGAACGATATGCTTTTGAAAGGTCCGGATATACTTTGCTCTTTACCTTCGATTTTAATTCGTTTTCGGCAAAAGTCCATAGCAATATGTGGGGATATAGAGCAAATGTTCCATAAAGTCTTTATCAGAAAGCAAGATAGAAATGCTCAGCGGTTCTTATGGCGTTACAATAGCGAGAAAGAGATTGATGTCTACGTCATAAACGTTATGATTTTCGGAGCTTCGTACTCACCATGCATTTCGCAATACGTCAAGAATATTAACGCAGACAAATTTAGTGAAAAGTACCCTGCCGCAGCGTACGCAATAAAATGTAACCATTACGTAGAGGACTATTTAGATTCAGTAGACAATGTGAGGGAAGATACAATATTAGCATCTCAAGTAAAATATATTCATGGGAAAGCTGGTTTTAATATAAGAAACTGGATAAGCAACAGCAAAGAGTTTATATGCGCAATTAGCGGTAATGATGACGAACATCTAAAAAGCCTTTGTTTGGAATATGACTCCGAAGCTGCTAAAGTGCTCGGTGTGTTCTGGAAACCATCCGACGACTGCTTTACCTTTAAAATTTCTCTAAACCTTTCCAACAACACGCCCATATTTCAAGAGAATAAAATTCCTTCTAAACGCGAACTTTTGAAAATTCTCATGTCGATTTATGACCCTTTAGGTTTGATCGGACATTATTTAATGTACTTGAAAATAATACTACAAGAAGTTTGGCGATCTCACGTGGGATGGGATGACGAAATTCAACCCCAACAAATGGCTCAGTGGACCAAGTGGCTATCATTCCTACCACAAATTCAATACATTACTATACCACGCTGTTTTCTTCAAAATTTCACTAACTACAATAACGTTAACGTGCAACTGCATACTTTTGCTGATGCAAGCGAAAATGGCTATGCTGCAGTTTCGTACTTTAGACTTTCAGATGGTAACAATGTTGTTGTTTCACTAGTTGGCTCAAAAACAAGGGTAGCACCTTTAAGAATTACATCTATTCCCCGCTTGGAATTAATGCCGCTGACATAGCATCCCGATATGTTAACAATATTTTAAAAAGTACAACTCTAAAGATCAGTGAGAAAATATTTTGGTCTGACTCCAAAACTGTGATCAGCTGGATAAGATCAGAGCAAAGAAAATACCGTCAATTTGTATCATTCAGAGTAAACGAAATTCTCGAAACTACTGACGTAGATGAGTGGCGGTGGATTCCCGGCAAGCTAAACGTCGCAGATGATGCCACAAAGTGGTCTAAAAAAGGTCCTGATTTATCAAATAGTATCCGGTGGATAAACGGTCCTGAATTTTTAAAAAAAGATCAAAGTTTCTGGCCAATGGAAGATGGCATTGACATTAACACTGAATGCGAGATTAAACAGCATATACTACACGTAGTCGAGAAATTCCATTTAATAAATATCAAGCGATTTTCACAGTACCGTAGAGCCTTAACATCTGTAGCCTACGCTATTAAATTTTGTAAACAAACTTAAAAGGGTAAATACATCAGACATATTGTCCCAAGAAGAGCTAACGTTAGCAGAAATTATTCTGATAAAACAGGCACAGGAAGAAGAGTATTTAGAAGAAATATTAAATCTGAAAAACGGTATTAAAATAAGTAAAAATAGCTCCACTTATAAGCTATCTGCCTATCTAGATAGCAATCAAGTCGTACGTGTTGACGGCCGAATCGACAACGCTCACGTTCCGAGCGAACTCAAGCATCCAGTAATTATGCCAAAATATAGTTATATAACCGAGCTCATAATTTTCCATTTTCATAACCAGTATTATCACGGAAACAATGAAACTGTTATAAACGAGATTAGACAGAAATATTACGTGCCCCGATTAAGAGTTGTTTTCAAGAAATTAATCCGAAACTGTCAAATGTGTAAGATAAACAAAGCACAGCCGGTTAGTCCACAGATGGCAAAACTACCAAGAGCACGTTTATCATCATACGTAGCACCATTCACATTCACAGGCGTTGATTTTTTCGGTGAACCGACACAAGGGGAAAAGATATGGTGTTTTGTTTACCTGTCTCACGATTAGAGCAGTCCACATTGAGGTGGCGCACTCCTTAACCACAAGCTCGTGTATACTGGCAATACGAAATTTTATAGCAAGAGGTGGTACACCGCGGGAGTTCTTCAGCGATAATGGGACAAACTTTATTGGAGCAGAAAGAGAATTACGGGAAGCCATAAAAGAGGTCGACTCTAATGAGTTTGTTCGAAAATTTACAACCTCTCATACCAGGTGGAATTTTAACCCACCTCTATCACCTCATATGGGAGGAGCTTGGGAACGCTTAGTACGTTCCGTTAAGACAGTTTTTTATAAGATGACCACTTCAAGAACTCCGAATGATGAACTACTCCGCAGTTCAATGGCCGAAGTCGAAAACATCGTAAATTCTAGACCCTTGACTTACGTGCCCATAGAAGACGAGACCCAAGAGGCGCTGACCCCGAATCACTTGCTATTAGGTTGCTCAAATGGTATGAAACCATTAGCCGAATACATCGATTGCGGACAAGTATTGAAGAGTAGTTGGTTATGCTCGCAGCAATACGCCGAGCAATTCTGGAAGAGGTGGCTGAAGGAATACCTGCCTTCATTGACAGGTAGAACTAAATGGTTCGAAAAATCAAAGCCGTTAAGTGTGGGTGATCTTGTGGTTGTGGTTGACCCCTCAAATCCACGAAGTACCTGGCCGAGAGGGAGAGTATTGGAGACCACAGTGGCCAACGATGGGCAAGTTCGCAGAGCAAAGATAATGACAACAGCTGGCGTAGTAGAAAGGCCCGTAATCAAATTAGCTTTACTCGACGTGGCTCGAGTTGAGGAGTAAGGCTGCGAATGTACTTCTTCCCATACTGCGTGGGGGTGTTATCGCCACTGTCGATTAGGTGTTCACCATGTAGACGCCGTCTTACTTATTCGTTTCAACTTAAGTCATAACCACTTTATATGAATACCAATTATTTATAGTAACTAATTATCGAAAAAGAAAAGAAGACATCTTTAAAAAAGAAACCGCGCCATTTTGTAAGGTTCATGCCAAGAGCCAAAAAGTTCGTGTCATTTATTAATTTTGAAAAGTTCGTATCAATTCATTAATTTTGAAAGAACCCAAATTGAATTTTATTTTAACGCTACAAAAGTAAGTTTATTAATTTATAATTTTCACATTGTAAACTAATTTAATTGTATATAGGAATTTTAACACTCAAATACAAAAAACTGAATTCAACCAGGAATTGTAGTTTGTGTTCGGTGTTCGGAATCTAGTAAAAATTGAGCGCTGGGTCTTCTCCCGTAACACAAGCTATGAGTCAAAAGCCCAAAGTAACCCCAGCCAGTGTTGGGCAAAATACATGATTTGCGGTATTTAAAATACAAAATACTTCCATTTATTGCACGTATTTCAAATACAAAATACAAAATACTTTCACGTCATGTACATGTATGTATTTAAGTATGTATTGTTAATGACAGTACCGTATCTTCTATTCAACGTACGAGCCAACCCACTCAATTGTCTACAGTCGCCGAAAGAACACCTGTTAATACTTTATTAACTACTAATAACCTATCTAATAGATGTACTAGTTCTGCTCAAACTGGAAACAAAAATAATACTGCAGGTCTTATTAGACCGATTAGAGTTATACCTCCAAACAAAACAATCTTCGTTTCCCGATTAGCATCAGATACTACCGTTGAAGAAGTTTATTCATATATAAACTTAAAGCACGGTTCCAACTTAGATATTTCAGTGTATAAATTTTCTTACTCTGAACCAAGAATAGTGGCATTATTCAAGATTACTATACCGGATGAGTTGTTTAATATAGTTATTTTTCCAAATTTCTGGCCTAATGGTATTTACGTTCGCGAATTTATATTTAAAACAAGACAAAGGAATTCTGTTCAATTGCCTTCAACGGCAACAAATATTGAAAAAAACTAAACAAATATATTGAAAATTTATTCTTATATACCAAAATGTTCATGGCATTAATAAGAAGTTATCTGCGTTATTTAATCAAAGTTACTCATTTGACTATCATACTATAGCATTTACTGAAACATGGCTTAATGATAATACATATATTGATCACGGAAATTTTCGCTGCTAAATTAGAGACACTGGTCTACTACCATGCTCCAATATTAGAAGTCAGTCTACCTTAATCCCTTTTATAGATGAATTGTCTGTTCTTAACGGTTTAAAGAAATTGAAATTTTCCTATAACAGTGGATCGGATAAAATACATGGTTTGCAGTATTTAAAATAAAAAAATACAAAATGCAAAATACTTGCTGATCATGTATGTATTTAAAATACAAAATACAAAATACTTAAAAATCTGTATGTATTTAAAATACAAAATACGTATTTGTATTTTAAATACGTATTTCAAATACTGCCCAGCCCTGACCCCAGCTCAAACAGGAAATACGTACTCCGCTACTCATCCCCTAATGTCCCAACCAATCACTTCACATGTATCGTATGCTGACGCTGTGAAGATCAACTCTGTTCCAGTGAAAAAAAATAATACAAGCATGTGTTAGATAACACGGGCGCATAGGTCAGACGTAGAATACGTTAGTCATTTTGCAATGAAAATATATGAATTAAATATAATTTTTGATAAATGATTTAAATCTATCAATAAATTTTATGACATGGCAGCACAATAGATTAGCTGCTTTCCAACTGCTTCCCAATGTATTCACAGAAATGTGTTTAGGAAAAACGCCATTGATATAGTGAGCGTATACATCGCCAATCCTTTGTATTAATGTACATACACACACATTTACACGCTGCTCGCAGAAGTAAACAAACGACAGCAAAGATCTGTAAACTTTCAAGCACACACAAGTGTCCACGCTCCCCTCCCTTCATTTTATGTTCCCCTCTAAACGAACTAACAACCGACCGATCCAACAAAACGAAATGTACACACACACATTTACACCCTTCTCGATAAATAAACAAAGCACAGCAAAGCCAAAATCATTTGATTTCACAACAACAACAAAAACAACAGCGGCATTTACAAACCAACAACAACAGCGGCATGTACAAAAAATGTCTAAAATATCATGCTCTAAAATATTTATTTCCTTAACTACATAAAACTTTTATATATAGACATATAATTTTTTTAATGTAATTCGAAACAAAACATATTACCAAAACTGAGTAACATATAAAAATTGCTAAAATATGTTTTAATATATAAGTAAAAGTGGGTGAAAGTTGACAAACATCTTCTCAAAATTTTGTGCTCATGATCAACACCCCTACCTTACCGTATAACGTATTCTACGTTAAAAGTGTCACCACCAAATAATACAACACATGCTAACCCAAGCTTTAATTTCAGTCGCCTTGAAGATACAATTAACAATTTGGTGCAAACTATAAACAACTTTACAACAAGTATGACTAGCATGATGCAAGAAATGCTGCGAATGCAGAACACACTGCTTCTGGCATTAGTTAACAAGCCATGAACACGTTAAAAGTATGTTTGTGGAACGCAAACGGCATTCGCCAATATAAAAATGAACTTGAGCACTTCCTCACGGTAAAAAATATTGATATAATGTTGGTATCTGAGACTCATTTGACTTGGAGAAGCCTTTTTAAAATGCATGGCTACACCTTATATGATACAAAGGACCCGAGAGGAAGAGCATGCGGAGGATCAGCAATTCTAATAAAGTCAAGACTCAAGCACCGTATTCTTGAGAGGATTTGTGAAGACCATCTACAAGCAACAAATATTTGCATCGAAAATTTTTGTTCAAATCTCGTTATATCATCAATTTACTCCCCTCCCAGATTTTCAATCACTGAGCATCAATACGAGGATTTTTACAAAACTCTTGGACCTTGTTTCGTAGCAGCTGGCGACTACAATGCAAAACATACGTTCTGGGGATCGCGTCTTATTACACCTAGAGTTCGAGTGTTA
Organism: Germaria angustata; assembly: GCA_963681545.1. Classification (NCBI taxonomy): domain Eukaryota; kingdom Metazoa; phylum Arthropoda; class Insecta; order Diptera; family Tachinidae; genus Germaria; species Germaria angustata. The sequence continues at coordinate 88,706,059 of OY812998.1, forward strand.
TTCAACACAATTTCAAAAATTTGGATGTCATTTCGAGCGGGGAGAACACTTACTGGCCCACTGACATACAAAAAACTCCGGATGTTATAGATTTTGGCGTCATGAAAAATATCTCTAGGGATTTAATTCATGTTGAGGCTTCTCGTGATCTCTCCTCCGATCATTCTCCCACGATCGTCACAATTTGTAGTCCACTAAGAAGTGACTTACCTCAACCATATGTGAAGATGATAAATCGTGTTAATTGGCTGGGGTTCAAAAAATACCTCAGTAGTCATTGTACGGAAAACACCAAGCTTAGAACTTCCAATGATATTGAATTTAACATTGCCAATCTTACCAAAAATATTAAACAGGCTGCTAAACATGCCACTGCTTCCTCTCTGCAGGCTGGGTTTAATAGAATATGTTCTGCGGATATTGAACGTCTCGTATGTGAAAATCAGACTTAGAGAATGCACTAACGAATCCAACAGTTGCTTGCATGTAAAAAATCTGATTCTCTTAAGAACTATCTGGAAGGTCTCTATGTCACAGCAGCATCTAATTACTCCTTGTGCCGCGCTGCTAAAAAACTTAAAACACCCGTTGAGTCTAAACCACCCCTGCGCACTTCTACCGGAGGTTGGGCAAGAACTAATACTTGAAAAGGTAACATATTTGCTGGGCATTTAAAATACGTATTTACCCCAAACACATGTACTGGTGCTATTGATTTGCCGAGTGTAGTTGCTCTACCCCCTCGACCCATGAAATTTAAGATGCATGATGCACAAAAACTAATTGCTGAAACCAACCCGAAGAAAGCTCCGGGTATTGATGGAATTAGTAACAAGATGCTGATGAAGTTGCCTCGTATTGCTATTAGAATCCTTTTATTTATATTTAATGGCATTTTACGACTGGAGTATTATCCACACAGCTGGAAACTTGCCATGGTAAAAATGATTCCAAAGACGAGCAAAGATCTTACTAGTCATATAGGCCAATAAGTTTACTGTCAACAATTTCAAAGCTCTTCGAAAAGCTGCTGCTCATGACAAAATTGTCCCCAATTCTAAATGATATTGGTTGCATACCGGACCATCAATTTGGTTTTAGAAGTCAGCATAGTACCGTTGAACAAACTCATAGATTGGTTCATTTCATAAGAAGAACATTTGAAGAAAAGAAGTATTGTTTTTCCCTTTTTATTGATGTTTTTCAGGCATTTGATAAAGTTTGGCATGAAGGCCTAATTTTAAAACTGAAGACATATTTACCAATAAACATTGTAAATCATTTGGAAAGTTACATTCTTGCCCAGAAGTTCACTGTTGTGGAAGAAGACTTCAGGAGTGTGCCCTAAACTATCTCATACGGTGTGCCACAGGGGAGTATACCGGGGCCAGTTTTGTATTTGATTTATACCTGTGATATGCCTTTGAGCAGTAATATCCTCACTTCTACATTTGCCGATGACACAGCATGCCTTAGTATGCATGAAAACCCTCACGAGGCATCCCGATATCTTCAGGAACATATTAACGTGTTGGAACTGTGGTTGAATTTATGGAGAATAAAAGTAAATGAACAAAAGTGTGTTCATGTCACATTTACTCTACGAAGAGACACTTGTTCCCCCATTCGAATCAACAATCAAGTTGTTCCTCAACATTCACAGGTGAAATACCTTGGTGTACACCTTGACCGACGGCTTACATGGAAACACCACTTTGATTCTAAGCTAACACAAATAAAACTTAAATTAACTTAGATACATTGGCTGATTGGTAGAAATTCAACCCTCAGTCTAGATTGTAAACTTTTAATATACAAGTCGCTTTTGAAATCCATATGGTGTTACGGAATTCAGCTATGGGGCACTGTTTCAGCTTCCAATGTAGAGAGAATCCAACGAATGCAAAACAAAATTTTAAAGTTAATAACATCGGCTCCTTGGTACATGAAAAATTCTATTTTACATCGTGATTTAAATATGCCACTTGTGACCGCTGAAATTGCAAAATATGCAGGCAAATATTTAACAAAACTCGAGTCCCCTTGCTCGTAACATCTTGAAATTTACTAGACACGTCCGCTTAAAAAAGAGGGATACTACGGCCTTAATACGCAACACTCCAGATGAAACTTTTTGAAAATATTTTTGTGGTTAACACGACATTTATGTATTATTAATTACTATCATGTCCGACACTGGTTGGGCCTAATTATTATATATATATTTAAGATTTGAATACTTATTGTTAGCTCAGTTTTGAAGATACAATAAATAAATATTAGTGGAAAAAAATTTATTTGGAACAACGCTTTTAAACAAGAATAGTGGTGCAACTTGCGAACGTAGTTTGTTTATTTCCTACGAGGAAATCGATAGTTGGCGATAACACCATAATCAAGAGGCATGTATTTACCAAATATGCAATGTAGCTTAATTTCTGCTGCGTCACATAGTGGACCATTTCGCGAGAAGGCGGTCAAAAATCTATAACTTTTGACTGAATTAGAATTTTAATATGCGGTTTGTTTTTGTTTATTGAATGAACCTATAGGCTTTAAGTTTAAGATATAAAAGTATAAAATAGACCGGATAGAAAAATAGTTATGATGGATTTAAAATGCATTTTAAATTTTAGCTGATTTCTGGTACAAAAGTTTGTTTAACACAAATTCTTATATTTTGTGTAATGTTTACAACTTATACTTATTACCACAGAATACACATAGAATACCCAACTTTGACATTCAAAAAGGGTCTAAGTCAGACTTTTAATACTGTTTGAAGGGTGAGACAAGAAATACACGATGCAATACACTAAAGGCAACAGATATACATCACAATTGCGAACATATGTTTGAAAAAATCAGGATTTTATTTTGTGTTATTTTTTTGATTTTTGGAGTGAAATTCTATGAACTTACATTAAAAATGTAATTAATAAATAATCGAAATTGATATATGCAACAAAATGTATGTGCAAAGTATTAAATACTGTTACGTTTTTACCTATTTAAAAACGTTTTCCGTAGATTCTTTAATTGCAATGAAATTAAACACACAATATTTCGATTTTTAGTACCTAACAGCTACTACTTTATTGAATTAAACACCACTGTACTTTACTCAAAAGCACTTAACCACTCTTTTGTACTTAAGACATTTTACACTGTATCAACTAAATCCAAACTACTACTCGACGTTGATGTGCCCAGGTTATATACTCTTAATGATCATTTCTAGAACAATCATGATGAGTAGGGTGTTGAAGAGAGTTCTGGAAGTAGGAGCAGGGAGCAAAAATAATGTGGTACTTATATACGTGGAAGTTTTTGAAATTGTATGTGAGTAATGAGATTCGCAACAGGGCTGGCACGACTTGGGTGAGTTTGGTCGGGGTTTGGTCGGGGTTTGGTCGGGGTTTGGGTGGGGTTGGTTAGGATTTGTATACTAATTTTGTATGAGAAAACTAACAACGATGATTTAAGTGGCACCCTATTGTATTGTTGTTCTGTTGTTAAAAGTTCTGTTGTGGTTTTTTCTTTTTCGTTGATATGTATGAATGTGTGTTTGAAACAGTTGATTTAATTAAGTTGTTTGAATACAAAAGCTTGATCCTAACCATACACAACAAAGTTGATAAGAAATAAAAACCCAAAAATAAATATACTATTTATGTATGTATTATATATATATATATATATATATATATATATATATATATATATATATATATATATATATATATATATATATATATATATATTTTATTTATTAATGTGCTTGAAATTTTTATAATATAATAAACAGTAGTAAAAAATAAATCTCATATTGAAGTATGTATGTATATATATATATATATATATATATATATATATATATATATATATATATATAATATTATTGAAGTTCATCTTTATTGACCCAAGAATTATGTTGATTGGAAAATCCCAACCATTTTACGTACGCCTAGTGTCCTTTAGTTTTAATAACATTTTCAATCAAGTATGTATTTGGAAAATGTGTCCTTAATAGTTCATGTTCATAGAATCCACCAACAATCGGATTCCTTTGATAGTCTTCCAATAAATAAGTAATGGGGTTTGTGTTCTGTAAAGTACGAATTTTAAAAATTTCAGTTGTCCAGTTTGGAGTATATCCTTTTGAAAAAATATGTTTATATTTGCTAATTCGAACGTGATCTCCAACTTTTAGTTGACCAAATTTATATATTTTGGGATGATTATAGACTTGTTTTAGTATAGAACTTTCATTTTCTGTGTTAACAGACTTTGGCGTCATTCCAATTGTTCTATGCATTTTATTATTATATTGATTAATTAAATCCTTGCATATATGTATCCATTGATAATTTCCTTGTAGACTAAAATTTTTCCACATCATTCCTTTTAGAGTTCTATTAAATCGTTCTACAATAGACGCTTTCATGATACTATATGTAGAATAGTGGTTGATATTATGTTTTATCATCAAGTTTTGAAATATTTTATTATAGAACTCTTTACCATTATCTGTTTGCAAGTTTTTTGGAATTCTCTTTAGTGAAAAAATAGATTGCATAGCATTGGTTATATCTTCACTACTTTTAGATTTTACGGGTACAACCCAAGCAAACTTTGAAAATGTATCTATAACTGTTAAAATAAATCTATAGCCTTTGTTATATTTTGAGTAAGCACCCATTTCAACAAGATCTGCTTGCCAAAGATCATCAATTCCCTTGATCACCACTCGACGTCGAATGAAATTTCTACGTGCTTGCTTATGAAGCTCCTGAACCACTTCTTGTCGCTCCATTTCTAACGTCTATCTTAGATTACATCAATTTAAATGCTGTTGATATTGAATTTAAATCAAAAACGATTTATATTTCTATGTTTAAATGTTTTGTAATGAGTTTCGTTTTTTCATTTAGACGTTCTTCAACTGAATCAATTTTGTAAATAAATAATGATCTCATTTCTTTTAGTGATTGATTGAGATTATCTAGTATTATACTTTGATCACGTATTAATTTACTTAAACGTGTTTCTACATTATCAAATTTTTCTGTATTCAACACGTTTTGTTGTTGTATTATTTCGTTAAAAAAATCCTCCATTCCCTTAATTCTCTCCATATACATTGTATCCAGTTGTTTCTTTATTTCACTTAAATAACTTTTCATGTAAATTTTGTTTACAGCATCGTTTTCCAATACAGGACTAGCAATATTTTTTATTCTCCGCAAGTTAAAGTTGAAATTACGATCACTATCCAAATGAATCTTGAAATGTTGATTTTGGTATCTTGCAGATTTTTCAATATAATGTCCAAACTTATCGATAGGCATTTTATGAATATGAATTGTTAAACATTTTTAAGTCTATTTATATAATAATTTTTGCTTCTCTCAATTCCTCAATAATTGATACAATTTCATTATTATGATTTGAGTGACCAGCTGTTGTTGATGAAATCAAAAGACGCAATCTATCAACCAATTCGTTAGGATCGTTCCAATAAACATAATTATGCTTTTTTCTATTCAATTTCATTAAACCTTTTCCCTTATGAATTTTCTGTTGTTTAAATAGGTTTTTAATAATCGTTGTATATTTAATTGAACGATTTCCTTTAATTTGACCATTAATATTGTTATTTCGTTTATGGACATTAGTCATCTCCAATATTTGTTTATAATTATTTAAATCTGTTTTATTATAACTGATTGGTTTCTTATAAACTAACAATTCATATAAGCCTGATGTGAAGGGCCATTTTAAATTACCTACAGTAATATTGGTTGCATTGAAAGCGATGGGTTCATTACCCAGTCTCCATATTTGATTTTCATCCTTATGAGGACCATAGGTTTTATCATATATATTTAAGTTAACTTTTGATAAATTATATTGAACACTTTGATTGGGATGTATTGCAATGGTGTTATCATCATCATTGTTATCATCCTCATTATCAACATTATCATTATTATCATCATCATCATCATCATCATCAAAGTCATCATGATCATTTTCATCATCAAATGATTGAAACGTGTTTGAACTTTTCTCGATTTTCTTGTTATTAAAGCTTGGAGAAAACGTGTTATAATCAAGCTTACTCTTTTTATATGGTGTACTGAAGGTAACTTTATTATTCTCAAGATCATGTTTAAAAGAGTTATCCGGATATTTTTCATGTTTTATAATGTTATTATTAGTGGATTGAACTAATTCTTTTAATGGTTTTGATATTGGTTTCAATGTCTTTTCCAACAATTCATCATTTGCAATTTCTCCAAGCAAAATGTTCTTATATTTTTTTTATAAATTTTTCGAGTTTTAATAAGATTATTAACTAGATTTGTATTCATATTTATAGATTGAATTAGAAACAGATCCAAAACAGATCAGTTTAGCAGTTAGCGGTTTAATAGTTGAGAAGCTATTAGTTTAATAATTAATCTTGTACTTTTTTTTTTTTTTTTTTCACTAATTTTATTTATTGTATCTTCATTAAAACTGAACTAACAATAAGTATTCAAATCTTAAATATAGGTATATAATTAGGCCCAACCAGTGTCGGACATAAACTTAGTGATAGTAATTAAAAATACATAAATGTAGTGTTAAGCACAAAAAATATTTTCAAAAAGTTTCATCTGCAGTGTGGCGTATTAAAGCCGTAGTATCCCTCTTTTTTAAGCGGATGTGTCCAGTAAAGTTCAAGATATTACGAGCAAGGGGATTAGGATGGAGCTCGAGTTTTGTTAAATATTTGCCTGCATATTTTGCAATTTCAGCGGTCACAAGTGGCATATTTAAATCACGATGTAAAACAGAATTTTTTATGTACCAAGGAGCCGATGTTATTAGCCTTAAAATTTTGTTTTGCATACGTTGTATTCTCTCTACATTGGAAGCTGAAGCAGTGCCCCATAGCTGAATTCCGTAACACCATATGGGTTTCAAAAGCGACTTGTATATTAAAAGTTTACAATCTAGACTGAGGGTTGAATTTCTACCAATCAGCCAATGTATCTGGGTTAATTTAAGTTTTATTTGAGTCAGCTTAGAGTCAATGTGGTGTTTCCATGTAAGCCGTCGGTCAAGGTGTATACCAAGGTATTTCACCCGTGAATGCTGAGGAACAACTTGATTGTTGATTCGAATGGGGGAACAAGTGTCTCTTCGTAGAGTAAATGTGACATGAACACACTTTTGTTCATTTACTTTTATTCTCCATAAGTTCAACCACAGCTCCAACAGGTTAATATGTTCCTGAAGATATCGGGATGCCTCGTGAGGGTTTTCATGCATGCTAAGGCAGGCTGTATCATCAGCAAATGTAGAAGTTAGGATATTACTGCTTAAAGGCATATCACAGGTATAAATCAAATACAAATCTGGCCCCAGTATACTCCCCTGTGGCACACCGGATGAGATAGTTTCGGGCACACTCATGAAGTCTCCTTCCACAACAGTGAACTTCCGGGCAAGAATGTAACTTTCTAAAAGATTTACTATGTTTATTGGTAGATATGTCTTCAACTTTAAAATAAGGCCTTCGTGCCACACTTTATCAAATGCCTGAGAAACATCAATAAAGAGGGAAGAGCAATACTTCTTTTCTTCAAACGTTCTTCTTATAAAATGTACCAATCTATGACATTGTTCAATGGTGCTATGCTGACTTCTAAAACCAAATTGATGGTCCGGTATGCAACCAATATCATTTAGAATTGGGGACAATTTTGTCATGAGCAGCTTTTCGAAGAGCTTTGAAATTGTTGACAGTAAACTTATTGGCCTATATGACTCAGCCTTGGTAAGATCTTTGCCCGCCTTTGGAATCATTTTGACCATGGCAAGTTTCCAGCTGTGTGGATAATACTCCAGTCGTAAAATGCCATTAAAAATAAACAACAGGATTCTAATAGCAATACGAGGCAAATTCATCAGCATCTTGTTACTAATTCCATCAATACCCGGGGCCTTCTTTGGATTGGTTTCAGCAATTAGTTTATTTACATCACGCATCTTAAACTTTATGGGTCGAGGAGGTAGAGCAACTACACTCGGCAAATCAACAGCACCAGTACATGTGTTTGGGGTAAATACGTGTTTTAAATGCCCAGCAAATATGTTACCTTTTTCTGTATTGTTTCTTGCCCAACCTCCGGTAGAAGTGCGCAGGGGTGGTTTAGACTCAACGGGTGTTTTAAGTTTTTTAGCAGCGCGCCACAAGGAGTAATTAGATGCTGCTGTGACATCGAGACCTTCCAGATAGTTCTTAAGAGAAGCAGATTTTTCAGATGAAAGCAACTCTTGGAGTCGTTTTGTGCATTCTCTAAGTCTAATTTTATGTTGGGGTGATCTGTGCTGTTGCCATTCCCTTCTAGCTCTTCTTTTTTCACATACGAGACGTTCAATATCCGCAGAATAAATTCTATTAAACCCAGTCTGCGGATGGGAGGTAGTGGCATGTTTAGCAGCCTCTTTAATATTCTCGGTAAGATTGGCAATGTTAAGTTCAATATCATCGGGAGTTCTAAGCCTGATGTTTTCCGCACAATGACTACTGAGATATTTTTTGAACCCCAGCCAGTTAACACGATTTATCATCTTCACATATGGGTGAGGTAAGTCACTTCTTAGTGGGCAACAAATTGCAACGATCGTGGGAGTGTGATCGGAGGAGAGATCATGTGAAGCTTCAACATGAATTAAATCCCTAGGGATATTTTTCATGACCCCAAAATCTATAACATCCGGAATTTTTTGTATGTCAGTAGGCCAGTAAGTGGGCTCCCCGCTCGAAATGACATCCAAACCCATTTTTGAAATTGTGTTGAACAATGCTCGACCTCTAGGTGTAATAAGACGCGATCCCCAGAACGTATGTTTTGCATTGTAGTCTCCAGCTGCTACGAAACAGGGGCCAAGAGTTTTGTAAAAATCCTCGTATTGATCCTCACTGATTGAAAATCTGGGAGGGGAGTAAACTGATGATATTACGAGATTTGAACAAAAATTTTCTATGCAAATATTTGTTGCTTGTAGATGGTCTTCACAAGTGTTCTCAAGAATATAGTGTTTGAGTCTTGACTTTATTAGAATTGCTGATCCTCCGCATGCTCTTCCTCTCGGGTCCTTTGTATCGTGTAAGGTGTAGCCACTCATTTTAAAAAGGCTTCTCGAAGTCAAATGAGTCTCAGATACCAACATTATATCAATATTCTTCACCGTGAGGAAGTGCTCAAGTTCGTCTCTATGTTGGCGAATGCCGTTTGCGTTCCAGAAACATAACTTTAACGTGTTCATGGCTTGTTAACTAATGCTTGAAGCAGTGTGTTCTGCATTCGCAGCATTTCTTGCAACATGCTAGTCATATTTGTTGTAAAGCTGCTAATAGTTTGCACCAGATTGTCGATAGTAGCTTCAAGGCGGCTGAAATTAAAGCTTGGGTTTGCACTTGTTGTAATAGTTGGTGGTGAAACTTTTTGAGCGGGAATAGAGTTAATCTTCACAGCGTCAGCATACGATACATGTGAAGTAATTGGTTGGGCCATTAGGGGATGAGTAGCGGAGTACGTATTTCCTGCTTGCACTGGGGTTACTTTAGGCTTTTGACTCATAGCCTGTTTAACGAAAGAATATACAGGACATCCCCTGTAGTTAGCAGTGTGATTACCTCCACAATTACTGCACTTCTTTTCCTTCTGGTCCTTCGAGTTATTGCAAATAGCAGTGTTGTGTAATTCACCGCACACAACACAAACAGTAGGTAATTTACAATAAGTTTTTGTATGGCCATATTCTTGACAATTATGGCACTGTACGGGTCCAGAACGCTTGCGTGGTTCTTCAACTGTGATTTTTCGGTATAAGAGATATTTTAGGTTATAAATTGGATGGGTCTCATTTTTCTTCAATTTAATATCATTAGGCTCCAGTTCAACGCGAAATAAAGGTTGGGGGATCTTCTCCCTGTTTATTATGTTAGACACATTCTTCACCTTAAATCCCTGGAGGGTGAGAGCATCTTTTATTTCCTCAGGAACAACATAGGAATCTATGCCTTTCAATACGATCTGTAGGCCTTTAGCACTCTTCAGCTGGAATGTGTAGAAACTTGTTTTATTTTTCTCAAATTCAGTGACCATTTTGCGGAAGTCTTTTTCATCGTATATTTGAATCTTTGTTTCATCAATATTACCACGTTTGATTGGGACAATGTGAAATGCCTTTTCACCAATGACCGAAATTAATTTTTTAATAAGGGTGTTAGAATTTTTTTCCCTCAAATAGATTGGTGGTGGTTTTGAGGTTTTATTCGAGGGTAAGTCGGGTTTGTCGGTGATATCTTGCAAAATTTTAAAACGGTTTAGACGGTTAGCCGAGTTGACGTCGATATCCCTGGATATCTTGGGGACCGATGAGATTTTAGATGAATTTGGGCTTCGCCCTCGCTTTACTACTGTGATATATCTGTCCATTCCGACAGGCACTTTAGGTTTCTCAATATTATTGTTTATAGTGATAACTGGGTTAAGTGATGAACACGAGCCCGGAGCGGATAATGGTGCTGATTTAAATAAAGAACTACTAGGCAGCGGTAATGTTATAGAATCACTACTTGGCATCGGAGTAAGCGAATTTGATCGCTCGCGAAAAATTGGCTTTGCCGTTAGAAAAAGACTATCATCAATTTTTTTATTTTTATTGTTCGCATTAAGAGCTTCAGAACTCACAGTAAAATAAGCATTTCTGCCGTTAGAACTCACTTCACAATTTTTTGTTTTTGAGGTACTCATACAGAGTATTCCTCAGTCACTTTGTTTGTGTGTCTTGTTTTTGTTTTTGTTTTTTTTGTTTTTGTTGTTTCAGTTTATACGAAAAATATTATTAATGCAAATAAAGCAAATTTAACAAAAACTGTACTTATTACGAATCAGTACTTATTATGAATATTTTTTTGTTTGTATTTTTGTTTGTTTAGTATGTAAAAAAAAACTCCGCTAACACGTCTGTTCACTACGAAGGTTCAACAAGACTCAGAATCTTGTACTGATTTTAAAATATCTGATCTGATCATTGTAAATATGCTTAATATTCATTACATCCTGTTTAAAAATTATAATCATATTTGCATTATCGCGAATCAAGTGTTTTGGTATACGTGTATAAGTTTGACATAAATAAAAACTATCAATGTCTTTATGGCGACCCATACAGAAGTAAGAATGTACATGATTTTGTTTCTCACAAGCTATATCATCGAATATAAATATTGAATTCGGTTTAACTTCGTCTGGGGATAGAACATCATCATTATTAGAAAATGATGAAAAATTTATCTCCTTAATGGGTTTAGTTAGACTTTCTAAGTACTTATATTTCGGTTGTTGTGTTGACTTTGAATATAAGTAAATATTTTTAAATTTCAATCCATGAGGACTTTCAATAAGACTGATCATAACATTTGTTTTTCCGCAATTTGATGGACCCACAATAAGAGCTCGAATAGAATTCGGTAGTAATGAACTATGACGAATTTTATTTGATGAATCGAACTTTGATTCGATATTCTTTACATCAATCCTTTTATGTTGTTTAAAAAAACGCATTCTGAAATCTAATGATAACATAATATATAAACCAGTCTCTTTTATTTGTTTTCAATCAATTTAATTTCAATCTTTAATCGATAAAGTATCAATAGATATGACTATCATTTATAAAAAGTTATTCATTCGCCATCCATCCTTCATTGGTAAAGGTTTTCTAAATAAAATAATTAATAAACTTCCCATTGAACTTCATCTACCCGGTTATCAATTTTGCGGACCTGGTACAAAATTAAAGAAACGTTTAGCTAGAGGTGATCAAGGAATCAATCCATTGGATACTGCTTGCAGAGAGCACGATATAGCATACTCAAACAATAAAGATTTAGAGAAAAGACATATTGCTGATAGAATCTTAACTGAAAAGGCTTGGCAAAGGGTTAATGCTAGCGATAGTAGTTTGGGTGAAAAATCAAACGCTTGGTTTGTTGCTACTGCAATGAAAGCAAAAACAAAATTCGGTATGGGTAACGTTATTAGTAAAACTAAAAAGTCGTCTCCAGTAAATACCCACAAACTATTTAGACATGCATTGAAAAGTGCAAGAAAGAATATAAAAAAAACTGAAAACTTGAAAGATGCTATAAAGATTTCACGAAAAGTTGTAAACAATATTTTCAAGGGGAAAAAAATCATTAATAAAAACACCTCAAATAATACCTCTACCTAAATCTGGAGGTTTTCTTCCAGTTGCCCCTATATTCGCTGCACTGGGCGCACTTGGTGGTTTAGCTGGTGGTGTATCTGGCATTACAAAAGCAATCAATGCAGTCAAAAATGGAAAGGAATAATTGACTGAAGCAAAACGACATAATAGTACAATGGAAGCCATTGCGATGGGAAAAGGCATGTTCTTAAAACCATATAAAAAAGGATTTGGATTATATTTAAAACCTTATCAACAAAATTTTTAATGAAGCTACCTAAAAGAGCTCTTTCTGATGTAGACTTGAGAAAATATGCAAAACATATTCCAAATTTTAGAGATGTGTTTATGTGTAACACCCTTCCAAGCAAACCATTTAAAAAAGAATGTGGAATAATCAATCTGGATACTTCAAAGGGACCTGGCACACATTGGGTAGCATACTGGAAAAACAACAATCAAATCGAATATTTTGATAGCTTTGGCAATTTGCAACCACCAAAACAATTAATAAAATATTTAGGAAAAAACATTAGTTATAATTATGATAGATATCAAAATTTTAATACAATAAATTGTGGCCATTTAAACATAGTTTTTGTTTTCGAAGCTAAACTAAAAAGAAACTATAAATGTTTTAATAAAATACATTGATTAAGAATTAAAAAGATCTTGTTTTATTTATATATATATATATATATATAAACATTTTATAAAAGAAATATTATAATTAAATAATTTTTCTAATTTCACTTGTTAGAGGTGAGTATTCGATTAAGCGATCATGAATAACTAAACAGTATGCTGATGTTTTTTCTGGAAATGGTTTGTTTGCTTCAGTATCAAATTCAATTCGTACATCAATAGGTCCAATTTTAACAGTTTCATTTTGATGTGAAACATCAACAACAATAAGCGGTGCGTAAGACTCGTAATCATTAACATCCAGCAATGGTTCAGGTTCTCGCATGTAAAAGCTTTGTTGAAATTTTGCATACATATTATATAGTACAGAATACTGGCCATTTTCAAAACGATTCTTTAAATCATCATATGGATATGACTCTGAGTTTAGATATACTTTTAAATTAGAGATATTACAATGGTCAAATATATTTCCTTGTTCTTTACTTTTCACTTTTTGTAAACCAATTATAAGAAATCGTGGTCTTTCGTTTTGTGGAGAAAGCTTCACATTCCATAAAACCTTTGTATTCGTTGGTAGTGCAGGATTTACATGACAATCCCAACTACGAAATGCAATTGGTATAGAATTTTTGCTGTTGATTATCTTAAACATTTCCAATTTTGCAAAGTCCGATAGTTGAATATGCGGCATTTTCCATGTTATATCCAGAATTGTTAATTTCAACTGATCAGTTGTATTTGTAGAATAATATGATCTCTCATCGGATGTAGAACGTTGAAGAATGAGCTCATGTTTCGAATTTAATAGTATTTTGTTATAATCTTCAGCAAACCCCATCAACATTTTTAGAGCTATACAACAGCTAAAATGACTTTTTTCTAAAACAAAAGTTTCGTTAAGACACCAACCAGCGTTTTTTAGTGTAGCACTTTCAGCCTTATTCAATGATACAAAATTTTTCATGGTGGATGAAATTCCAAGTTTGCGTGTACGATCAACTTCAAAACCATTAATTTCATAACGAATTTCATCAAACAAATATGAAACAAAGTTGTTTTTAAATTTCACATCTATAGCTGGAACCTCTTTGTTTGCTTCCTGCTTTACTATAAAACCATGAATGTAAATCATACTCTCACTTGGTAAGACAAAGAGATCCTGATTTTGAATTGGTATACGAATTTCATCATTGTTGTTGAATGATTTTAGATATGGAGAGTAACTATGATATTCTCTTTTTACAATACTCTCATCATATATAGGTTTTTGAAGGACATTTAGTATTTCATTCATGGTTGAAGATTAAATCCTAATGATTTTAAGTATTCTGTATTATATGATGTTAACGGGTTTTTATTTTTTATACTTTCTCGAATGTGAGTTGATGAGGGATTGAATGGAAATCCTCTTTGCATTACGTTTTTATTGTAAATGATCATTATTCTGGTTTGAAGTGGAGTCTAAGAGTGATTTTTTCTCCTCTAAAATTTATAAGTTCACCGTCTTGATTTAAGATTCTAATCGTTATGTTGTTTATTTGCTGACAGTTGACAGGAAAATAAATAACATTTCGAGGTTTTTCGCTTATTTTATATCCTGGAGGAACATCAAGAGGAAATTCATGAATAGCATGATTCGAAGTATTATTAATAAATGATCCGGTTGTTAAGTTGCTTTCAATGCGTATTGTATTAACATCCGTAATATGTGCAGGTAAGTCAGATTCAAATAACCTTGTAGTATTCAATTGATTAATATCTACAATCATCACTTCCACAGATTTATCATTTGGAAGATTTTGATCAGTGTTATAATATTCAGTTGAATTTACTTCTAATTTTCTTTTGCTAAATCCGAGCAAATTTCCTATACTGTTTGGTTGTGAAAAATCTATATCCATTGATGAGGTTATTTCAGTTTTAAGTGTGTTATTGTTAGCTTCAATTATTAGATAAATTGGTTCATCAATATCTTTTAAGCTTGAGTTTAAGAAAAAACCAATATCCTCAAGTTCATATGAACCAACCGGAATAGTAATAATATGATTTCCTATATGAAACAAATTGTTGTGAACATCTACATTGGGTATGGAATTGAATGTTACAAAATCAATAAGTCCACAAACATATTTTGTAGGGAGTTCAATTGGAGGAAAATATTCTCCAACCAGAGTTGAAGTGTTTCCGTTTAAAGATATTGTTATTGACATTTCAAGTATTCAGAATGAACTGATGTTTGATGATTATTTTACCTGATTTAATTAAGTGTGAAATAATAAATAAAAAAAAAAATGTCTTTTATAATTTTATGTTTTCTTTATTGATATTTGATTTAATAAACTTTCTTAAGAGTATTACATTTTTTTGAGCACATATACAATATTTTCTATGATAACAACAAACATTTACAGATTTATCATTTTGATATAATGTTTTTAAATTTGGGCAATTTAGATCGTCTAGGTTATAAAAATAAATTTTATCCTCAAAAATATTTTCAATCCACTTAATTTTTTCTAATCCTTTAGCATAACAAATAAAATTTTTATCTTTAACATGCTCAATATAATATTCCACAATATTTGCTAAGGTTGAATCGCCATCTTTCCATTTTAATCCATGATGATGATTATAAAGCCAATTGATTGAATATTTTTCTTTTGTTGTCAACAATGAATATGGAAAAGTTGGTTTAATAATAAATGTTTGCACTTGTATATCGTTAATTGAAATACTCAGTTCTTTTCCGATGAATTTATTGTTGAGATAGAAACCTTGTACATCTACAACTAATATTCTCTCCTCAGACATTGTGCAATACTAATCAAGTCACAACGACGACGACGACTGTAAAACTGTTTTTAAATTATTATAAAAATTCATTAACAAATGTTCTTATATACTTTTTATTCTTACTAAAATACAAGTTTGATAAAAAAGTTGTTGTCAAGAGTATAAAAAAATTAGTGAACAGAAGCCGAAATTAGTTGTTCTGAATGATAAAGTCTATGTTTTTAAATTATTATAAAAATTCATTATACATAATGCTTGTTCCCAACTTTTATCGATAAGGGAACATTTACAGGTATCAGGTCCACAAGTTGTTTCATTGTTGGACCACACACAATTGGTGTAATGATATCCAAATTTTGATTTACTTTTCTTATAAAATGCATATTCATCGAATTGAGTTTTTAATTTCTTCAAAATAATCTCATGTTCATACCACAAAAACCTTTCTTCGTTTAAGAAGTCATGTAAAATTTTCGAATAAAACTGATTGTTCATTATTTTTCTTATTTTAATTTTTTTTATTTATGTTAAATAAATGTTCTTAACACATCAACAACAAAGTTTATAGTAAGTAGTTGTAAATGTATTTCATCATATTAGTTAATTTATAATATTTCCATATCCAAATCATGGGTATAATCTTGAATGTTGATTAATGTCATATCGGATCGGTATGTAGTATCATCCTCAGAAACCGCCTCAATTTCACCATTACTTAAAATTCTCTCGTATTCAACTTGACGGTATTCGAAACATGAAATATTTAATCGACGTTTCAAGTAATTGCTGTCATATGTACAACGGATTCTCAATTTTATATTATCTTTGTATTGAAGTTGAAAATGTCTATAAAATGGAGCCGAACTTTCAATTATTTCTGCAATATTTTTTTCTTTTTTTACTAAATCTTGCCTAAATGCTTCAATAGCTTGTTCGACAGTAAAAGATTGATTTATAGGTGGTGGTGAGGAGTCTTCTTGTTCTTCGTTTGATTTATATTCTGTTTTTGTTGTTGTTGTTGTTGACTCGATGTTTTTATTTAAATCATTAGTAAACTTTAAAAGTTTGAAATTTAGTTGTATGCTCACAGTATCATTATTTGGTAATTTAATTGCAAATTCTGTATTTTTAAGTTCATTTTCACTCAAATCAATAGGTAATGAAGCTGAAAACACTTGTATGATATAGATATATGAAAAAAATATGATAAAAATATTTTTCATTTTAGTTTTTCTTTTTAATATATATGTTCTTAGGTTAGCGATATATTTTTGAATGAGATGATAAGAATTGTTTCTTATATTTATATACTAATTTAATAATCTTCATATTGAAATGAGTCATCACCACCGCTAGCACCACCAGCTGCTTTCTTAACTATACTATTATTAACCATTTTCTGGGGGAGGGGAGGTTTTTGTTGATTTTTATTCAATGAATGGATACCAGTCTTACCATTATAAGATTTAGTTGCATATTCATCTATTTCACTATAAACACATGATGGTTTGTATGAGTATACATTTATATCTTTAAAACCACCTTCATAGACTGTTCCGACTAGTGATATCATACCACCAATAACCTCAATTTTTATATGTTGATTGTGATTAAATTGAAATATTGGAATATTTGTTGGCATTTGTTGTCCTCTATTAAGAGAAAAAATTTGCGTTCTACTCCCTCCTTCTGCGGTTAGAAACACCTGCATTATAATATCCAAAACTATTGCATTTATTATTTGAAAAGTTTTCCACTGTGCATGACAAGTACAATATTTATCACCAGTTTTTAAAAATTGACCCCAATACATATTTATCAAAGTTTTAATTTAACTGAATCTCTTTATATATATATATATATATATATATATATATATATATATATATATCTATATATATATATATATATATATATATATATATATATATATATATATATATATATATATATATATATATACATATATATACATATATATATATATATATATATATATATATATATATATATATATATATATGTATGTATGTATGTATGTATGCATACACGTATACTTAACCGCAATTGATAAGAAGTTATTGAAATAACTAAAAACGTCTTATACTATCAATTACTGGATATAAAGAATCAGTTTGAAAGTTCGTTTTACGGTGAAAAGTTGAAAGCAAAAAAAATGAGGGCAAGCTTAAGAAAATTGTTTCAAAATCCTAATATTACATACTTACCTTTAAAGGATATGGAAGAAAATACTATATATGAAATCAACAAGATAGATCGAGTAGATACGAAATATGGTGAAAGCATAAGATGTCTTCTAAATAAAGAATATTACATTTATTTACCTAAACGATTTCTGATTATTACTAAAAATCAGATGGATTATCTAAACACAACTCCACACATTTTAAAGAAAGTTAAGGAAGTGAAGGGATTATATACTCTAATCGTTAAAAAGAAGAAGCAATATGTATTCTACAACAACAACTTGTATGACAGTACTGAAGAAGAAGATGATGATGATGATCATGATGATGAAATAAAAAACACATTTTAAATAAACCTCGCGTATTTAATAAATTAGGAACTTTATAAAAATGAAAAACCTCAACATTAAAATTTCTCGCGTATTTAATAAATTAAGAACTTTATCAAAATGAAAAACCACAACATTAAAATTTCTAGCACATTTTTCATGTTTAGTAACAAAATTACATTTCTGAATTTTGTATAAAAACCGCCTCTAGTTTTACTTTAAGTATTATTCAAGTTAAGTAAACCGCTAAAGATGGAAGCACATTTAAAAACCATATTTAAAAAATCCCAAAATAAAACCATTCTCCCTATAAAGGAGATGGTTTTTAACCACAATTATGAAATTACAAAGATGGAGCGTGTACAGACATGCTTTGGGATGAAAATTCGTTGCTTGGTGGAGAGAAATAAATATATATACCTGCCCAGTATATTCAACGATACCATCGATGATGATACTATTGCGGAATTTGACCGCAATACCTACTACCTTTCCAAAGATAGGAAAGGAAGCAGTAAGGTTAATTATGAATTAACTATTAATGCAAAAACAACAGGTAATTTCTGGTAAAAAAAGTTTTTATTTATTTATTTATTATTAAATCTAATAATTAATTATTATCGTTTTAGTTCGAGATACACCAAAGAAGTAAACTGAATGTTATTGAAGTCAACCACAAACAGAAGCCGAAATTATTTGCCCTGAATTATTATGTTAATAATAAATGTGCTGTTATTATGTTAATAATAAATGTGGTTAACTTAAGTATTTGTTTGCTCATTTTTTTTTTTAATTTTGTTTGTTTTTATACTCTTGACCACAACTTTTTATCAAACTAGAATTTTAGTAAGAATAAAAAGTATATAAGAACATTTGTTAATGAGTTTTAATTAAACAATTGATTTTCATTATTCTAAGAAAACGTGTCACACGCAAAAAAAGAAAAAACATATTCAAAAACCGTCATCAGTGATTGAAAACTATATTAAACAAGCATTCTTAAAACAGAAAATTATAATTTATATATAATTTAAAAACTGTTTAAAATCATATTTATATAAAAAGTTAAAAAACTACGTAAAAGTAATCCTTTAAAGCGAAATTGTGAAATATTTAAATATTTATATAAACATCTTCACTAAGTCCAGGTGTGTGTTGTAGATATTAAGAGCAAATCTATAATTTGTGTTTATTTTAATTTCAAATACTTTCAGTACAGTACTTCCATTTCTGGTGTTATATCATGTACATCTGTGAAGTATGTGGAATGTCTTTCGCATCCAAATTTAATTTTAAGAGACATTTTAATAATAAACATATTGAGCCAAAATCAAACAAAACAAAACTAAATTTAAAAAATTAAAATATTGAAGAAACTCCATCATGTAGCTATATACGATGTGAAACTTGTAAATTAAATATAAGAAAAGATTCTTGGTCTCATCATTTGCGAACTAATGATCATAAAAAAAATAATAATCGTTTGTTTATAAACAACGATATATATATAAGTAAAAATTTATTTTCTAAGCGTATTCAAACTTTTGTATACGAAAATAAAAAGGTAGATGAGCTTTCAATAAACATTTTATTTTCGAATGCAAAAGAAAGTATTATAAATATTTTAAAAAATATGTTATTAGAACATCAAAATATAAAATTTAATATAGAAGTTTTTGCAGAATATATAAAATTCTCAAAAACTAATGAAATTGAAATTGATGATAGCGCACTAATTAGTATGAAATCTTTTCAAACGAAAATGGTAATAGTACAATTAGAACAAGATCTATCAAACATGTACGATAATCATAGTATAGAAATAGCAGCCAAAATGGATGAATTTCAAGAGAGAGACAGTGGTTGGTCTCTAGTTTGTATCAATAAAATTGAAATAAACGTTAACAAGTATTGTCCTATAAAAGCATCTAAATATTTAGAACTACCAATATTTATCAGAAATAAAAAAGCGTGCGTCAACATTAAAAATAATGATAATTATTGTTTCAAATGGTCTCTTATAGCTGCATTAGAAAACAATAATTTAAATTCAAAATATTTACATTATAGTAACGTTATCACACAAAGCTTAATAACACTAACAAATGGAACAACAATTGATTTCACCAACTTAACCTTTCCTCTATCTATTGCTGATATTAAGATATTTGAGAAATACAATTTAAATATAAGCGTGAATGTTTTTGGATGTGATGTGATAAAAAAAGAAATCGTTGGACCATATTATAAAACAGCTGATGAAAAAATTAATCATATCAATTTACTATACATTCAAGATGATGAAAACGATGAATCACATTATGTTTGGATAAGAAACATAAGTCGTTTATTGAGTACGCAAGTTTCAAAACATCTAGGTGCTAAATATTTTTGTAATTTTTGCTTACACTATTCAAGCAGTGAACTCTTGTTATTAAAACATAAACAAGAATGCAATAAAATTGTCACCAAAATGCCTTCGGGTCTTAAGGATGATAATATATTGCAGTTCAAAAATTTTAAAAATCAATTAGATGTACCATTTGTTATCTATGCGGATTTTGAATGTATATTAAGTAAAATGAACAACAAAAATTCTAATAATATCACAAGCATTCAAAAACATATACCTATAGCTTACAGCTACTACATAAAATCATCTTTTGATTCTAAACTGAATAAGCTTAGAACGTATACGGGTGACGATGTTGTTAAAGATTTTGTTCAAAATTTGATTGAGGATGCACGTTTTTTGTGTACAAACTTTCTAATGAAAGTAGTGTCAATGAATTCTCTATTACCCCATGAAGTTGAAAAACATTATAATACTAATGAGTGTCATATATGTAAACAAATTCTAGATGATGATGATAGATGTGCTGATCATTGTCATTTAACTGGTCAATATCGCGGTCCAGCTCATTGGAAATGTAATATTAATTATCAATTACCTAACTTTATTCCAATAATTTTTCATAACTTTTCAGGCTATGATTGTCACTTGTTTATAAAGGCTCTAGCAGATTATCCGGGCGATATAGATGTTATACCACTTAATAAAGAATTGTATATATCTGTTAGAAAAAGAATTCAAATAACTGACAAATATAATTTAGAATTACGTTTTCTCGATTCTTTTAAATTTATGTCGTCTAATTTAGATAAATTATCTAATTATTTGCATGACGATAACTTTAAAACACTGCAATCAATATATCCTAATCATTTAGAGTTTAATCTTTTGAAAAGAAAAGGTATATTTCCTTATGATTATATCGATTCAGTTGAAAAATTAAATGAAAATGTCTTACCTTCTCGTGAACAGTTTTTCTCTACATTAAATAATAAAGAATGTACTATTGCTGATTATGAGCACGCGTTAAGTGTTTGGTCTACATTTAACTGTCAATCTCTAAATGAGTATATGCTTTTATATCTAAAAACTGATGTACTTCTTTTAACTGATGTATTTGAAAATTTTCGTTCTGTTTGTAAATCAATATATCATCTTGATCCATGTCATTACTATACAACACCTGGTTTATCGTGGGATGCCATGTTAAAAATAACGAAAATTAAATTGGAATTATTTACCGATATAAATATGTATAATTTCATTAAAAAAGGAATAAGAGGTGGTATTGTTCAATGTACAACGCGTCGAACAGTTGCAAATCATAAATATATCAAAACATATGACTGCTCTAAACCCTCACAATATCTTATGTATTTAGATGCGAACAACTTGTATTGTTGGGCAATGTCTGAATCTTTACCAGAAGGTAAATTTGAATGGATTGAAGATATAGATAGCTTTGATATTTCGAAAGTATCCGAAAACTCTGATTTTGGTTATATTTTAGAAGTTGATTTAGACTATCCTGAAGAACTGCATGATAGTCATAATGATTTACCGTTTTGTGCTGAACTTAAAAGTCCGCCAATACAACATCATAATATAAAGAAACTAATTTCCGATTTAACTAACAAAAAATCATATATAATTCACTATCGAAATCTTCAACAGTGTATTAGAAATGGTTTAAAATTAGTTAAAATTCATAGAATATTAAGATTTAAACAATCAACTTGGTTGAAACAGTATATCGATTTAAATACCTTTCATCGAACCAATGCCAAAAATGAGTTTGAAAAAAATTTTTTTAAACTTTTAAATAATGCGGTATACGGTAAAACTATGGAAAATGTTGAAAAACGTAAAAATGTAAAAATCGTTAATGCTTGGGAGAGTGAACACAACCGTTTGGGCGCACGAGCTCTTATAGCAAAACCTAATTTTCATAGTTCAACACATTTTACGGATAATATGATTGCAATTCAAATGAGTATGGATAGCGTAACATTTAATAAACCTATATATTCAGTTCTAGAACTATCCAAATATAAAATGTATGACTTTCACTATCAGTATATGCAGACAAAGTTTAATGAAAATTTAAAATTAAATTATATGGATACTGATTCTTTAATTTACACAATAAGAACAAACGATTTTTATAAAGATATTTACAATGATCTTCATCTAAACTTTGATACATCAGACTATTCAATTAACAATGTTTTCAATTTCCCCTTGCAAAACAAAAAAGTCTTGGGAATGATGAAAGACGAGAATAATGGGCATGTAATGCTAGAATTTATTGGGCTTCGATCAAAAGTATATTCAATAGCTGTTGACGATAAAGAAGAAATCAAAAAAGCTAAAGGCGTAAAAAACTCTGTTTTAAAAAAACTAACTATAAATGATTACCGTAACTGTTTGATAGATAAAACCATATATCACGATAAAATGTATATATTTAAATTTATCCTACATGAAATTTATACACAACAAATATCAAAAGTTGTATTAAGTTATGATGATAATAAACGTTATATAAGAGAAGATGGTATTAATACCTATGCTTGGGGACATTTCAAAATAAACAAAAATTGAAATTTTAATAGTCTAAATCATAAAAAAAGTTTTTTCTTTTACAAATACAATACTTATTTATACATATTTATATTATATATATATATATATATATATATATATATATATATATATATATATATATATATATATATATATATATATATATATATATATATATATATACATACATACTTCAATATGAGATTTATTTTTTACTACTGTTTATTATATTATAAAAATTTCAAGCACATTAATAAATAAAATATATATATATATATATATATATATATATATATATATATATATATATATATATATATATATATATATATATATATATATATATATATATAAATACATACATAAATAGTATATTTATTTTTGGGTTTTTATTTCTTATCAACTTTGTTGTGTATGGTTAGGATCAAGCTTTTGTATTCAAACAATTAAATCAACTGTTTCAAACACACATTCATACATATCAACGAAAAAGAAAAAAACCACAACAGAACTTTTAACAACAGAACAACAATACAATAGGGTGCCACTTAAATCATCGTTGTTAGTTTTCTCATACAAAATTAGTATACAAATCCTAACCAACCCCACCCAAACCCCGACCAAACTCACCCAAGCCAACCCAAGTCGTGCCAGCCCTGTTGCGAATCTCATTACTCACACACAATTTCAAAAACTTCCACGTATATAAGTACCACACTATTTTTGCTCCCTGCTCCTACTTCCAGAACTCTCTTCAACACCCTACTATGATGTTTGTCGAAGCTGAATCATATCATCGTGCACTTAAAGCAAAGGCTATAAATATAGTACATTTGAAATTTGCAAATAATTTACTCTTCTTATGATGAACAGGGAAAGCTAAATTTCGTACTCACGCTAATTGAGAGATTGGCCATGTCAGATACTACTTTTGCTTCACGTTGCGTTACAGCTTCGCTTTGACATTTAAGATGAAATGTACATACTTATACGAAACATGCCACATAAAACACTTTTAATGCAGCGTGACGCGAAAAGTTCGGCAACTCTCAACTTTTTGCGTGCTTTGACAATCAAAGATATGTATGTATGTTAGAATATGATATGAAAATGTGATGTGATGTGAAAAATACTTATTTTTTTATTTTTAACATTTATTTTCTGTTAAAGAATATGAGCTCGTTTTTTTAACTAATTTATAAAACATTACCTATTTGCATGCTATATGTAAGTATATAGCATAAGATTATTTTATTGTAAAAAGTCAGTGGTAGCCTATTATTAATAAGATTTTACCTTTTTATATGAATACATACATATGTATTTGAAAATCCAAAAAACAAAAACATTTATACTGTATAGTGGTGTATTTTCAATAAACTAAAATATGTGATAACAAAATAAACACAAAAGCAAATAATATTTTGTCTTTCATTTTTTGTGTCAACGTTTTCATTGTGTGACTGCCATACCTAAATTGGCGCGTCAAGCGTTGTCTGGCTGTCAAAAGTTCTCATGCCCATACATTTTGTATGGAGCATACCGAAATAACGCGGCGTCAACGCTGTGCTATTGGAAAATCCGATTTTGACAACGCGTAAAGAAGTGAAGTTGACTGCAGAAGTACTGTTGTTTATTTTTTTAATGTGTCATTAATGCTCAGTGCTGCCACAACCAAAAAATTTTTACAAAAAATTCGCTTTAAAAGTTACCAAATGAGAAAAAAACTTCTAAATAACTAATTTTTTCAAATTTTAATTATTTTATTTTAATTTTAATTTAAATAACAAGATTTTAATAACAAAATCACAAACAACAATGTCGTCCGGCAACCTGTTAAAATAATCAGGGTTATTTTATTTGTTTGTTCGATAACCCTGTTTTAATCGTTTTGTCATAACGTGGACCCTTTTATTTAGGTATGGCATTTCAGCGTTAAAGCGCGGCGTAAAAAAACGTTGCGCTTGACGCTTTTATTTAGGTATGGCAGTTAGAGTTGCAAGCAGCACAGCTCCACATAATTCAAGTTTAGGGATTGTAGTCCTTTTTATAGGTGCAACCTTCGTGTTAGCTAGCAAATGGTAGTTTATTTCTCCATCGGAAGTAGAGGTCCTTATATAAACTACGCTACAGTAAGCCTTTTCTGATGAGTCGCAGAACCCGTGGATTTGAACTTGACAAATTGGTGAAAACTGCACCCATCTTGGAATTTTCAAGGCGGAAATTCGTGGAGGATTGCGAACAAAAACACTCCATTTCAATGTTAAATGCGGTGGGATACCCTCATCCCAGTCTAACCTTAGCTCCCATAAATCTTGCATGAAAAGCTTCGCTATTAAAATCACTGGGCCGATCCAGCCGAGTGGGTCAAATAATTTAGCTATTACCGATAAAATCTGTCGTTTTGTGTTAGAAAGCGTAATTTGACTAAATTCGACAACATAATAAAAGAAATCTGATTTCGCATTCCAGCGAATGCCTAATGTTTTAACTGTGCTGCTGTCATTAAATTTTAGAAAGTCTTCGTTTAGAAGATCCTCCCGGGCCACATTTTCTAGTAAATAACTATGGTTAGCCGTAATTTTCTTCGTGGGGAAGCCTTGCAGTTTTTAGCGCTTGTATCAATTCATCCCGTTTCAATTTTGCTTCCTCCAAGCTGTGTCCTACAGACAAAATGTCATCCACAAAAATTTCATTCCTTAGAATTTCGGATGCTTTTGGAAAAGGGTTTTTGCAATCTTCGCTTAACTGCTGTATAGTTCGTATAGCTAAAAATGGAGAACAATTCACACCAAATGTAACCGTTTTCATTTGGAATATTTTTACAATATTGTCCTTTTCACTACGGAAAAAAATTTGTTGATATGGCCGGTCCTTTTCATTAATTACAATTTGCCGAAACATTTTCTCTATGTCGCCGGTGAAAACGAATTGATAATAGCGCCAACGAAGCACTATTTTCACTAAATCGGTTTGAAGAGCCGGGCCTTGATGAAGATCGTCATTCAAAGAATATTCACTATTAGTTTTCTTTGAAGCATTGAATACGACTCTGACTTTGGTCGTTTTACTTTCCGGTCGAAAAACGGCGTGATCAGGCATAAAATATGAAAATTGTTTGTCATGCTTTTTTTCTGGATGAAATACAGATTCCATATGCCCTGATGTAATGAATTCCTGTAATACTTGGTGATATTTCTCTTTTAAGTCTGGAGTTTTTTCAAGAGATCTTTCCATTCGAAAGTATTGACCCAAAGCACTGTTCCGTGAGGGTCCCAAAAATAAATCATTATGATATTCCTTTTTTAAAGGTAAGCTTACTACATAACGACCATCAGGTTGCCTATAAGTAGTTGATTTATAAAACTGTTCGCAGAACAAATCGGATTCAAAGAGTGTAACGCTACTTGTGACTTCTTCCATTTCCCAAAATCTTTTAATTTCTTCGTGGAGAATGAAATCATTTGAGGTAGATACTGTTGTAGTAAACGCATGAATCTCGTTACTGTTATCGGGGTCTGATAAGTACCATCCAAAATGAGATTGTCTTGCTTCCAAATTGCCAGATATGTTTCTTTTAACTCCTTCGAGGTTTATATATGGCAAAAAATCGCTGCCAATTATCATGTCAATTGAAGACGGCCTATAAAAGGCTAGGGTAAGATTTTCTATTTCGGTAAAATCTCGGATTTTAGCAGGATAAGAAGGCAACAGGTTTGCAATCCTTGATGCCACGATAACCCCGATTTGTATCTTGAAATTTGAAATTCTTGATTTAATAGTAATGTAACAGCTTCCCTTTGAATTTTCGACGACGTTTCCTCCAAACCCTGATATTTTGCGAGGATGTGACTCCACTGGTAGTGCAAGTTTCTGCTAAAGCTTCTTTCGGCGCCAGGGTCCAATAGTGTACGAATGGTAAATTGTTCTTCTGCGGTAGCTTCGGCTTGGGTACCTGACGTTGAGGGCTTTTCACTATCATGACTTTGGTTTGGAATATATTCAAATGATCCATACACGTTCTTCGAATTTTCAAATTTATTTAAGTGTAACAGGGTATGATGGTTCTTATGACATATAGTACAAGATCCAGTGCTCAAGCATTTGGATTTAAAATGTGTTGGGGACAGGCAATTTGCACAATATTTGTTAGCAAATACAAAATTTACAGAGTCTGAGCGGGTGATTTTGTTTATATTTTTTACAGCTCGAACGCTCGCTTTGTGTATGAAAAATCTGAGTTTTTGTTAAATAACTTTCCTTTGAAACAAGCTTCTTTCGATCGATCATACTTTCTAAAACTTCGACCCTTTCTGAAAGAAATTTATTTAGTTGTGGCCAGGTGGGCAATTCGCGATGATTTTTTAAGGAAACCTCCCATTCTTTAATAGTTTCATCAGAAAGCTTAGAAACTACTACATGAATTAAAAACGGATCGTTATCACATAGTTCAATTTTATGGCTTTTTAAAATGGCCAAACAGTCATTTACTGAATTTTGTATATATCTGAAGGACTATTAAATTCTCATTTGAATCTGAATGGGTTAGCGTGAATTTTTTTTATTTGGTCCTGAACTAGGAGCCTTTTATTTTCAAATCGAATTTTTAATTTCTCACAAGCCAATTCGAAATTATCATCTACCAAGTCTAAATATTTTATGACTTGGTAGGCTTCTCCCCTCACCTTGCTTCGTAAATAATATAACTTTTGCGCTGAAGCCACTGAACGTTCTTTTCCAATGCCTGCTGGAACATGTCCCTAAAGGCAGGTCACTTGGAGTAACCTCCATCGAATGTTTAAATTTCGCACGCTGGTAGTTTTAGTGTTGACCGAACGCTGATTTCTTGAACTTTCTCTGACGTACATGACTTTAGTTCTTCTAATATTTTCGATTTAAGGGACTCATATAAATCACTGGCTTTCTCCTTTTTTTAAGCCATATTATATATATATATATATATATATATATATATATATATATATATATATATATATATATATATATATATATTTCGCGGCGATTTATTTATGTTCATGAGGAACAATAAGGAGATTCCAATAAAAAGAAAGAAAGTAAGTACAAAATAAAAACGTAATTAACAGATAATTCATGAGGAAATATATTTGTTGAACTTGATTCAACACTTTGCTTAAAGTAAACATGAACACAAACATACGCACATATATACATACACGCTCCAATCAGACGTACTCAATGTACAATTGCCGACGGATAACAACAACAATAATCATGGGCTTATTCGCTGTCTCAATCACTTAGCAGCGGTGCGTATTTAACATGTGTATTTGTGTGTTTGTGTACATTCGCACTACCGTCGCTTAAACAACATGTATCTATGTATGCATGTATGTATGTATAGCTGTTATGTGTCCATTTACAATGAATAATAAAAGCAAATAAGAATAACAACAATGCAGCATGTTCTAGAGTAAATAAAAGCAAGTAAGAATAACAACAATGCAGTATATTCTAGAGTAAATATAAGCAAATAAGAATGACAGTAATTCAGTATGTTCTAGAATGATTATAAAAGGACTGTTCAGAACCAAATTCGTAACACTGCCGCCCGCTTAAGCCTATTCGTCCCGAACAGGCACAGAACCACTGCTTTCGTATTTTTCGAGTCGCTCTAAGTGTACCACCTTCATTTTAGATCGGAGGCTATTGTGCGTCTGCATCCTATACACAACATCGTTCAATCTCTATATCACCTTGTATGGTCCATCCCAATGTGTTTGTAGTTTGGGGGACAGGCCTTTCTTCCTCTGTGGGTTAAACAGTAGAAACAGTTGTACCTTGCGGAATCCATCAGAGTTTGCAGCTCCATCGTACTTGGCTTCCATTTTATCGCTGACAGCTCGGATTCTGTTACGTACGAACTTGTGCAGGTCGTGCATGTGCTGTCTCTCCTGCAAAGCAATTTTGGTATCCTCATTCTTTGGCGTAGGTGTAATGCCGAATTCCAAGTCACCAGGCAATCTCAGCTCCGTCCCAAAGACAATTTTCGCTGGTGTTCTAGATGTTGAATCATGCACAGCCAACCTATATGCCAATAGGAATTTTTGGATGTACTCATCCCAGTCCCTCTGGTTCTCGCTTACTACTTTCCGCAGGTACTCCTCTAATGTGCGATTAAATCTTTCAACCATGCCGTCAGATTGCGGATGTAGCTGTGTTGTCCTAGTTTTTCTTATGCCATACAGCTCGCAAATTTCCTTGAAAATGGCACACTCAAAGTTTCTACCTTGATCGGAGTGCAACTCCATCGGAACACCATATCGGCACACCCAGTTGTTGACGAAAACATTTACCACAGTTTGAGCTTCCTGGTTTGGTATACTTCGGGCCATTTACTGAAATAATCCAGCACCACAAAGACGTAACGATTGCCGACAGTACTGACGGGAAAAGGGCCTGCTACATCCATAGCTATTCGCTCAAAGGGCGCACCTGAATTGTACTGCTGTAGGTGCGCTCGAGTTCTCCGTACTGGACCCTTAGCCGCTATACATTGCTTACAGTTTGCTATCCAGTCAGCTACTGATTGTTGCGCTCCAACCCAGTAAAAACGTTGCCTTAGCTTTTCCAGTGTTTTGTTAACTCCGAGATGACCTCCACTGGGACCATTATGGAACTCACGCAAAACTTCCGGTATCTTGGACGATGGTACGACTATTAATTTGGAAGTTATTTTGCCATCCGCACTTTCCATTTCATTGTGCCCAATAAGCCTTAGCAAGTGGGCTCTCAGCCGCCATTCCATTGCGTGTAAGGCCGGCTATCACTCTCCTTAGCAGCCATTATTTTTCCGAGCACCGAGTCACTTTTCTGTACTGTTGGCCAGTCTTCATGAGAGTCTATTTGCGTCAGCCGAACATCAATGACACACTCTTTCTCTTCGGCCTTAACGCAATGTCTGCATTCTAGGCTGCATGGTCGTCTCGAGAGGGCATCCGCGTTGTTGTATTTTGCCCCTCTTTTGTGCTCGATGCTAAAATCGTAGTTCTGCAGCCGTTCAATCCATCGCGAAAACTGCCCCTCCGGGTTTTTGTACTGCAACAACCACCTAAGGTCCGCAATGTAAAATTTTGTCCATACAGGTACTTGTGATAATGCTTTATGCATTCTAACACCGCCAGAAGCTCACGACGTGTCACGCAGTAATTTCTCTTAGGCTTTGAAAGTATTCGGTTATAATAGCCTATTACTTTTTCGACCCCATCCACCACTTGGGAGATTACTCCTCCTATACCGAAGCCACTTGCGTCGGTATCTAGCACAAATCTTCCCCCAGCAACCGGGTATGCCAGAACTGGTGCCGTGCACAATAACTCCTTCAGCTTCTGAAATGCTCGTTCCTGCAAGTCTCCCCATTGGTATGATCGTGACTTCTTGGTCAGCTCGTGCAGACTGGTGGCTACGCTAGCAAAATTTGGCACAAATCGTCTATAGTATGTGCAAAGCCCCAGAAAACTGCGCAATTCGTGGAGATTTCGTGGATGTGGCCTTTACTTTATCTTCGTCTGTCGAAATACCATCTGCAGTTACACGATGTCCCAAATATTTCACCTCTTTTGGGAACAATGCACACTTCTTCGCGCTAAGAGTGAGTCCAGCCGAGGATATCCGGTTGAGAACTTCCGTTTCAAGTGCTCGTCAAAAGTTTTACCCATTACGATTATATCGTCAAGGTAGACTAAAGACGTCCTCCAGTGAAGCCCCTTAATACCTGTTCCATCAGACGCTCAAATGTAGCTGGAGCATTGCACAGTCCAAATGGCATAACTCTAAACTGCCATAAACCATCACCCGCACTAAAGGCAGTCTTCTCCTTGTCCTTGTGAGCAATTTCCACTTGCCAATAGCCACTTTGCAAGTCGAACGTAGAGAACCACTTTGTTCCGGCCAGCGTGTCTAGGGTATCGTCAATCCTGGGTAGTGGATAACTATCCTTTTTCGTAACATCATTTAGTTTCCGGTAATCCACACAAAATCTAGTACTACCATCCTTTTTCTTTACCAGAACTACCGGTGAACTCCACGGGCTTGTTGACGGTTCGATTACCCCACTCTGCTGCATTTCATTGATTAACTCCTTAACTTCGTTACGCTTGGCCAGTGGTACACTTCTGGGCGCCTATTTTATGGGTCTCGCTTCGCCAGTATTAATTTCATGCCTCACAATGGCCGTTCTCCCTTGACTCTTATTATTTATGGCGAAAGCGGAGGCATATTTCCTCAGCAGTTGTTTTGCTTTGTTTTTATCAGATGCTGGCAGCCCTGTTGTCCATTTCTCCACATGTTGTTCAAATGTTTCGCGTTCTCTGGGTGACAAGCTAGTAGTTTTCGGCTTGGACTCACAATTTATAATTTCCTCTGCTGGAGTACAGCTGCCTATATGGAATTTTGGACTCACGACCTTCTCATTGGTTGATAAATTTAGAACTCTGACTGGGATTTTCTTGTTCGCACGAAGTGCGTGGGCTTTTGCTGTAATTAAGTCGCTCTTTATTTCTTCTGATTCTACTACCCACAATCGGTTGTCCGCACAATCTCCCTCTAATCGAGCCCATATCAGCGCTTCGGACCATGGTGAAATTCGCTGATACTCCTCAGCAACCAGTTTCAGCACCTGGGACTTATTCTCATAGCCAACATCTAGCTGTATTTCAACATCACGCCAGGTCATGATTTGTTGACCCATGTGCAGATTTATACCATGTGTTATCATGAAGTCTGCACCAATGATCACCTCGTCAACAATATCGGCAACAATAAACACATGCCTGATGGTGATGTTAGCTATACACACCTTTGCCTCTGACTTACCATAGACAGTAGCGGCCTCCCCAGTGGCTGTACGCAGTTTCACGTTATGTAGCGCTTCAACCCTTCCTGGTACCAAATCAGGCTTTATTATGGGCTGCGAAGCTCCTGTATCTATGGTTAAGGTTTGCTTCTTGATGTATCCACAGACAGTTAAGTTGCTGTTTTTCTGTTGCATTACTGATATGGAGATTGTGGGGCCATCGCTTGTGGCAGCCAGCTTTTGCCCCTTAAAGCTGACTCGTTTTAGTTTAACGGGGACTCTTGGGTTTGTGACTGTTGTAGGCCTCCTCTTTTGTTCGTCCTCTGCGGGGACACGGACCTAGTACGTTTTCTAGGGGCTCTACAGTCGCCCTGGTAGTGACCTGCCTTTCCGCACTTAAAACATTTCGCTCCTTCCTTTATTTAGATTTTCGGCCAACGCTTGCAGAACTGCTTCCTTTATCGCACTAACCAGTCCAGCCTTGAAATTACCCTGGCTGTCTCTTGGGCCAACGAAAATGAGACGGTTTCAGCGAATGATGTCTTTGGTGTCGCGCATACAGGGAATTTGATTTCAGGATCAGGAATTCCGTTCACAAATGCCTCTGTTTTAAAATGATCCAAAAATGAGTGACCCTCTCCAGGATAGCTAAGCTGTACCAACCGCTCAATTTCCATTGCGTAGTCCTGTAAAGTCTCATTGGGTCTCTGTGCTCTGCCTCTTAGCTCCAATCTGTGGATCTCCTTCTTATGCTTTCCACCATAATAACGTTGCAGAGCCGCCATAATGTCCTCATAGTTGTTTCTTGATGTAGCGGGCACAGTTTCCAGGACTTGTGCAGCAGCGCCTTTTAATGCCAAGATTAGCTCAGTGCATTTCTCCTCCGTGACCAACGCATTTCTGGAGTTTCCCAACTTTCATCTACTGCGGGTTTGTTGCTTCCAAAAACTGGTGCTCCCTTGGCAAGTAATGGATTTTCTTCCATATACTGCACAAGAGTCTGCAGTTGCTGTAATGTTGATTGTTTTAAACTAACAAAAACCAATTATCAATTTTTGTCAACTGCATTTATGTATATATGTATCTAATTATATTTTTGTATTTACTTACTACTTAGCCATGACCTCTTTAATATGTTTGGTTTAAATGTACATATATATTTATAAATATTTCAGACGTTTTTTAATACATATTTTGTTGAAATTATCATATGCGAAAGCAAAACAACAAGTGAGTGATTTTGACATTTGCGTTCGCAGTGTTGACAACACCTTCGATATTGTGAAACCCAAATTT
This sequence comes from Germaria angustata, assembly GCA_963681545.1. Lineage (NCBI taxonomy): Eukaryota > Metazoa > Arthropoda > Insecta > Diptera > Tachinidae > Germaria > Germaria angustata. Next base: position 88,739,383 of record OY812998.1, read on the forward strand.
ACATGAAAACGCTTAGGTCTTCTTTCGCACCGGCGTTCGAGTGACTTGTCGCATAGAACACAGATAGAGAAACGGAAATCGATTTTCATTCGCTTAGAATGCGAATGAAAATACTACTTCGAGATTGTGAAACAGGCCGTAAATGTTAATTTAAAACCCATAGTAAGACGAGGGCTAGTGGAAATCTTATGAGTACGTATAGGAAAAAGAATAAGTTTTGTCACCTTGTAGAGAAGTTATGATTAACCACATGTCAAAGACATACACAGGTTAGCAGAAGGCATATTGTGCATGGGAAAAACGAAAACATACACCCTCTGGGAACTCCGCGATGTGATGGTAGTTCTTCAGTTCTTCCCAATCGATACTCCTGAGGTGATTAATGTACCGTAATGTGTCTTCTGCGAAAAATCGGGAAATTGCCTGCATATAATCTTCTCCACTATGTCAGTATGCCCCAACATGCTCTGTATTTATCATTCTCCTCAGCAACGATCTGGTGCAGATGTGCTCGTAGGTTGGAATATTCCTCAAATTGCCAGCCAACATATTTAAATCGGGCGCTTTGTAGGGTTTCGGTGGCCCAAATGGCCTTGCATTGGGCAGAACAATGTCCGCAATGTTCTGGTCTTGATGGTGAGACTGTTTGTACGCTAATTTTTGAATACGCTATAGTTACCGGGCCCCGAAAAGAGTTACACTTCATCTCTATTGACCTCCGCCATGCTACTGATAGTATTGGTCTAATTATACGTCTGTAGAGCCGATGCGAATGTGTCCCCATTTTGCACAAATGACTCTTCTGCAGAGCAAAAGGTAATTAATGCAATCTTTCTTTGCCTTCTCCCCTATGTGAAGTCACCATATCAATTTCCAATTTAAGATTTTGCCTAAATGCAAATATCTTTAAAAAAAACCCTACAAATCATAAGCATTCATGGTAAATCGGTAGTTAAATTTAATAGAGTACTTTGATTTATTATTAGATTGGGACGAATTAAAGAGGTTAAAAAGCAATAGTGAATGATGATGAAATGATATTCGAGTTACTGATAGTGTAAAAAAATATATTAATATTTTATTTTTTGTTGTTGGCTTATCTAGGTATATGCTTACATTTTATTGGCGCTAATCAAATCATCAGTACCCTTTTAGCCAAATCATGATTGAAAGCATTCAAGCTCGTATACTTATGCAAAAGACTACAAATATACATATATCAGAATTCCAACAGAACTCAATCATATTTTTCTATTTGTAATCAACAAAAACACAAATGTATGTATGTATAATAGCTTTAGAAAGCTTTTGTACAATCACAACACAACAAACAATTATAATTGACTTTTTTCTTTTTACGCCTTTATACAATTAATCGCCCTTTGGGTGATAATGAAAGTATTTATAAGGCAAAATGAAAAAACAAAATTTATAATAACAATATTTATCAAATTTGTTATTCGAGATATTCTCCAAAATAACTATTTTAATATTTTATTGTTTGTTGTTGGCATATACCTAGCTAAGAATTAAGAGTACCTTAATATTAACATAGATGAGAGACAAATGAATAATATTGTGGAACATAAGTATGTATGCTTGTAAGTACATAAGTGTTCACCTCAGTGAACAAATCACCACTATGCCCAAACCTGATATGAATATAAAGGCCTCCAAAAAACTGCAGAAGACTGCAGGTGCAACGACAAAAAAATCTCTTTTTTCCTCCACAAGCTTATATTTTTATAGAAAAACATTTGTATGTATATACACTTCGTCTAAGTACAGTTGTGCGTTTCTTTATATATTAAAAAATGGTCAGTTTTATAACGTTCTTTACAAAAATATATATAAAGAATTTTATTACCGAAATTACCGCTCATTACCCTACAACTCATATAAATATGGTCCTTTCGATCAAAAAGTGAAACAGTGAAACGTAATATACAGTCCACAAGCATTTTCTTACAGAAATAATAAAAACAAAAAGAAAAAAAGTTAAGAACCATTTTAACTGACTTAAACTCAACGTATTCGCCTGATTTCTTTGTTTGATAGATTGTCAATAGGAGCAGTGCAGTATGTATTTTTTCTTCTACATTTTTGTGCCTAAGATAGTTAAAAACAGTTAAAAATATTAACCAATCATAAAGCCATGATCTCTCTTTCTCCCTTAATTTGCTAAAAAAAATTACAAAAAACTCAAAATTAACTAAATTAAATTTGGCTTGGCAACTCCATAAACACTCCAAAGGAAAAACTTATTTTATTTGTTCATTCTATTCTTATTTCCATCTTTGGATATATAAGGAGTAAGTTTTATTAAAGTTAAATACATTATGGTACTGTATTATTTTTCTTTAGATGGTTAAAAATAATTGGGGTATTCAAACGGTGTGATATTAAGTCATATTGTCATAATGTCTTACGGTCTAATTCATAAAATTTTCTTATTTCAGTGTTAAACTATGTAATAGCTATTTCAGAAATTTTGAGTTATAAGCGTGTAATAAAAATGTGTATTCATAAACGTTTAATAACGCTAGATTAGCAATGAAACAGATTTACAAATTTTTTCGTTTCTATTGGCAACCTTGTTGTAAATAACTTGTCATATTTTCTTTAGTGATGTACACAATTTGATTCTATTGAGTAAGTAATGGGTTTAAATGAAAAAAAATCATAAAAAAATTTCATCAAGTTGATAAGTAAAGAACTAAAACAAAGTTTTTGTACTAATTATAATTAGTACAAAAACTTTGTTTAATAATTATTAAAAATAAATTATTAATGAACGAAAAATGTACTGAAAACCTACGTTTGTTGTTCTTGAAGTTCGACAAGTATTTGAATACTCAACTGTTACCATTTGTTTGTGCATCACTAAATAACATCAATTCATTGAAAACAAATTTCAAAAAAGATTTAAAGTAAGCAGCAATAGAAACATATGTATATGTATTGAAATAATTTATGTACTAATTTTGTTTAGAAAAATCAAGTGGACTATGTGGCTGCCGAAAACATCAAGCAGGTGGTGGATTTTGACTTAAAATGCCGGGAAGAACTCCACAAACTGCAGGTTTTAAATGAACAAAAAAGGCAAGAAACCTTGACATGGAGTTCAAAGTTTTATCCAAACAATTAGAAATTTTAAATGAAAAAGCTGAAGGTATGTAATTGTTATTAAAATTGTTTATTTTCATAAAGGTAAATATATGTACGTATAGGTTCATACAATGTTTGCAAAAAAGTTCATATATTCCTTTATATGTATGTACATATATGCATTGATGAAAAAAGTTATGTGCTTTGTATTCATCTATAATTAAACCAATACTTAAAAATGTTTTTCTATAAATGTTCTTAAAACAACTGCTGCTGATCTTCCATGCGGATGCGAATTTGAATCTGTATTATCTTCCATTTCAGTTTCTTCTAAGTGATGTGCCATGGTATCGTCATCTGAAATTTTATAAAACAATCAGTATTTATATCAAAATATGTTCGTAATGAAAGACTGAATATTTTTAAACCCCTGAATTTTGTTATTTTTCATTTATTTAAAAAAATTTAATATTTTTAAGTTTCTGTTGTTCTCTGTTAAGTTTTTATCTGTAAAATCGAAATATGTATATGAAAATAAAATATTTACGTTTTTATGTTGTATGAACACATTTACATACATACATATGTTATACTTATACTTACCAGGAACATAGTCGTTTTCCTCAATAGCAATATTGTGGGGTACTGCTAAGGCTACAATCAGTGTTTTTCCATTTGGTAAATTTACTGTCAAACCGTCCAATAAGCAGCGGAAACGTTGTTTCCAAACACCAAAGCAACGTTCGACAGTGTTCCTAGTGCTTATATGTGCAGCATTATATTTAATCTCTTTTTCATTTTGTGGGTTACTAAGTGGGGTGAATAAATATGGGTAAAGTTTGTATCCACTATCTCCAAGCAAACGGCCTTTGAACTCTCCGTTTTCGAATCGTTGTTTGATTGTTGATTCGTTGAAAATACGGCAGTCGTGAGTGCTTCCTCTCCACCTTGCGACTATATCCCTTATTTTTAACCTTGCATCGCAAATAACCTAAAACACATACGTGAATGTATAAAGAAATTTGACAAATTAATGAAATTTGACAATTACCTGCACATTTAAGGAGTAGTAGCCTTTTCTATTTATATAATATTGGGCTAAGTCCCCACCGGTTTTTTTATGCGAACGTGAGTCCCGTCAATGGCTCCTATTACTCCAGGAAAGTTTTTTATTGCTTTAAATTCCATCATTATTTGACTTTCCTCTGATCTAGACGATGGCATTTTAATTTTACTGCTACCAAAACGAGCTAAGGCGCGAGCAACTCTGGCAGAAATTCTACATACCGTTGCCTGGGATAACCCGTGAAGATCACCAGTATCATCTTGAACCTTTAATTTTAAATTGTGCATAATGATAAGGTAGACGCGAGTATTACACATATACCTCTCCTCGGCCCCAGCATCGTAATGATACCAACACCTGCAAATCTACAGAGGTACCACAACCTCTTGAATCTAATTGAATTTCCGGCCTAACCATTTCAATAATTTTTTTAACGGTGGATTTATTGAACCTGTATCTGCATTTGAAGTTATCTTCCGACATTTCGAACGGATTGGCCCTCTTTCTAAAAGTTTTTCGTGTGCGGGCAGCTGATATATCGGCGATCGTCTCTATAATTTTCAATTAAAAACTAATTTCTTCGCACTTATTAATTTTAATTTTACTTACGTATTCTGGAAACCAAATTTATTACATCCATTTTTATTTAAAATCTTTTATTAATTAAAATTTTTAAAAGAACTCGCAAAATAATAGCAAACTGTCACTTTATTAAACGCTTAAACTAGGGTATTGCCTACAATAAAATTTTTGTATTTTTCAGGGACTTTATAACGCTTTAATAGGCTATTAATCGTTTATGAATACACATTTAGCGATTTTTGACTATTAATGTGTTATTGAACTGTTAATAATCATTTATGAATTAGACGGTTAATATTTTAGTATGGTTTAAAAAAATTATTTTTGTGCTGCAAACAAAAAAGTCATAAAATAAAATTTTTTTAGATATGTTTATTGTTTTGTCATAAAATAATGGAAAAATCAGAGCCAAAAGTTAAACGTGTGCGCACAAATCCAACTAAAAAATGGAATCTGCTGGAAGAAAAGTCGCTAATAGAGACTTTGGAATCCCAAGGTGGACACTTATGGGGCTTGTGAGCAAACTAGCAACATTTATTAAAAACCGTTCCTCAGTTTGTTCTTTCTCGTCTTCATCACCTACAAGGAGATAAATTAAAATTTAAATGGATACATTTTTTTCATACCTGGGGGCAAATCACGGCATTCGATATCGATCGAAATTTCAAACAAAATTGTCTTGAATTGTATTGAAATTTCGATCGATATCGAATGCCGTGATTTGCTCCCTGGTCCATTCGCTATGAAGCCCAACATGTAATTTTCACACAAACTGTTGTCACAAACCTCCCTTCGTTGAACCAAATTAATTAATAGTTTAAGTGAATTTAATTTAATGCAAATAAATTTATTTAAATATTAATACAAAAGAAAAGAATACGATTTTAAATATCCACGACCAAACACGTCTGCTGCCAGTTGATTAATCATCATCGTTGTTGACAGAGTTGTCTATAGATAGGAACAGAATGCTTGCAGACTTGTTGAGATGTGTTTTAGGCCAATCCTGACCTGGGATCGTCCTCGATTCCACCTCTTTCGTCACAGTCTTCGAAATCTAGTTCGGGCGGTTGTTGACACCACGGTTTTATTTTGTCCGAAGAGAATACGGAACAAAACCTTTTGTTGGTAACCTGCATTCCGGGTATATCCTCGATGAGGTAGCGGTCATTTTCCAGTATGCGTGAAACGGTATAGGGACTCTTGTACTTGGGTTCCAGTTTCCTGGACTCACCAGTAGCCGTGACTTCGTTCTCGATGACTACTAGGTCACCTTGTTGGTATAACTTAGGGCGCAAGTGTTTCTTGTCAAAACGGGTTTTCCAAATTTTCTGTTCATTTGCAATATTGATACAGGCGATTTTTCGTTTTTCCGCACTCGGAACATGGTCTTCGTTCTTCACTATATCACCGTGTATAGCGGCTACGACGTGATTTTGAATTATGTCAATAAGTTTGAAATCAAATACTAATTCATTTGGACAAAACCCAGTAGTGGCATTCTTTTGGGAATTTATAGTCCACTGCAGCTCTCGCAACGATAAGTCCCAATCACCTTTTGTGGTGGTGGAAGTTCGCAGAAATGACAGAATTGTAGCATTGGCCCTTTCCACCTGGCCATTTGCCCGAGGTGTTCAAACGGCGGTTTTTATGTGCTTGATATCATTTTGGCAACAATACTGTTCAAAAACTTTGGACGTGTAGGCAGTGCCCCGGTCGGATACGATTATACGTGGGAGCCCGAAATAATTGGTCATCTCATTCAAAGCCACAATAACGGGTTGCGACTTTGTAGATTTTACTGCCTTTACTACCAAAAACTTGCTAAAAGCGTCTGAAATCGCCAAAACGTGGGTGTTGCCGCGCTTACTTCGAATAAAGGGGCCCAAGTGGTCTATATGTATCTTCCTGAATGGTATCGGCTCGATTTCACCAATGTGCAGTTGCCCTTCGACCTTTCCAAACTTCGCTCGATTATAGCAGCAGTCTACGCAGGAAGCTATATAATTTTTGACGAACTTGCGCATTTTCGGGAACCAGAAATTTTGGGTTATGCGCCATACAGTTTTCTCAAGGCCGAAATGGCCCATGTCATCATGACAGTGTTGGACAATTTTCCAACGGACAGCATTGGGTACAACAAATTTAATTTTGTCAGCCTCTTTGCGATAAAGGCGATTATTTACTAGACTGTATTCGGATTTAATCTGTTTAGATTGCGGTGATTCAATTTTTCCTTGAAGGATTTTAATAATGTTTAACAAATCGGGGTCCTGCATCTGCATTGTATACAGCGAGTCTCGCCCGGAAATACTAACACTCATAACATAATCTTCCTCCAGTTTCATGGCGGTAGGGTCTGGAGCACGACTGAGTGCATCCACGTGACACATACGAGAACCTTGGCGATGTACTATCTCACAATCATAGTCAAGTATTTTTATCCACCAGCGCGCAATCTTAGGTATCATTTCTTTGTTGTGTTTTGCGGTCGCAATCGCTGAACAATCCGTAACTAAACGAAATGGTTTTCCCAGAACATAAACGCGAAACCTCTCAAGGGATTCAACGACAGCTAGCGTTTCCAGCTCGTAGCTGTGATATGTTGATTCTGCGGCTGTACAATGACGACTGTAATAACAAACAGGTTTCCAAGAGTTTTCACCAAATGACTGGAGTAAAACGCCAGCTATACCCGCCGAACAGGCATCTGTGTGCACCTCATGTTGTGCATTAAAATCATAAAGACATAGCAGTGGTCGACTTGACAGTTTTCGAACTAACTCGTTGAATGCGTTTTGTTGACTATCGCCCCAAATGAATTTGTTATTTTTGTGCAACAAAATGGTGAGTGGTTTTGATATAAGCGAATACTGTTCCACAAATTTTCGAAAGAAACCTGTCAGCCCAAGAAACCGTCTGACTTCGGTAGTGTTAGTGGGTGGAGTAAAGTTTCGTATAGCGCTTACTTTATTTTCACCGGGTGTTATGCCGTCTTCGCTAACGCGATGGCCCAAGTATGAAATTTCCCGCTCAAGAAACCTGCATTTGTCCAACCGTAATGTTAAACCTGCCCTTTTCAAGATTTCTAAGAATTTGTCCAAGCGCTTTAAACCTTCGTCCACAGTACGGCTCGGAATTATCACATCATCTAAGTACGCGAGAACTTCACCGGGATTCATCTTGGATATTAAATTGTTCATGACCCGTTGGAAGTAGGCCGGTGCGTTGACTAAACCGAAAGGCATTCGGTTGTACTCATAATGGCCCAGCGTAGTCACAAAAGCCGTATATTGTTTCGAGCCTTCCTCCATTTTAATCTGGTGATAACCCATTCTTAGGTCCAAGGATGTGAAGTATCTATTACCTGCCAATTGCGCAAACTGTTCCTCCAAATTTGGCATAGGAAAGGGTGTTTTTACCGTAATACGATTTAAGGCCCGAAAATCTACGCACAGTCGGTGCTCGTTGTTCTTTTTCTCGGCCAAAACTATACCTGAAGCATATGGTGAGTTCGAAGGGCGTATAATACCCGCTTTCAGGAGTTCATTTACTAACTTTTCAACTATCGGTCTTTTAGAAAAAGGTATGCGGTATGGTTTAACATTCACCGGGACGTCGGATGTAAGTTTTATTTCCATATTTAAAATATTACACTCACCTAGGTTTAGCGTGGTATCAGCAAAAATTTCACGATGGTTGTTCAGCACATTAAGAATTTCGTTGGTGTCATCGTTGTTCTTTTCACCTTTTGTACATATTGCCATGATTTTCTCCAGCTTACAGGAATTTTCTTCTATAACCAACCGGCTACCCTTTTGACACAAAACGTCCCTACCAAGCAGTAAGTTCTCACAGATATGGTCATCCATCACAACAAGGGCGTCAATGTCATGAGTTATATCATCAATTAAAATTTTGAGCTGTAATTTTCCTGTACTTTCGTACTCCCCATGAGCAAAACCAGACAAAAATACAGAACACGGTTCCGGAATGCCGCATATTTTCGCAAAACTATCACGAATGAGAGTACATTTACTCCCAGGATCGATAAAAGCCTTTGTTTTTATATCGTTGACGGTTATTTGCTTTACAATTACCTGCGGCATCGTTGTGGTTTCATCGACTTGGTTTATTGAAGAATGACGTTCCAATGGCTTTCGTTTTTCAGGGCAGTATTCTGTTTTATGGTTAGTTCGGTTACAAAGACCACACCTTTCTTTACGCTGTGGTTCAGGACAATTTTTCGAATAGTGCCCTATTTTGTGGCAGTTGAAACATTTAATTGTGCCACCGCTGTGCTTTTCGTTAGCGTTTTTATGATGACTTACTATCGTTGGGATAAAAGGTTTCCCTTTGGTGTCTTTCGTTACTGACTTGACCTCGTTATGCATACAAAAAGTTACAATATCCAGCAACAATTTGCTGCCGTCACTATAATTGTTGGAAATTTTCATTTTTAAATCTGGGTCGTTAATACCGTTGATGATATGACGTGCTATGGCCGCATCCGAAAGTCCACCTCTCTTACCCATTGCAAACATTCGGTAGTAAAAATCCTGTGGCGTTTCATCACTGAGACGTTTGGTACGAGACATCTTCACGTGGATGTCGGCTTCGTTCTCTACGCTTGGAAAATCCTTTAGAAATCTTTGAACGAAATCCGTCCAAGATCTGAAAACTACTTCTAAAGAATCCATCCAATACTTTGCCGCGCCCTGTAACTTTTGTTGAACTGTAAATATCAAAATTTCATCGTTCCAACGGTATGCGTTTCGTAATATTCCGATACGATTTATAAACTGTTTTGCATTCAACGATGATGCTGAAGAGGGGTTGAATTCCGGTAGCAACGACACCATCTCACGTGCATTTACAAACCCATTGTTAAAATAATTTTGCCCCAAACGTTGTTGGTGGTTCACTTCGTTAACACAGTGTTCTATTGGTGGCGATGGGTTTGAAAACATTCCCTGACCTTGAGGTGCAAAATATAAATTATTTTGATGTAATTTGTCTTGGCCTATACTGTTCTTATTTTCGCATTCGTTCGCAACAAAATCTCTAAACATCTGTTGCTCGCAACAATGTTGATAGCCATGAGCACAATCTTGCTTTTTGTTCGGTTCAAATCTCATGTTTTCGTTTCTACAATTTGATTTGTATATTTCGTGTTGACTTATGCCTCCGCAACAATAAATAACATCGTTAGTGTTTGTTGTATGTGTGTTTTCGTTCTGATGGTTCTGTCTGTTCATAAATCCATTCGTATTTTTGTATTGTTTGTTAAAGTCTACAAAATTATGTTGAGGGACGAAATTACTTGCAACATAAGTGCGACAATTAAAACAACCACCATCTGCCTGTTGTAAACCATAATGTGTAGTTGGACGTTGCGTAGAAGTGTTCACTTCAAACTGCGACTGAAAATCAAAATAATGACCGCTTGATGTTTGCGTACCTAAATTTTTGCTTGTTGGAGCACTTGTCACATTTTGTAGGTTTGATGACGTCACAATTTGTTCGCATGTCGATATTGGAAGAGCATACATATTGTTGTTGTTGTTAGCTTTACGTTGAAGAAATTCAAAATAACGATCGTTTCCTGCAGAAGTACATACATTTCTGCTCGTTGAAACATTTGCTGCAACATTTTGTAGGTTTGATGACGTCACAATATGTTCGCATGTCGATATTGGAAGAGCATACATATTGTGGTTATTGTTGTTCGATGTTTTTGTTGTCGTACATGTTGGACGTGTATAAATTATAGAATCTGCGTATGATTAAATTGTTGGCATAGACGTACTGTTTGGTGTTGGCTCGAAATTTGGTTCGTGCATCGAAGAAATGGTCTGCTTGGATGGCGTTGGAGATGAAATGCGTTTTGGATCAAAATTACAACTGGTAAAAGACGTCTTATCCAAATGTTCCTCCAAACGTTCAACCAAATCGTTCCGGCTTCCATTCGTAGGCAAACCACCACTTTTACACTTTTTACGTAAAGTGTTAATTTTCATATTGTGAAAACTAGGCATCTTGTATTTCGCAGCGCAATGATGTACGGCTCAGGGTAATCTCACTTCTGAAGTTGTCACAAACCTCCCTTCGTTGAACCAAATTAATTAATAGTTTAAGTGAATTTAATTTAATGCAAATAAATTTATTTAAATATTAATAGAAAAGAAAAGAATGCGATTTTAAATATCCACGACCAAACACGTCTGCTGCCAGTTGATTAATCATCATCGTTGTTGACAGAGTTGTCTATAGATAGGAACAGAATGCTTGCAGACTTGTTGAGATGTGTTTTAGGGAAGGTTCGCTGACACTGTGTATTATTTTAGTTTTTTCGCTTGTTTTTGGCATTCTCAAACAAAATTTTTAGAAATGTTTTAATTTCTTTTGTTTGATGTTAAATATTTACAATTATTTTATGTTCATATCAGCTGACCGAAATCTGAAATAGCATAATAAGTTATGACGGGTTGTTCATTTTTTTCATGCTAAAATTTATTTATTTTATCTAACAATAAGTATTCAAATCGTAAGTATATATAATTATTAGGCCCAAAAAGTGTTGGACATAAACTTAGTGATAGTAATTAATAATACATAAATTTCGTGGAGAGTGGCGTATTAAAGCCGTAATGTCCCTCTTTTTTAAACGGATGTGTCCAGGAAAGTTTAAGATGTTTCGAGCAAGGGGATTAGGATGGGACTCGAGTTTTGTTAAATATTTGCCTGCATATTTTGCAATTTCAGCGGCCACAAGTGGCATATTTAAATCACGATGTAAAATTGAATTTTTCATGTACCATGGAGCCCGCAATAGTTGTTAAACCTTCGTAGTGAACAGACGTATTAACGGAGTTTTTTTTTACAAACAAAAATCGTAATAAGTACTGATTCGTAATAAGTATTGATTTTGTGAAATTTGCTTAATTTGCACTAATAATATTTTTCATGTAATCTGAAACAACAAAAACAAACAAATACTCTGCATGAGTACCTCAAAAACAAACAATTGTGAAGTGAGTTCTAACGGCAGAAATGCCTATTTTACTGTGAGTTCTGATATTAAGGCACACACAATAAAAATAAAAAATCGGATGATAGTCTTTTTCTAACGGCATAACCAATTTTTCGCGAGCGATCAACTTCGCTTACTCCAATGCCAAGTAGTGATTCGGTAACATTACCATTACCTAGTTCATCTCTATTTAAGTCAGCGCCATTATCCGCTCCGGGCTACACTACACTACAGACAACAGTAGTCTGAAACCTAAGGTGCCTGTCGGAATGGACAGATATATCACAGTGGTAAAGCGTGGGCGAAGCCCAAATTCTTCAAAGATCTCATCGGTTCCCAAGATATCCAGGGATATCGACGCCGCCTGAGCTAACCGTCAAAACCGTTTCGAAATATTGCAAGTTGGCAGCGACAGACCCGAAGAATCCTCGAAGAAAACCTCAAAACCACCAATATATCTGAGACAAAAAAATTCAAACACTCTAATTAAAAAACTAATCTCGGTCATTGGTGAAAAGGCATTTCACATTGTCCCAATAAAACGTGGTAATATTGACGAAACAAAGATCCAAATATATGAAGAAAAAGACTTTTGCAAAATGGTTAACGAATTTGAAAAAAGTAAAACAAGTTTCTACACATTCCAGCTTAAGAGTGCTAAAGGCCTACAGATCGAATTGAAGGGCATAGATTCTTATGTTGTTCCTGAGGAAATAAAAGATGCTCTCACCCTCCAAGGATTTAAGGTTAAAAATGTCTCTAACATAATAAACAGGGAGAAGATCCTCCAACCCTTATTTCACGTTGAACTGGAACCAAATGATATTAAACTGAAGAAAAATGAGACACATCATATTTATAATTTAAAATATCTGTTATACCGGAAAATCACAGTTAAAGAACCACACAAGCGTTCTGGACCCGTACAGTACCATAATTATCAGGAATATGGCCACACAAAAACTTACTGCAAGTTACCTACTGTTTGTGTTGTGTGCGTTAAATTACACAATACTGCTATTTGCAATATGTCGAAAGACCAGAAGGAAAAAAAGTGCAGCAATTGTGGAAGTAATCACATTGCTAACTACAGAGGATGTCCTGTATACTCCTTCGTTAAACAGGCTATTAGTCAAAAACCTAAAGTAACCCCAGCGCAAACAGGAAATACGTACTCCGCCACTTATCCTCTAATGGCCCAACCAATCACTCCACAAGTATCGTATGCTGACGCTGTGAAAATCAACTGTGTTCCAGTGCAAAAAGTGTCGCCACCAAATAATACAACAAATGCTAACCCAAGCTTTAATTTCAGTCCCCTTGAAGCTACAATTGATAATCTGGTGCTAACTATTACCAATTTTACAACAAATATGACTAGCATGATGCAAGAAATGCTGCGAATGCAGAACACACTGCTTCTAGCATTGGTTAACAAGCCATGAACACTTAAAATTATGTTTCTGGATCGCAAACGGCATTCGCCAACATAAAAATGAACTTGAGCACTTCCTTACGGCAAAAAATATTGATATAATGTTGGTATCTGAAACTCATTTGACTTCGAGAAGCCTTTTTAAAATTAGTGGCTACACCTTATATAATACAAAAGACCCGAGAGGAAGAGCATGCGGAGGATCAGCAGTTCTAATAAAGTCAAGACTCAAACACTATATTCTTGAGAACATTTATTAAGACCATCTACAAGCAACAAATATTTGCTTCGAAAATTTTTGTTCAAATCTCGTGATATCATCGATTTACTCCCCTCCCAGATTTTCAATCAGTGAGGATCAATACGAGGATTTTTACAAAACTCTTGGCCCTTATTTCGTAGCAGCTGGAGACTACAATGCAAAACATACGTTCTGGGGATAGCGTCTTATTACATAGGAAAGGGTGTTTTTACCGTAATACGATTTAAGGCCCGAAAATCTACGCACAGTCGGTGCTCGTTGTTCTTTTTCTCGGCCAAAACTATACCTGAAGCATATGGTGAGTTCGAAGGGCGTATAATACCCGCTTTCAGGAGTTCATTTACTAACTTTTCAACTATCGGTCTTTTAGAAAAAGGTATGCGGTATGGTTTAACATTCACCGGGACGTCGGATGTAAGTTTTATTTCCATATTTAAAATATTACACTCACCTAGGTTTAGCGTGGTATCAGCAAAAATTTCACGATGGTTGTTCAGCACATTAAGAATTTCGTTGGTGTCATCGTTGTTCTTTTCACCTTTTGTACATATTGCCATGATTTTCTCCAGCTTACAGGAATTTTCTTCTATAACCAACCGGCTACCCTTTTGACACAAAACGTCCCTACCAAGCAGTAAGTTCTCACAGATATGGTCATCCATCACAACAAGGGCGTCAATGTCATGAGTTATATCATCAATTAAAATTTTGAGCTGTAATTTTCCTGTACTTTCGTACTCCCCATGAGCAAAACCAGACAAAAATACAGAACACGGTTCCGGAATGCCGCATATTTTCGCAAAACTATCACGAATGAGAGTACATTTACTCCCAGGATCGATAAAAGCCTTTGTTTTTATATCGTTGACGGTTATTTGCTTTACAATTACCTGCGGCATCGTTGTGGTTTCATCGACTTGGTTTATTGAAGAATGACGTTCCAATGGCTTTCGTTTTTCAGGGCAGTATTCTGTTTTATGGTTAGTTCGGTTACAAAGACCACACCTTTCTTTACGCTGTGGTTCAGGACAATTTTTCGAATAGTGCCCTATTTTGTGGCAGTTGAAACATTTAATTGTGCCACCGCTGTGCTTTTCGTTAGCGTTTTTATGATGACTTACTATCGTTGGGATAAAAGGTTTCCCTTTGGTGTCTTTCGTTACTGACTTGACCTCGTTATGCATACAAAAAGTTACAATATCCAGCAACAATTTGCTGCCGTCACTATAATTGTTGGAAATTTTCATTTTTAAATCTGGGTCGTTAATACCGTTGATGATATGACGTGCTATGGCCGCATCCGAAAGTCCACCTCTCTTACCCATTGCAAACATTCGGTAGTAAAAATCCTGTGGCGTTTCATCACTGAGACGTTTGGTACGAGACATCTTCACGTGGATGTCGGCTTCGTTCTCTACGCTTGGAAAATCCTTTAGAAATCTTTGAACGAAATCCGTCCAAGATCTGAAAACTACTTCTAAAGAATCCATCCAATACTTTGCCGCGCCCTGTAACTTTTGTTGAACTGTAAATATCAAAATTTCATCGTTCCAACGGTATGCGTTTCGTAATATTCCGATACGATTTATAAACTGTTTTGCATTCAACGATGATGCTGAAGAGGGGTTGAATTCCGGTAGCAACGACACCATCTCACGTGCATTTACAAACCCATTGTTAAAATAATTTTGCCCCAAACGTTGTTGGTGGTTCACTTCGTTAACACAGTGTTCTATTGGTGGCGATGGGTTTGAAAACATTCCCTGACCTTGAGGTGCAAAATATAAATTATTTTGATGTAATTTGTCTTGGCCTATACTGTTCTTATTTTCGCATTCGTTCGCAACAAAATCTCTAAACATCTGTTGCTCGCAACAATGTTGATAGCCATGAGCACAATCTTGCTTTTTGTTCGGTTCAAATCTCATGTTTTCGTTTCTACAATTTGATTTGTATATTTCGTGTTGACTTATGCCTCCGCAACAATAAATAACATCGTTAGTGTTTGTTGTATGTGTGTTTTCGTTCTGATGGTTCTGTCTGTTCATAAATCCATTCGTATTTTTGTATTGTTTGTTAAAGTCTACAAAATTATGTTGAGGGACGAAATTACTTGCAACATAAGTGCGACAATTAAAACAACCACCATCTGCCTGTTGTAAACCATAATGTGTAGTTGGACGTTGCGTAGAAGTGTTCACTTCAAACTGCGACTGAAAATCAAAATAATGACCGCTTGATGTTTGCGTACCTAAATTTTTGCTTGTTGGAGCACTTGTCACATTTTGTAGGTTTGATGACGTCACAATTTGTTCGCATGTCGATATTGGAAGAGCATACATATTGTTGTTGTTGTTAGCTTTACGTTGAAGAAATTCAAAATAACGATCGTTTCCTGCAGAAGTACATACATTTCTGCTCGTTGAAACATTTGCTGCAACATTTTGTAGGTTTGATGACGTCACAATATGTTCGCATGTCGATATTGGAAGAGCATACATATTGTGGTTATTGTTGTTCGATGTTTTTGTTGTCGTACATGTTGGACGTGTATAAATTATAGAATCTGCGTATGATTAAATTGTTGGCATAGACGTACTGTTTGGTGTTGGCTCGAAATTTGGTTCGTGCATCGAAGAAATGGTCTGCTTGGATGGCGTTGGAGATGAAATGCGTTTTGGATCAAAATTACAACTGGTAAAAGACGTCTTATCCAAATGTTCCTCCAAACGTTCAACCAAATCGTTCCGGCTTCCATTCGTAGGCAAACCACCACTTTTACACTTTTTACGTAAAGTGTTAATTTTCATATTGTGAAAACTAGGCATCTTGTATTTCGCAGCGCAATGATGTACGGCTCAGGGTAATCTCACTTCTGAAGTTGTCACAAACCTCCCTTCGTTGAACCAAATTAATTAATAGTTTAAGTGAATTTAATTTAATGCAAATAAATTTATTTAAATATTAATAGAAAAGAAAAGAATGCGATTTTAAATATCCACGACCAAACACGTCTGCTGCCAGTTGATTAATCATCATCGTTGTTGACAGAGTTGTCTATAGATAGGAACAGAATGCTTGCAGACTTGTTGAGATGTGTTTTAGGGAAGGTTCGCTGACACTGTGTATTATTTTAGTTTTTTCGCTTGTTTTTGGCATTCTCAAACAAAATTTTTAGAAATGTTTTAATTTCTTTTGTTTGATGTTAAATATTTACAATTATTTTATGTTCATATCAGCTGACCGAAATCTGAAATAGCATAATAAGTTATGACGGGTTGTTCATTTTTTTCATGCTAAAATTTATTTATTTTATCTAACAATAAGTATTCAAATCGTAAGTATATATAATTATTAGGCCCAAAAAGTGTTGGACATAAACTTAGTGATAGTAATTAATAATACATAAATTTCGTGGAGAGTGGCGTATTAAAGCCGTAATGTCCCTCTTTTTTAAACGGATGTGTCCAGGAAAGTTTAAGATGTTTCGAGCAAGGGGATTAGGATGGGACTCGAGTTTTGTTAAATATTTGCCTGCATATTTTGCAATTTCAGCGGCCACAAGTGGCATATTTAAATCACGATGTAAAATTGAATTTTTCATGTACCATGGAGCCCGCAATAGTTGTTAAACCTTCGTAGTGAACAGACGTATTAACGGAGTTTTTTTTTACAAACAAAAATCGTAATAAGTACTGATTCGTAATAAGTATTGATTTTGTGAAATTTGCTTAATTTGCACTAATAATATTTTTCATGTAATCTGAAACAACAAAAACAAACAAATACTCTGCATGAGTACCTCAAAAACAAACAATTGTGAAGTGAGTTCTAACGGCAGAAATGCCTATTTTACTGTGAGTTCTGATATTAAGGCACACACAATAAAAATAAAAAATCGGATGATAGTCTTTTTCTAACGGCATAACCAATTTTTCGCGAGCGATCAACTTCGCTTACTCCAATGCCAAGTAGTGATTCGGTAACATTACCATTACCTAGTTCATCTCTATTTAAGTCAGCGCCATTATCCGCTCCGGGCTACACTACACTACAGACAACAGTAGTCTGAAACCTAAGGTGCCTGTCGGAATGGACAGATATATCACAGTGGTAAAGCGTGGGCGAAGCCCAAATTCTTCAAAGATCTCATCGGTTCCCAAGATATCCAGGGATATCGACGCCGCCTGAGCTAACCGTCAAAACCGTTTCGAAATATTGCAAGTTGGCAGCGACAGACCCGAAGAATCCTCGAAGAAAACCTCAAAACCACCAATATATCTGAGACAAAAAAATTCAAACACTCTAATTAAAAAACTAATCTCGGTCATTGGTGAAAAGGCATTTCACATTGTCCCAATAAAACGTGGTAATATTGACGAAACAAAGATCCAAATATATGAAGAAAAAGACTTTTGCAAAATGGTTAACGAATTTGAAAAAAGTAAAACAAGTTTCTACACATTCCAGCTTAAGAGTGCTAAAGGCCTACAGATCGAATTGAAGGGCATAGATTCTTATGTTGTTCCTGAGGAAATAAAAGATGCTCTCACCCTCCAAGGATTTAAGGTTAAAAATGTCTCTAACATAATAAACAGGGAGAAGATCCTCCAACCCTTATTTCACGTTGAACTGGAACCAAATGATATTAAACTGAAGAAAAATGAGACACATCATATTTATAATTTAAAATATCTGTTATACCGGAAAATCACAGTTAAAGAACCACACAAGCGTTCTGGACCCGTACAGTACCATAATTATCAGGAATATGGCCACACAAAAACTTACTGCAAGTTACCTACTGTTTGTGTTGTGTGCGTTAAATTACACAATACTGCTATTTGCAATATGTCGAAAGACCAGAAGGAAAAAAAGTGCAGCAATTGTGGAAGTAATCACATTGCTAACTACAGAGGATGTCCTGTATACTCCTTCGTTAAACAGGCTATTAGTCAAAAACCTAAAGTAACCCCAGCGCAAACAGGAAATACGTACTCCGCCACTTATCCTCTAATGGCCCAACCAATCACTCCACAAGTATCGTATGCTGACGCTGTGAAAATCAACTGTGTTCCAGTGCAAAAAGTGTCGCCACCAAATAATACAACAAATGCTAACCCAAGCTTTAATTTCAGTCCCCTTGAAGCTACAATTGATAATCTGGTGCTAACTATTACCAATTTTACAACAAATATGACTAGCATGATGCAAGAAATGCTGCGAATGCAGAACACACTGCTTCTAGCATTGGTTAACAAGCCATGAACACTTAAAATTATGTTTCTGGATCGCAAACGGCATTCGCCAACATAAAAATGAACTTGAGCACTTCCTTACGGCAAAAAATATTGATATAATGTTGGTATCTGAAACTCATTTGACTTCGAGAAGCCTTTTTAAAATTAGTGGCTACACCTTATATAATACAAAAGACCCGAGAGGAAGAGCATGCGGAGGATCAGCAGTTCTAATAAAGTCAAGACTCAAACACTATATTCTTGAGAACATTTATTAAGACCATCTACAAGCAACAAATATTTGCTTCGAAAATTTTTGTTCAAATCTCGTGATATCATCGATTTACTCCCCTCCCAGATTTTCAATCAGTGAGGATCAATACGAGGATTTTTACAAAACTCTTGGCCCTTATTTCGTAGCAGCTGGAGACTACAATGCAAAACATACGTTCTGGGGATAGCGTCTTATTACACCTAGAGGTCGAGCATTGTTCAACACAATTTCAAAAATGGGTTTGGATGTCATTTCTAGCGGGGAGCCCACTTACTGGCCTACTGACATACAAAAAATTCCGGATGTTATAAATTTTGGGGTCATGGAAAATATCCCTAGGGATTTAATTCATGTTGAAGCTTCACATGATCTCTCTTCCAAACACTCTCCCACGATCGTTACAATTTGTAGCCCACTAAGAAGTGACTTACCTCACCCATATATGAAGATGATAAATCGTGTTAACTGGCTGGGGTTCAAAAAATATCTCAGTAGTCACTGTACGGAAAACATCAGGCTTAGAACTCCCAATGATATTGAACTTAACATTGCCAATCTTACCGAGAATATTAAACAGGCTGCTAAACATGCCACTACCTCCCATCCGCAGACTGGGTTTAATAGAATTTATTCTGCGGATATTGAACGTCTCGTATGTGAAAGAAGAAGAGCTAGAAGGTAATGGCAGCAGCACAGATCACCCCAACATAAAATCAGACTTAGAGAATGCACTAAACGACTCCAAGAGTTGCTTGCATCTGAAAAATCTGCTTCTCTTAAGAACTATCTGGAAGGTCTCGATGTCACAGCAGCATCTAATTACTCCTTGTGGTGCGCTGCTAGAAAACTTAAAACACCCGTTGAGTTTAAACCACCCCTGCGCACTTCGACCGGAGGTTGGGCAAGAACCAATACTGAAAAAGGTAACATATTTCCTGAGCATTTAAAATATGTATTTACCCCAAACTTATGTACTGTTGCTGTTGAATTGCCGAGTGTAGTTGCTCTACCCCCTCGACCAATAAAGTTTACGATGCGTGATGTACAAAAACTAATTGCTGAAACCAACCCGAAGAAAGCCCCGGGTATTGATGGAATTAGTAACAAGATTCTGATGAAGTTGCCTCGGATTGCTATTAGAATCCTGTTGTTTATTTTTAATGGCATTTTACGACTGGAGTATTATCCACATAGCTGGAAACTTGCCATGGTCAAAATGATTCCAAAGGCGGGTAAAGATCTTACTAAGGCTGAGTCATATGGGCCAATAAGTTTGCTGTCAACAATTTTAAAGCTCTTCGAAAAACTTCTCATGACAAAATTGTCCCCAATTTTAGCTGATAATGGATGCATACCGGACCATCAATTTGGTTTTAGAAGTCAGCATAGCACCATTGAACAATGTCACAGATTGGTTCATTTCATAAGAAGAACATTTGAAGAAAGAAAGTATTGTTCTTCCCTCTTTATTGATGTCTCTCAGGCATTTGATAAAGTGTGGCATGAAGGCCTAATTCTAAAATTGAAGACATATCTACCAATAAACATTTTAAATCTTTTGGAAAGTTACATTCTTGCCCGGAAGTTCACTGTCGTGGAAGGAGACTTCATGAGTATGCCCGAAACTATTTCATCTGGGGTGCCACAGGGGAGTATACTGGGGCCAGTTTTGTATTTGATTTATACCTGTGATATGCCTTTGAGCAGTAATATCCTCACTTCTACATTTGCCGATGATACAGCCTGCATTAGTATGCATGAAAATCCTCACAAGGCATCTCGATATCTTCAGGAACATATTAACCTGTTGGAACTGTGGTTGAACTTATGGAGAATAAAAGTAAATGAACAAGAGTGTGTTCATGTCACATTTACCCTACGAAGAGACACTTGTTCCCCCATTCGAACCAACAATCAATTTGTTCCTCAACATTCACAGGTGAAATACCTTGGTATACACCTTGACCGACGGCTTACATGGAAACACCACATTGACTCTAAGCTGACATAAATGAAGCTTAAATAAACCCAGATACACTGGCTGATTGGTAGAAATTCTACCCTCAGTCTAGATTGTAAACTTTTAATATACAAGTCGCTTTTGAAACCCATATGGTGTTACGGAATTCAGCTATGGGGCACTGCTTCAGCTTCCAATGTAGAGAGAATACAACGAATGCAAAACAAAATTTTAAGATTAATAACATTGGCTCCTTGGTACATGAAAAATTCAACTTTACATCGTGATTTAAATATGCCACTTGTGACTGCAGAAATTGCAAAATATGCAGGCAAATATTTAACAAAACTCGAGTCCCATCCTAATCCCCTTGCTCGTAATATCTTGAACTTTACTGGACACATCCGCTTGAAAAAGAGGGACACTACGGCTTTAATACGCCGCACTCCAGATGAAAGTTTTTGAAAATATTTTTGTGCTTAACACTACATTTATGTATTATTAATTACTATCACTAAGTTTATGTCTGACACTGGTTGGGTCTAACAATTATATATATATATATATATATATATATATATATATATATATATATATATATATATATATATATATATATATATATATATAAATATATATATATATATATATATATATATATATATATATATATATTTATATATATATATATATATATATATATATATATATATATATATATATATATACATATATATATATATATATATATATATATATATATATATATACATATATATATATATATATATATATATATATATATATATATATATATATATATATATATATACATATATATATATATATATATATATATATATATATATATATATATATATATACATATATATATATATATATATATATATATATATATATATATATATATATTTAAGATTTGAATACTTATTGTTAGTTCAGTTATTTGAAGATACAATAAATAAATTTTAGCGTGAAAAAAAAACCATGGAGCCGATGTTGTTAACCTTAATATTTTGTTTTGCATTCGTTGGATTCTCTCTACATTGGAAGCTGAAACAGTGCTCCGTAGCTGAATTCCGTAACACCATATGGGTTTCACAAGCGACTTGTATATTAAAAGTTTACAATCTAGACTGAGGGTTGAATTTCCACCAATCAGCCAATCTATCTGAGTTAATTTAAGTTTTATTTGTGTTCGCTTAGAGCCAATGTGGTGTTTCCATGTAAGCCGTCGGTCAAAGTGTATACCAAGGTATTTAATCTGTGACTGTTGAGGAACAACTTGATTGTTGATTCGAATGGGAGAACAAGTGTCTCTTCGTAGGGTAAATGTGACATGAACACACTTTTGTTCATTTACTTTTATTCTCCATAAGTACAACCACAGTTCCAACACGTTAATATGTTCCTGAAGATATCGGGATGCCTCGTGATGGTTTTCATGCATACTAAGGCAGGCTGTATCATCGGCAAATGTAGAAGTGAAGATATTACTGCTCAGAGGCATATCACAAGTATAAATCAAATACAAAACTGGTCCCAGTATACTCCCCTGTGGCACCCCAGATGAGATAGTTTCGGGCACACTCATGAAGTCTCCTTCCACGACAGTGAACTTCCGTGTAAGAATGTAACTTTCCAATAGATTCACAATGTTCATTGGTAGATATGTCCTCAATTTCAAAATCAGGCCCTCATGCCACACTTTATCAAATGCCTGAGAGACATCAATAAAGAGGGAAGAACAATACTTTCTTTCTTCAAATGTTTTTCTTATGAAATGAACCAATCTGTGACATTGTTCAATGGTGCTATGCTGACTTCTAAAACCAAATTGATGGTCCGGTATGCATCCATTATCAGCTAGAATTGGGGACAATTTTGTCATGAGAAGTTTTTCGAAGAGCTTTAAAATTGTTGACAGCAAACTTATTGGCCCATATGACTCAGCCTTAGTAAGATCTTTACCCGCCTTTGGACTCATTTTGACCATGGCAAGTTTCCAGCTATGTGGATAATACTCCAGTCGTAAAATGCCATTAAAAATAAACAACAGGATTCTTATAGCAATCCGAGGCAACTTCATCAGAATCTTGTTACTAATTCCATCAATACCCGGGGCTTTCTTCGGGTTGGTTTCAGCAATTAGTTTTTGTACATCACGCATCGTAAACTTTATGGGTCGAGGGGGTAGAGCAACTACACTCGGCAATTCAACAGCAACGGTACATAAGTTTGGGGTAAATACATATTTTAAATGCTCAGGAAATATGTTACCTTTTTCAGTATTGGTTCTTGCCCAACCTCCGGTCGAAGTGCGCAGGGGTGGTTTAAACTCAACGGGTGTTTTAAGTTTTCTAGCAGCGCGCCACAAGGAGTAATTAGATGCTGCTGTGACATCGAGACCTTCCAGATAGTTTTTAAGAGAAGCAGATTTTTCAGATGCAAGTAACTCTTGGAGTCGTTTAGTGCATTCTCTCAGTCTGATTATATGTTGGGGTGATCTGTGCTGCTCCTTCTAGCTCTTCTTCTTTCACATACGAGACGTTCAATATCCGCAGAATAAATTCTATTAAACCCAGTCTGCGGATGGGAGGTAGTGGCATGTTTAGCAGCCTCTTTAATATTTTCGGTAAGATTGGCAATGTTAAGTTCAATATCGTCGGGAGTTCTAAGCCTAATGTTTTCTGTACAATGACTATTTTTTGAACCCCAGCCAACTAACACGATTTATCACCTTCACATATGGGTGAGGTAAGTCACTTCTTAGAAGGCTACAAATTGTAATGATCGTTGGAGAGTGATCGGAGGAGAGATCATGAGAAGCTTCAACATGAATTAAATCCCTAGAGATATTTTTCATGATGCCAAAATCTATAACATCTGGAATTTTTTGTATGTCAGTACGCCAGTAAGTGGGCTCCCTGCTCGAAATGACGTCCAAGCCCAGTTTTGAAATTGTGTTGAACAACGCTCGACCTCTAGGTGTAATAAGACGCGATCCCCAGAACGTATGTTTTGCATTGTAGTCCCCAGCTGCTACGAAACAAGAGCCAAGAGTTTTGTAAAAATCCTCGTATTGATCCTCAGTGATTGAAAATCTGGGAGGGGAGTAAATCGATGATATCACGAGATTTGAACAAAAATTTTCGATGCAAATATTCGTTGCTTGTAGATGGTCTTCACAAATGTTCTCAAGAATATAGTGCTTGAGTTTTGACTTTATTAGAACTGCTGATCCTCCGCATGCTCTTCCTCTCGGGTCCTTTGTATCATATAAGGTGTAGCCACCCATTTTAAAAAGGCTTCTCGAAGTCAAGTGAGTCTCAGATACCAACATTATATCAATATTCTTCACCTTGAGGAAGTGCTCAAGTTCGTTTCTATGTTGGCGAATGCCGTTTGTGTTATAGAAACATAACTTTAACGTATTCATGGCTTGTTAACTAATGCTAGAAGCAGTGTGTTCTGCATTCGCAGCATTTCTTGCATCATGCTAGTCATATTTGTTGTAAAATTGTTTATAGTTTGCACCAGATTATCAATAGTAGCTTCAAGGCGATTGAAATTAAAGCTTGGGTTTGCATTTGTTGTGTTATTTGGTGGTGTCTTTTTTGATCTTCACAGCGTCAGCATACGATACTTGTGTAGAGATTGCTTGGGCCATAGGAGGATAAGTAGCGGTGTACGTATTTCCTGTTTGAGCTGGGTTTACTTTTGGCTTTAGACTTATAGCTTGTTTAACAAAAGAGAACACATGTCATCCTCTGTAGTTAGCAGTGTGATTACCTCCACAATTACTGCACTTTTTTTCTTTTTGATCTTTTGATTTAAGAGTAATGTCTTATGTCTATCAACTGATGATAAATATAGTTCGTTCCGTTTATTGGATTTCGAGACTTCAGAATGTAATACGTTTAGTGATAAACAAATGTGTACCATACACAAAATATAAGAATCAACAAACTACATGACAGCTTTGCCACCAGAACGCACCCAAATTACAAAACCTTTTGATAAAGTTGGAGTTGACTTTTCAGGGCCATTTGATATTAAAGTTTATAATGGCACAAATTGTAAAATAATAAAAGGTTATGTATGCGTTTTTGTCTGCTTTGCAACAAAAGCTAAACATTTAGAACTCACATCTGACTTGTCAACCCAAGCCTTTTTGGCGGCATTCGCGCGATTTTTTCTACGGGATGTCCCGTCGCCATTTAGTCTGACAACAGAGCAAATTTCTTAGGATCTAAACAATTATTAAAGAAGGAGCGACAAGAATTCCTAAAACAGGTCTGTATTATCTGCTAACATTTTCCAAAACTTGACGAGGCATTTAATACCACCAGGAGCGCCACATATGGGTGGCTTTTGGGAAGCGCGAGGTAGAAAGCTGCAAATCACATCTTAAAAAAGTAAACGTCTTAAAATACACGTTTGAAGAATTAGATACCCTTCTCGCTAATATTTAAGGATGCCTAATCTCAAGACCCTTAAGCCCGTCAAGTTGAAACCCAGAAGACCTCAATCCTTTAACCCCAGGTCATTTTTTAATAGGCTCACCAATACTCCCCCCTGCAGAGCCCGATTGTGGCACTGAAAATATTACTTTGGCAAAAAGCTAAAAATTCAGCACCTCTGCAGATGATGGAAAGATGAATATCTTAAAGAGCTGCATAAAAGATACAAGTGGAAACACCCTAACCGACAAATTGAAATTGATGACATTGTTGTCATTAGACAGTACAACTTGCACCCTAATGAATGGCTACTTAAAAGTTTAACTACTACTTATACTGGTTCAGATGGGCGAACTAGACTGGTTGGCATGCGCACATGGACTGGAAGTCTTAAACGTCCAATAACAAAAGTTGTAGTACTACCCACTATTTAAATAAACTCAATTGTCCGAAACCCTAACCCACTTATATATTTATCCGTAACACTTAGAACTAACTCATTTATACTCACCCAAGCTTATTACATAGCAGTGTGATCACTACCCTTATAATCGTCAAGAAGTGTTGGTTTGACATTATTTATTTACTCATCCCCACTCAAAAAATATTTATGCAGTGACATATCTTTTATGCATTAAACTTACTCTAATTACGTTATCATCTAAACTTCATCTATTTCTTGATATCTACACAGATCATGGTACCCAACAGCAAGCGTGTAAGCCAAAAGAGTCGGTCAACTCGTCGTACATATACTTCCAAGAAGGAATTCCGTAAATCAAGCAAACAATCTGAGCCAAAACGACATCTTTGTTTCGGAAATTTTCAGGCAGACCACCGTCTCATAAGTTGCAAAAGGTTCAACAGTTTAAATTTAGCGCAAAAATATAAAACGGAAGTTCAATTACATTATTGTGTCAATTGGCTTGCCAGAAATCATTTTATCGGACAATGTACCAACAAAGCCCGTTGCAAAAAATGTGGAGGTAAACACCACTCCATTCTACACGGACCTAAACGAATTTTGAAGGATCTATCAGCATCAAGATCAGTTAAAAAATCGCACATCACAGCATTACATCGATCGCCAACAACATTTAAAATGTCCACATTAATATCGTTGGCTTACCAACATCCTTGCAGGAGGTAATCGTGCCAACCGCGCAAATTTATGCCATGACGGAAGAAGGATGCACTCCGCTCAGAGCGATATTAGATCCCAATTCGATATCGTCATGCATTAGCAATTCATTTGTTATAAAAAACAAATTAGATACCTTCCAGGTGGATGGTAAAACTTATACAAAGATGACTATTACACCCAACATGTCATCAACCACCAAATACGACATGTACCTATTGCTCGATAAGGATTTGCCGAATAATCTATACCCCGTACGCATTAATGAGGCTATAAATCAAAAATTTGGGAATCTGGCATTGGCAGATCCCAATTTTAACGCAAACACCCCGGCTGAAGTAGAACAAGGCGGTGATCTTTATAGCAAGGTCCTAAAATCCAACATTATACGGTTTGATCCCCCGGGGGGCACGGATTATAAATCTTGTCTTGGTGGCTTTGTGTTGTGCTTCCTGGGATATAGAGTTATCAAGTTTCTGGACCTAGGCCTTTTTGTTGATAAACCCTAAAAACTTGTATGTTGCTGCCCAATCCCTGAGTTAACAGGGTAACGGGCGCGCATGCAAGTAAATTAAAAGTAAAAGTGGGTTCGCTCAATCGTCCGGATGGGTAACATGGTCTTTCCAGACCTTGACCTTTGGCCAGTTACCCGTAGAACTTATTATGTTACTACCCAATCCCAGAAACCAGGAATTAAGGAAGTAGCTTTGCCTATGCTTGTCTGGGTAGAGGTGCTACCGATACCTCAAGTTTGCACGGGACCTAAAATTCGAAGCCGACCAGAATTCGTATATGCTGCCATGAGAACCAGTAGCCCCTAGGACGTGTCTTAGACTGGTTATTGGTGAGGCCCCTTCGGGGATCACGTAGTGGCTGTGGTTAAAACCCAAAGATACGCGGGAAGAGTTGTCTGCAATATGGTGCTAGTGACCGGTTGTAGATGCTATCTTCAGGCCATATATCTCCATGTGCTGTTGCTATTCGACAGAACTGCCCTGGTGGTTGCGGTTGGTGAGTTCCCATTATGATAGGGGGTATCTTACTGCTGGGCCATGGGGTGGTAGGAGGTTAGATAGCTCCAGCACTTTAGCAAGGTGTCTGTACATGGTTCTGCAGCCTGTACAGAATTTGCTTCCATGTCGTCCCTATTAGGGGCAGATGTAGAACCACACCATGTATGTGCCTCTGGAAGGGACGACAGGACGGTGGTGATCGGCTTTATTCACCTAGTGCGAAGAGCACCGTCAGGTTAAGTTTATGACAGGTACTGACGTAAAATATTTGACATATGAGTATATATTATACGGCGGATCCTTACTAGCCCAAGATTCGCTCCTTGGTTGGCTCATTATGAGCTCTTATTCTGGATAACCCTTTACCACAAACTCTAAGCTTCAATGGCGGGGAGAATGTTCACCTCAGTGAACAAATCAACCCAACCCTGATAGCCCAACCCTGATAGGACCATCAATGCTCCCAAAAAACTGCAGCAGATTTCAGGTGCAACGACAAAAAATCTCCTTTTTCTCTCTACAAGTTTGAGTTTATACTTTTTATACAAAGACATATGTATATACACTTTGTCTAAGTACAATTGTCCGTTTCTTTATATGTATATTAAAAAAAGTCAATAAATATATAAAATTTTATAACGTTTTTTACAAATATATATATATATATATATATATATATATATATATATATATATATATATATATATATACATAAAGAATTTTAATACCGGAATTACCGCTCATTACCCTATAACTCGAATAAATATAAATATGTATATAAGATATAATCTTATATGCATATACGATTAACGAGCTCTTAAATTTTAAATTACCTATAAATTTTTCCGCATAAGTAAATTCCAGATCAGCGTTTGCAATAAATTTCTAGTAATGCAATCAGCTATTAATAACAAAATTACACCATCTTAAGTTTAGGTATTTGATTTAATATAAATTAAGTAATATGTATAGTGCGATCATTTTCACCGAAAAAATAATTTTTTGAGCTTTAGTAAAACCAGTTCTTAACTGGCGTCCGAATAACAGATAAATCCTTTAATGGTATATAGGTTTTATAGTAGCTGAGGAAAACCGGGGATTCCTATGGGGTAGCCTGGGGGGTTGCTCTCTATTGCGATGCATAAGCTAGTTCGATGCGTTTGATGTTTTGTTAGCGCAAGATATTTGGTTTAACCAACGATTTTGACAATTACTGAGTGCATTGAAGCCAGATTTGCGAAAGTAAAAATCAGATGCGCATAAACTCAATAAAGGGTACCAAATATCCGATTATGTACCATTTTTCTTACGCATCGTATACGCATCGCAATAGAGAGTAACCCCCCTGCATCGCAAGGATAATAAACTCAAACTCGGCAATCAGAACGCTGCCACTGACGCTCTCAACAAACCATTAATAAGTCACCAGTACTCAAAATACATTCAAACGATAACACAACCGAACAAATAATAAACTCTGTACCACAACCACTCAATGTATATGGGATACAAATGCGCAAAGCAATAAAATACGTACACAAATAATATTCCAAAAGAAATTACGTAATACTACGAAATTTACGGCTGAAAAAAATTTAATCGCAACCCAAGAAATTTATACAGCCGCTTAGGATCACTGCCTTAGAATGTAGGGTCATTAAAGGCCAAAACACATATTCAGTGCAACCAAATTCGTACATACACCGAAAAATTAAAAGAAGAAATAAACAAATAAAAACTAGTACAAGAAACAAGAAAAAATTAGAACATACATATCATTGCAAACAATTATCCGAACTGTAATCGACTAACGACTTTCTAGACATGCTAAATCTATTTTGTATAAAATATAATATAAAAAGGTTCAAGCAGCAGTACACAACTCAACATCAGAGTTATCGAGTAAATTAAACATAAAAAGCGCAATATCGTAGGCGGAACTATTTTTTATCGGCCAAAGGCTTTAACAATACGATACACTAGGTTAGCAAGGATCACATCTCAACTTAATCAATTATAAAAAAGAAGAATTATGGGCACGAGGATACCTCAGCTGGCTCATTACAACGACTAAGTGAAGTCACCAAACACAGAACATTTAAGGAAGTAGACTCCGGTAGCCAAAAATAATATCAGAAGTAAAAGTGATAGCCATCATCAAACAAGCTCGTGAGAACAAATTCTTAAACTAAGGATGGCAGATCATATAGAAAATATATAAAAAAAACTACGTCCTCACCAAATATGACAAGGATATCCCTCTAACATGTTCATCTAATCACACTAATTCAAGCGGACGTAAATCTACAAGATATAATAGGACGAAAATTATAAACCCACTAACATGTATATGTGTACATACATATATGTATGTACGTGTATGTTTGTTGATAGGTTTTAATGCAAATTTTTTTATTATTTATCGTAAATTCGGGCCTTAAATACTAAACAAAATTTAAATAAACTAAATTCAGTTGTTTTTTTAAGGCATGTAATGCTAATCGCAAAATAACTTCATATATACTTATATGAATATAAATATGATGTCCGATTTTGATATATAAAAGTCTAAAAAAATTGTAAATCGTAAAATGATGCGCTGATGCGCTAAGAACTCCATTCACTTAAATTTATTTCAGCTAGTGTAAGTTCCATCTCCCTCTTAAAAGCAAATAACCCAGTAAAAATTGTTTTATTAAAAAGCGGATTGAATTTTTCTTTTTAAAAGGCTTAACGGGAGTAATATCTTATATTGCGATGCTATGGATATCTTTAATATATTGAACATTGACGGTCATTTCATCAAGCATCAGATTACAATTTAGGTGACATTATAGTTTACTTTATTCGACTTCAAAGCAAAAGTGTAAATAAATAAGGGACTAGTTTGTATCGAGAGCCACCAGATTCTTTGAATTTCTCGCTTTCATTTTACTAAAAATTTACATTTTACTAAAAATTGCAGAGAAATTTACTATTAAAATATAAAAAACATAATATACTGTACGTTAAAAATAGAATCGAAAGAAAGTAGTTTAAATGTTTTCAATTTACTAAAGGCTTACGAAAGGCTCAGTGAAGAAAGAATTGTTTTTGAATATAAATTTTTTCTTCATAATGGTTTGTAAACCTTTGTTTTTTTTAACACGGCTATTAATATACAGCTTTATAGAAAATAGCAACGTAGTTAAGAATGTACAGATAAAGAACGCATACAGCATATTAAAGAAAAATCTAAAACAGCTTTACGATCCATTGTTTACTAAAGTTTCATTCAAAAATAATTATACGAAAATTTTAAACTAAGGTCAACTACTTTATGCCCAGAATTTGTATACTCAAAACTCACTTTAACTTAATCATCTGTTTTCATTCAACACATAGAGATTCACGTTGCACCTCAAAACAATGCTTAAGTTCGTAGCTGTTAGCGGGTGTTCGTTATTTCTTTTATGTGATGAAAAAATAAATATATTATACAACAGAATCAAAATTTACAATAAAATTCATATAAAAGTCATCGCAAGAACTTATGTAGGTAACAGCATTTGTTTACATTTTATATGTGTCAAAGTGTGTTAGCTTTTCTAAACGACTTCACAAAAGGAGGAAGTTATAAATTTTTAAGTATTTTTTTACTTTTTTTAATATTTGTACACGCAGAACTTTATCATTTGTGAAACATATTTAAAACTTTTTTTAAATTTACCTCTCGCTCGCGATTTTGAAAAAATACTATTGTTTGAATGATACTACTTTCGAGGTCGGGCTACTTGCAAATAATTCGGCCAGTAGGTTAGCATTATCAACCGGGTCAGTGAATATTTGGTCATCTTTTAAAAGAGTTGAAATTGAAAAACTAGCATTATCCTTGACTGTTTTATCGAATGACCAGAAACTTTTGCTGCCCCGAGCAGCAACAGCTGTAGCACGAAGGCGTTGGGTATAGGACTTTTTCAAGCCTTAGTACTCTAAAACATGAAGATCTCGCCTTTTTACGCAGCGCATCAGTATGTAGATACTTATCGTTAGGCCAGATATTAAGAGGGTGGTTAATTTCAAGTAAAATGCCACAAAAAAACCCTTTTAATGACGTTCAAATAGTGTATTTTCAATATATAATATTAGTAGTGTTTATTAAAATTTGTATAGTGTACGTATTTTAAAAGTTAGTGATATCAAATTTTATATATTTATTAAATGGTTGATGTATTTTCTATTTTCGTTTCTGAAACGGTTCGTTTGTTAAGAAGAACGACGTGCTCATTTTGTACTACAGTCAAAGGTATTTTAAAGCACCTCAATATAATGGGGCCTTCAGTGCTGTGCTACAAAAGAGAAGCAAACTTTCTCCGCTATACTGATGCAATTTATATATATATATATATATATATATATATATATATATATATATATATATATATATATATATATATATATATATATATATTAGGGTGGAGTGAAAATGGCCAAAATTTTTTTTCATATTTTTAAATCTCCTGTATTATTAATAGATGACCCTTTAAAAAACTTTAATTGATGCAAAAAATCAGAATTCTATAACGAAATTTAGAGGTGTCGCACGACCGGTGAAATTTGAGCGTATACCATTGATTTTCCTAATTGATTTTTAAACAGAAAACGTACTTATTAAATTTAAAGTTAGTATAATTTTAAATGATTTGGTTTCCACCACCGCACAGTGGCTGAAAATCGTTTTTCATTGGCCAAAATTCTGTAACTTTTGAACCGATCAAAATATTGAAATAATTTTTTTTAATGGATAGATATTTAGTTCAGCTTGACTCAGTTTTAATTACATTAAAATTGATTGAGTACTTCTTAAGGACTTCTAGGTCAAAGTTGAACTTTTGATTTTTTTTAACTTTTGGAGTGAAATATGGGTTTATTTTTTTTATTTGCATATTAAAAAATTTTATATTTGGAACTTAATAATAATTGTAATTATTTTTTGTGATAATGGAATTTTTTTAATGTTACACTCAAAAAAATTTTTACACTCAAAAAATTTTTTACACTCACAAAAAAATAGTAAAATTAACTGGAGATTTTGCTGTTACCACAGAAAAATTTTTTATTTTTTGCTGTCAGAGTAGGTTCTATTTAATATTATTTTTTACTAATACTATGTTTTTCGTACTTAAATAGCAATGAAAGGCAATTATAATTATTATTCATTTGACACAAATATTGATTGCAAATATTTTATATTTTGCTCTGTGCTATTTCTGTTCTTTAGTAGATTTTTGGCTTTTTCATCTAAATCCCGATGTTCCACTTTCCATTTATTTCGAATATTGGAGATGAACGGATCTGACGTTGCCAATAACATATTAAATCAATCTTCATTTGTGGAATTTCGTGAAATTTTTCTAGTATTGTGCTCTCTATAAAATCTGTAATCCTTGTTCCTTTTTTCCTGAGCCTCCTCTGATAGATCTCCAAGTGGCACCAAATGATATTTAATGATATCTTCTCCATGATAAAGGATTTTTTGAACTGTTGCAGACATATTTCTCCATGG
Source organism: Germaria angustata (assembly GCA_963681545.1). Classification (NCBI taxonomy): domain Eukaryota; kingdom Metazoa; phylum Arthropoda; class Insecta; order Diptera; family Tachinidae; genus Germaria; species Germaria angustata. The sequence goes on from OY812998.1 coordinate 88,772,526, forward strand.
GTAGTTGGTTGTATATATTTTTGCAGTTTCCTTAGCATAATCTCCAAATTGTTTAGAGTCAATTTCTTCATTGCACGCAAGTACTTCTAGGATTATTTTAAATCTGAAAATAAGGTTTAAATCCACTCCTGTTATTTCAGATGCTGTTTCTGGATCTGAAAGGAATCTTCGTGCGGTATTGCCATCATTTGTATTGCCTGACCCTTGTTTTGGCTGATCTATAATCAATCCAATTTTGCGATATTCATCTTGAACATGTTTCTTTTTGGTACTTCTTAACTCTTTGTTGGTTTCATTGTTTCTTATGGATCCTGAAGACCCGAAATCCAAATCATAACTGATTTTTAGTATATATTCCATAAGTCGTATTCTTGCATGTAGTGGTGATAATCCAAATTCATATGCATCGGTATTATCTAATTTGTCGGAAATTGGTTTAATTGGGATGATGCTGCTTGGCATATAATGCAGTTGGATGCAGCCTTCGTGTTAGTCAAAGCCTGACCTACTTTTCCATCTATCATTGTAAGAACTAATTGGTAGCTTACTTTAATTTGCTGCCCATCTAACTGTAATTGTAATGGCTATAGTGTTGCAATTTGGGCCTTGATATCACTAATTTCTTTGTTAATGGCATCACGAGTTTCTTTTTTGAATTCAAATTTGATTGGCCTGCAGTATTTCGTAGAAGATGGTGTCTCATTTTTCCAAATATCCATTGTTTGCGTTGTACTAGTCGAAGGCTCTGAATCTTCCAAAATCTTTTTCAATCGCAATGGTACAATTGATACCATGAACATATCCGAGTCCGAAATATTTTCACATACAACTTGTTTGTATTGGTTTTGTCCCGAAGAACCATCACATCCCCATTTGCAAAAAAGAATTAGCTTTGTGTTTCCATATTTCTTTAACGCATTTCCTGGTATTGATTGTAGCAAGCGTTCGGCTGTGTGATCAAGTAGAGATTGTAGTTGTACCTCTGCCGAAATTGGTGTGATTGTAATAGTATCCTTTGATGGCAAACAGTCCATTTTAGCAGCAGTTATGTGATGATATGCTGGATAGATATTTGAGCCCTTTTCAATCGCACGCAATCTGAGCTTAATATATTGCTGTTTTGTTAATTTCAAATCCAGAAATAAGGCTAATGCCTCCTCATTTGTGTACTGTATTGCATCGCTCGGAGTTGGTATACTTTTAAGAATTCGTTTTGTTCTCACTGGACTAGCTTTAATAACTTTTTCAATGATATCCACTTTTGTTAATTGGTTCTGTGATCGTAATTGATGTAGGAAAGATTCTTTTGTATTTGTACAACCAATTGCATCGTTAACATCTTTAAGTTTCCGCCTCTTAGATCTATCGCTGCAGTTGTCCAATGATTTGCGTGGTCTTCCAACCTTATCTTGCTTTGCTGTTTCTGCAGCGACCACTTCTAAACACTTTTCACTTTTTATATAAAACTTTTCTTTACTGTAGCTAACTTCTTTGTAGCGTTTTTTTAGTACTTTTACAAAATTAGATAATTGCTCTTGTATTTCGGTGCTACACGAATTTAAGTTTAATTTTATTTTAACGTAAGTAAGAACATCTTCCTGGTTTTTATTTCTAAAATACTCTTCGGCCAGTTCTTTATAACCGAAGGTCTCCATATTTTTCTGAATATTTTTATTTGAGTCTGTTATGATTTATCACTTGCAATTATACGTACGTACACGTAAAGAATTAACTTATTATTGAGTAATCCCTTATGGAATCCGTAATTTTATACATTTTTAGATATATGTTACTCACACATTGATCTTCAATTTCATAGCAGGTAGTACTTAAATTGAACAAAACTGCACTTGTTATCCAGACCTTAATATCAGGTAAAACTAATTAGTATCTCGTCAATATGGGGTTCTTTTTATCTTTAGTTGTTTAATATCGCGATTATTATTATAAAATTGTTTATGACTTTGCCTGACCCTAACAGTTATATTAGAAAGAGATCATATGTTTACGGTACCTATTGTGATATTTTTATGACTGATTTTTTTGCTGATCAAAACAAAGCCATAAAACCCTTTCGCAGGTATTATATTTAATTATTTTAGTTTTACGTACTCTAAAGTAAAAAACATGAGATATGGGGAGACATAGGCACCATTAAAAAGAGAGCAAACGCGTTAATAGCAGTACAAAGAGGAGCAGCACTACGTATAACATCAGCTTATCGTACAGTATCCGCTGCCGCCGCACTAGTGATAGCCGGTACTACCCCCATTGATCTTGTTGCAATAGAGCGTAAGAAGATATGGACGATGAAACATGGAATCGAAACAGCCCAAAGAGAGGAAGCCAGTATCAGACAAGAGACTCTTCAAACATGGCAGACAAGATGGAATAACGATACTACAGGCAGATGGACGGCGAGACTTATTCCCCAAATCTCTAAGTGGATAGACAGAAAGCACGGCGAAGTAAATTATTACCTGACCCAGATGCTGACAGGTCACGGATATTACAGGAAATATTTGTACAGAATGGGGAAATGTAATACACCGTACTGTCTCTACGAAGACGAAGAGACAGAGGATAATGCCGAGCATACATTTTTTAGTTGCTCTCGCTGGTATGAAAGCAGAAGGGATCTAGAGAGCTGTGTCGGACCATTTACAATAGAGTGTATTGTAGATAGAATGCTGGAGACCGAGTCAAACTGGCGAGCGGTATCAAAATACTGTGAGCACATCCTGAAAACAAAGAAACCAGATCTGGATGCAGCGGCTCAGCAGGAATAATATCAGAGATCTCACCATCAGGATACAGCAAGCGACACTATAGAACCAGTCGTAAGTCAGCAGTGGGCACCCGGACGCGGGTATGAAATAGAGAATGGCTAATGCCAACCAGGGATCCACCTCGAAGTAATGCGAACGTAGTCCCGAGGTGGAAACACATCCCGACGAGTTTCGGGGTTGGTTTTAGTCGGTATTCCCACTTGTGGGCGAGTCCGACATATCCCGTGGATGACGACCCATGGGAATGCGTAAATGCATTTTCCAATCCCTGCCCGAAAAAAAAAGTAAAAAACATAAACCTTTAGGCAAAAAAGTGAAAATTTAATACACCATTGTAAACGAGTAATTATAGGGCTGTTTAAATTAGAGTAATTTGAATTTTTTTGGAGTAATTTCATTAAAATTAAAAAAGTGTTCTACCGGCGGGTCGTGGCGGGTGCAAAAGTATATATGGGGTTAAAGAAGACACCTTCGCCTTTCTTCGGGTGGTATACGTTTCTTGTTCCCTTTTGTTCCCTAGAAGTTCTATTCCACTAAAGTTTAAATTTTAGAAAAATATAGTAGTTTCATAAATATTTATTAACACCTCTAATATTAAACGCTAGAGCGATAACCACTTACAACAACTAAAGACTATAATCCTACCAATATTATAAAAAAGACCGCAGGCCATTATCGATGATAGCTTGCGAGTAGTGACCATTTATTTTTGACAAAAAACTGATAAAAAACACCTTTTACTGAAATAACAAAAAACAGTTGAGTTTGACAGCATGCCACGCTCACAATTATCAATAGTTTAACCTAATTTTTTGGCTACCTTAATATGGATATATTAGCTCCAAAATGGCGTAAAAATTTTAAAAATCGGTGACAAAAAAAATTCGACTTTTGGCCAATGAAAAACGATTTTCAGCCACTGTGCACCGTAAAGAGTTAAACTGTATGCGCAAAGAGTTAAACTGTATGTGTAGCGAAAAGTGTCTAAAGGTCATTTATTTTGACGGTCGTAAGGACAAAACTTTAATTATGACTACTAATGGAAATGCGCCACATCGGAAAACTATTACTGAAGAGCATATCACAATGGTATCTGCACCAAGTTCTGAATATATTGGTCATTTTTCGATAGACTCGGGAAAAGCAGCTAATATTGCGAAGAACATTGTTAGCTTTATGGAAGAAAAGTTTAAGCTTCATTCGTCATTGGTAGCAATCGGATGTGATGGAACGCCTGTCAATACAGGAGTAAAAATGGAGTTATTCCAATATTAGAAAAAAATCTGAAAAGACCTTTGCAATGGTTTGTGTGCCTATTACATGCAAATGAGCTACCACTGCGTCATGTGTTGTTAAATCTGGATGGAACTATCACAGGTCCTAATAGCTTTTCCGGCAGTATAGGAAGAAAACTTCTCAACTGCCTGGATTTTAAACCATAGTCTTTTCAAAGGATTCGCACAAAAATGCCGGAAATTAATATTAATATCTTAAGTATTGATCAAAAATATTTATACGAAATATGTTCTACCATTTCAACTGGCCTAGTTTCGCCAAGCTTGGCTAGTAGAGACCCAGGAAAATTAGCACACTCCCGATGGCTAACTTGCGCTAATAGGATACTTCGATTGTAAATTGGTAATTCCAATCCATCTGATAACTTAAAGCAACTAGCGATTTTCTTTATGAAAGTGTACGCGCCAACGTGGTTCGATATAAAGACAAGGCCATTTTGTAAATAAGGTCCAGTTCATGTCTTCAACATGGTTAAGCGAAGCTTATACTTAAGTGATATGTACCCAAAAAAGTATTGTTTTAAAAACTATACAGAGAAATTCATATTTTATACACCCAGAAAATATGCTGCTAGCTATGCTACAAAATGATGCGTTACATGTAAGTTACATGAACTTAGCTTTTCGAAGAGTATTAGAATCAAGAAAAAAGCCGACAAAACAAAAAGTTCGTCAGTTCTGTCTTCCAGAGCTTCAATTAAATGCGGAAAATTACTATGATTTGATAGATTGGACGAATGTGAAAATAATAGAGCTTCTAATGACTATGAAATATGATACCACAGAAATTTCAAATTTGATTTATTCGAATAGTAACTTTCTTGAAATTGAGAATTTACCTTGTCATACACAAGCAGTGGAAAGATGTGTCAAGCTTATTACGGAAGCTTCAATATCTGTTTGTGGATCGAAAGAAAGAGATGGTTTTATACGTTCTAGAATAAAATCAAGGCAAGATATACCTGTTTTTGGGACAAAATCTGAATTTTTCCACAAATGAGTACATATATTAGCAAAACTTTATTTCAAGTGCTGCTTCTTTTGGCTGTAAAGGAGCGTAATAAGTCATAGTTATATTTTTTTATTATTAATATGTACCAATTTATGTTATTTTATTTTATACTCGTAAATGAAAGATCGAAAAACTAAAAAAAATTATAATAATACTTTCTTTCATCTGATGATTTCGTGTTTCAATAAATGGATTAGGTAAAATATGTAAGTGCTCTGCGCCACCTCAAGACCTTAACCTAAAAGTCTAAACATTTTTTAGACGTATTTAGGGATATAGAGCATCGATTCATAATACAGGAAAAACAAAATTTAAAAAAAATTTCGCTCCACCCTAATACATATATATATATATATATATATATATATATATATATATATATATATATATATATATATATATATATATATATATATATATATATATATATATATATATATATATATAAGTATATATATATATATATATATATATACATATATATATATATACATATATATATATATATATATATATATATATATATATATATATATATATATATATACTAGCTGACCCGGGCAAACCTTGTTTTGCCTTCAAATTTGCACTAAATCGACATAGCAATTATTGTTCAAATAAAGGTATCGGGCTAATTAACCCCACTACACGCTGGTTAAGGACCCAATGCCTTCAGCAAAACACAGCATAGGCTTATCGCGCTAATCTCTATTGGGCAAAACACAAAAAACAAAATATTGGGCCATCTGTCGGACGAACTTCAAACTACACAGAAACACTCCTCACGTCCCATAGAACATGTATATAAAGTTTGGTAAAATCGGTGCAGTAGTTCTTGAGTTACGGTGCAAAAACACACACACAAAACTAAGTATTGCGCCATCTGTCCGACGAACTTCAAACTACACAGAAACACTCCTCACGTCCCATAGAACATGTATATAAAGTTTGGTCAAAGTCGGTGCAGTAGTTCTTGAGTTACGGTGCAAAAACACACACAAAACTAAGTATTGCGCCATCTGTCGGATGAACTTCAAACTACACAGAAACACTCCCCACGGCCCATAGAGCATGCATGTCAAATTTTGTCAAAATCGGTCCAGTAGTTTTTGAGTTTAGCGATCACGAACATACACGTAATTTTTATGTACATATAGCTGACACCGTCAGCTCAAAATATCTTCCGAACTACATAACCGATTTAAGAGTTTGATATCTCGTTTAGAAGAACATAACAACGGCTTTCCAAAAAAAGTAAAATAAAATAAAAAAGCACAAAAAATAAATATATGTATATGTCATTGGTGGTGCAATATGAAAATTGCATTTTGCCACGCCCCTCCGCCCACAGACCGAAAATAAAAAATCGGACTTCACAGTGTCACCCGCCCGAGTATTCTGAAGGTTCCCTGAAAATTTCGTCAAAATCGGCCCAACCGTTTTGGAGCCATTACGTTACATACATACATACATACATACATACATACATACATACATACATACATACATACATACATACACACATCCAATTTTATATATATAGATATATATATATATATAAGTATATATATATATATATATATATATATATATATATATATATATATATATATATATATATATATATATATATATATATATATATATATATATATATATATATATATATATAAGTATATATATATATATATATATATATATATATATATATATATATATATATATATAAGTATATATATATATATATATATATATATATATATATATATATATATATATATATAGTATATATATGACCCTTATTATGTATGTAACATATTGCTGCAATTAAATACATTTTAGTTTTCTGTTGCATTGCAATACTACCTCTTCTGAAAATCACTTCTTATCAAAGTGATTCCAAATCACTTAAAATTTTTTCTGCATACACAAAACTTTGTAATATCCTCATTTGAAACCGTTCAGACAGGCCACTGCCGATTTCAAATCACATACTCATTTTTCATAAGCATTTAGCTTTGAACTTAACAATAAATTGTTCCACAATTTATATGAAGTATTTCTTTAGTTATTTTTGTAACAATATCATGTCTTTTACACAAAATTTTGTGAAAGCAAATCAGTCTTATTTGGTTTTCACAATGATTTGCTTCTTCCTTGTTAGTACTCCGTTGATTTGCTATGTTAGAAAACATATCCGCGGTTACCAGATTCGTAAAATGCAACATATATGTTATATTTATATGTATGGAAACTGCATGTCTTTTTCGAAAAATATTGCGTGGTAAGCCGATATTAATACAAGATAACTTCATCTACATACATATATCAACAATATATCATATATGTATGTATTCGTACATATGTAAGTACAACGGGGTCGCGCTCTTCGTTTTTAGAAAAAGTGTCATGATTTATACATTTATGTGCATACACAAACATATTTACATACATATGCGTATAGCAAAAAAAATTGATACCTGGCTACATATATTATGTGTATTAAAAATTAAATAATCATTTCGAAGGTGAGCTGACAAATACGCATCATAAGGAACGATTGTCTATTAATACATTACTACTAGCTAAAAAGTACAGAGTGATTTTTTTTAGCAACTTTCTTTTTTGGCAACACTGCTTTTGACAGCTCAGCTGTTTTCGTGTAATATGTTACTGTTAAATATGTTCAGTTTGGTGTATAATTTAACCATAAGCCGACTTACAAACGGACAACGCTTGCAGATTATTGAATTTTATTATCAAAATTCATGTTCGGTTAAGAAAATGTATCGTCCAACTTGGTTATTGGGAAATTGTGTGTAGCCACAAAGATCATTATGGTTGAACAAGCAAATCGGTGTATTTGGTGTGAAGAGCAGCCAGAAGCATTGCATGCAGAAAAATTCACTGTGTGTTGTGGATTATGGGCCAGTACCATCATTGACCGTACTTTATCAAAGACAACGAAGGCAAGAACGTTCCTGTAAAATGGGAGCGCTATCGTACGATGATTACAAAATTGTTTTACGGAAAATAGAAGAGATGCACATAGCTGACATGTGGTTTCAACAAGACGGTGCCATATGCTACACAGCAAGCGAAATAATGGCCCAATTGAGAGGCGAGTTCGGTGAACAGTTTATTTCTCGTTTGGGGCCAGTCAATTTTGTGCCTAGATCGTGAAATTTAACGCCTTTATACTATTTTTTGTGGGGCTATCTTAAGGCTCATGTCTATAGAGACAAGCCCGCAAGGGTTGACGCACTGGAAGCCAATATTGAAGAATTAATTCGCGATGTACCGGCCGATATGTTGGAGAAAGTATGCCGAAATCGAACCCAGCGTATGAACCATTTGGGGCGTAGCCGCGGTCTACATATGCATGAAATCATCTTTAGTGGATCGTTCTATCAGCTCAAATAAAGATTCCATATATTTCTAAAATTTTATGTGTTTCGATTTTATAAAAAGCAAAAGCTCTTAAAAAATTACTCTTTAGTATTTTTTGAGTTATGACGTTATTTGAACAAATGGACGATATCTATCGAAATGTCACACATTCTGATTTTTTTATACTATACCGATCAATTGTGTTTTACGTTTTTCAGATTCTAACGAATTTACAAAAAGTGCAAATTCCAAATTTTTTAGCTTAAGTACAACAATTAATCAATATTAAGGATTTAAAATAAAGATTTTCATTTTTGCCTGACTGAATGCAATCATTAACGACCAGCGTTTAATTCTATGAACGTTACAAGAAAATTAAAATAGACTCACGTTGAGTATAATTGTTTGTTGTGTTGTTTCTAAGCCTACTATTAAAATTAAAGTAAATTTATGAGGTGAAATTTCTAATTTATAATTTTTCAATATAAATTACTTGAAGCTTGAGAATTTTAAAAATAAACTAGGATTAGATCCCCTATTATTTTAAATTTAAAGACTAAAGCCACAACAAACAATGCTTTTATATATATATATATATATATATATATATATATATATATATATATATATATATATATATATATATATAAATATAAATCTATATATATATATATATATATATATATATATATAAATATAAATCTATATATATATATATATATATATATATATATATATATATATATATATATATATATATATATATATATATATATATATATATATATATATATATATATATATATATATATATATATATATATATATATATATATATATATATATATATATATATATATATATATATATATATATATATATATATATATATATATATATATATATATATAATGTTTTGTATGATACTCTAGTTTCTTTATGTATATTGTGGCTTTTTTGACAAAGGGAAAATATTGATAAATGCATGAATTTTTGACATACCAGGGACCGGCTATAATCATGCGAAGGATTAGTTTGAAGCCTTTTATTTTATTCTATATTGGATGAATTCAATAGTGTCATATTGGTTTTGGGATCTCGTTGTATAGAAAAAGCTTTTAATCTCTTTCGATAAGCCAATTAGTTTGACAGCCTTTACGTCTGTGTGCAGCCTTGGAGTCTATGTGCAACTTCATTGTATTGCGGTATAGATTGCCTTTTAATTTGGATGGCGGGACTTCTTTCCCTTCCTAATATAATAATAATTTTATATTTCGTGGAATGCTTCTTTTTGCTTAGAAAAGCTATATTATCAACAAACATTGATATCTTTAGTTAGCATCCTTTCATAAGTACCTGGAGCCTTATTCAGATTTAGGCCAACAATAGTATTTTCAATCTTACGAATTCGCTAATGTAGTGGCGTTTTCAGCGGCATTTGTATTGTAGAAGTTTTTTGAGCTGTTCAGTACATTCGCTTAGTCTCGTTCTTAGTTGAGTGGATTTATATCGTCACCACTCTCTTCGTACTTTTATTTCTTCAGCTAAAAACCGTTTTACGTCTACGGAGTAAACTCCGTTACACTTTACAATAGTTTGCTAAAAAGTTTGTTTTCTTATTGTAAAATAATATAGGGAAAGATTCAGGTTTACAGGCCTGTCAGAGAAATCAATTTCGATCGGAAGTGGAATTGATTCCATATTTTGCTTCTCCAGAAAACAAAAAACGAAATTGTTTTTCGGAATGAAACCACTTTTAATTTCATGATCGAATTTGCATTTTTTGTATCTGATAGTACAAAAACAAATTTAAAACTTTCTTCATTGAATAAATAAAATAATAAAATACGGAATCAATTCCACTTTCGATCGAAATTGATTTCTGTTAATTCGAGCGATTGAGCGCAACAAAAATCTTAAAAAAAAATTTAAATAAACTTTTTGTAATTGAAAAGAAGTAAATTATAGACGTAATGCATGAAAACAATTGCAATAAGTGCTCGCTTACGGATACAGAAAGGATGGTACAGTGTGACACCTGCGACAAATGGTTTCACTTTGAGTGCGTCGACGTTAATAGCAACGTAGCCGATTTGCGACTCATATGGTCACTAACAGGCTGCTGATATTAAAAATTTTACAGACCAAGGGCAGGATGGTATTAAATCACCACCTCCATTGCATTTTTCACTAAGCCAACATCTTGAAAGGGTGAGTTACGTAGAGGAGGAGACAACAGAGGAAGGGACAACTACAACAATAATTGTGAACACTACGCCCAGCAAATATCATGTGTCTAACGTGAGTACTATTCACTAACATTCAAGAATAAGCTGATCCAACTTTCATTTAACAGCTCATTCATCATTCTTAGTTATAACACAAAGAGACTTACAATTTTGAATGTTAGAAGAAGAAACAGATATGCAAAAACAGTATTTAGAAAAGAAATATAAAATTTGATTACAAACTGTAAATAACACGAACTTCAACAACAATTTTTCACCAAGCTATCACTAACTATCCACGAGACAAGTTATATCAGAGGATCTTCTGCATTCGACGGCAATCCCGATGACTGGCGTTTATTTCTGAGCAGCTTTAAAAATAGCACAGAAATACCTGGGTATTCAGATGCAGAAAATCTCATGCGTTTGCAGTCTTGTCTATAAGAGAAGGCCAAGGATTTTGTAAGCAGTAAGTTGCTTATGGCTTCAATTGTGAGTGAAATTTTGCAAACACTTGAAATGTGCTACGGCAGGCCGGAGTATATTATCAAAAGCTTAGAGAAATCACACAGGTTTCTGCTGCTTTTCTTTAGGTGGCCGAAACTTGTGTGCTTTCTCTATCAAGCTTTTGATAATACACTCCGGCCTGCTGTAGCACATTTCAACTGTTTGCAAAATTTCACTCACAATTGAAGGCATAAGCAAGCAATCAAAAATTGGGCAAGGCACCCGAAGGATAACAAAACTCGCATCATTAAAGTTTTTCATAATTGAATTTACAACATCGGCATCGCGGTCAGTGGAGTAGACACAATAAAGTAATGTGTCTGTTCACCAACATACAAAAGAAACTAATCCATTAAAATGGACAAAACCGATATATGCCTTTTGCGATAGTGATTCTCATAAAATTCGGAATTTCGAAAATGTCGAAAATGTTTCGTGAGCAAAGTCTGTGATGTAAACAATTGTACAGCAAAACACCACTAGCTTATGCACAAATACGCACGTTATAACCAAAACACTAAGGAATCTTCTAGTAACAACACTTACAATCCAAATCTAAAGTTTTGAAGACATTAGCGTTCTTGGAGGAAGGCTCTTTGGTAACGGTAATGGAACAATATTTGTTTCAAAGCCTCAATTTAGAAGGCATACAAGGGCTATTAAAGCTGAAGTGGACAGCGAAACCACACGTGATGAGGTGCAATCGTTAAATACTGAAAAATTAATTAAAGATAATCTGTTTTTAAGTGGAATTCCTATCAAATCATACTTCAAGTAGGACCAAAAGGCGTAAACAACTGGAAATTAGCAGTAAATTCGAGAAGGCAAAAACTCATTTCGGATGGACGTTGCAAAGGACATCACCAGGTGAGGCGATGTCGCTCTTAAACATACATACAATGTAACTGTGAAAAGCGGTATCAAGAACTACATGATCAAATAAAATGCTATTTCTCCATCTAGGTATCACCAGAAAATAAATTATCATCACCAGATGACCTAAAAATGCTAAAAATTGCAGAAAGCACATGCAAAAAAAAGACTGTCAGTATGAAATCGGTTCATTTTGGAAGAGCGGAATACCACAACTACCTGATAGCTGCAGTTCTGGGCTATAAAGGTTTAAATACTTATAAAGGAAGTTCACAAAAAGGCATGCAAAAATATTATCAGACGAGAAATCAACTCGTGTAACAACCCTGCTTGGTATTTGCCAATTTTTTAAGCGCGAAATCCTAACAAGCCTGAAAAAGTCCGCCTGGTCTATGACGCAGCTAATACCATTTTTCGACGTACTGGTAGAATTTCGAGTTGATGCAGTAGCTATATGAGGAAATATTTTGCAGATGTAACATCGTATAAACGTTCGCGAGGAAAATATACATACAACGATTCTTATGCTTTAATGACGACGAGCAGAAAAATCCATGCATTTACGTTATGGGTGCTTTAATGTTCGGCATATCGTGTGCGCCACGTATAGTCCACTTCGACAGTAATAAAAATTAAAAGCAGTTTTTCAATAAATATCTACGTTTGGTAAAGGTCACAAAATTTCACAGACATATAAGACGAAGCAGCAGTATCTGCGCGATGACACCACGAAGAAACAAATATCACATATTTGTTGTATGTGTTGGGACCCTACTCATGATGTTTTTAAGTATATCTGCATGTTCGCACGTAGGGATGTGTTTGATGGCAAAGCTACTCCAACCAAGGGAGAGGTGTTACTACTTTTGATGAGTATATTCGACCCATCGGTGTTTTTCTGAAATTTTACAATAAGCTTTATAGTACTCTTACAAGACATCTGGCTTTCAAATATCAACTGGGATGACCAGCTTACCAAAGGGTTATGCAATAATGGCATCGGTGGACACTTACACTTCCAGACATATCTGAAGTAACCATCCTACGCTGTTATTCATCTCTCTTGAAAGTCTCCAACAATTCCAATACATTTTGAATTCCATACATTTGTAAACGCCGGGGAATATATATACGCAGCTGCGTGTTACGTAAGAGTCCAACACGGCTTTCAGATAGACGTATCATTAACAGGAGCAAAGTTGCATCACAATCGTCCGATTATTTTGTCGAATAAACACACAATTTCGTTCGTTATCGGGTGCTATTACCATTAAGAGTGTCATCATTGCTTCCACCGAAGCCATGTTAAGTCAAAATTTACAGATAACGGCACGAATATCAAGGCCGCAGCCAGTGTATTCAAAGAGGAACAACAATGTTTAAATTGAAGTAAACTTGTCAATAAATGCGACGAGATTAAGTGGACATTTAATCAACCTTAACTGCTGCACCAGATATAGTCAACGCTTGAGAACGTATGTTAAAATCTGTGAAAACGGTTCTATGAGCAACGTGTTCAAGTTTTAAATTAAGCGATGGGAGTTTTAGAAGCGCACTGTCCAAAACGGTATTTATAATTAACTCTCGTCCTCTAACTTTTGTTTTCCTAGATGTAGACGACAATGAACCTTTGACTACAAATCATATGTTTTTGGGATCCTCAAACGGTTATAAGCCCATTTTTTCCGAAAGCGATCTTCGTGATCGTTGGCGACAAACTCGGATTAAAGTATCGTTTTCCTTTACTGACATTCTTTATTCTCGCAGATTTGCTTATTTGTAACTTTCACGATATTCTATTGATTTCTGCTCATATACACATGTATATAAATAATAGCGGCAGTTAAAAATAATGTATATATAAAAAAATATAAATTTGAAAAACGGTAATCTGAATAAAGTCGCTCACTAGATAAGAAAAAAAAACAAGAAAACTCTTTCCGCTGATAACATGACGTCAAAGGAAATAATATTAGAAATAAAAAATGTTGTAAACAAAGATAATAAACATAATATGTAAACAAAGTAAAGATATGAATATGTAAACAAAGTAATTAAAGTAAAGATGTGATTGTTTGTAAACAAAGTAAATAAAGTAAAGATATGATTGTTTGAAGCATAATAACCATAACACAGGTACACACACATTTTGGTGCCGATACTTTTTGAACTGTTCTTCAGTACGGTTGACCTCCTAAATACGAATATGTAATCAGTTTTTGCCTAGCAGCTCGACTTTTCGCGATATACCGTTATTTCCAAAACTAAGGCTTCTTCACTACATATATTGGCATAACTTGAAAATGGTTTACCATATAGATTTAAAAAAAATCCAAACTCGTCAACAATATTGTCTTTAAGCCGTTTTTAGATTATTTTTAAATTTGACCAGTAGTTTCAGAGATATCGTTGAAGTTTAAAAAAAAAGACCAATTTAAAAAAAAATATTTTTTAAAAATTCATAAAAAATAAAAATAAAACAAAAATCACAGTTTTCTTATAAAAACACTTAGTCCAATATATTTCAAATCAAATGAGCGCTATTTCATTGTAATCGATGCACAACTTTTGATTTTATTCACAATTTACTGAGAAAACTGAATTGATAAAAATCGCGATTTCCATAAAAAAATAACATTTTTTATAATGTGTGTGTTTGCTGCTGTTCTACACTTTTGTGCCGATACTTTGTGAACTGTTCTTTAGTAAATTTGACCTCCTGAATACGAATCTGCTAGGTTTTTGCCTAGCAGCTTCCGTTTTCATGTTATGGGGTAGGGTGTTGCAGACCTGACACCACTTAGAAATACCCAAAATAATTGTGAAAAGAAGAAAGTAAATAAATTTTTTTTGAAAATCTAGCTCATTTAGTAATATTTACATATAAATATAAAAAAATATTAATTAATTAACACTATTTTTTCGACCTTTTTTGTTTTAATATATATAATTTTTGACCTAACGCTTGATTACAAAAATTATATATATTAAAAAATATTAATTCTATTAACAAGACACTATGTAGTACATTTCATATACAATATATTTTTTCAATGCTGATTTGATGTACTGGGACCCAAGAAGCTTCGTTTGTTGCTTGATCTGCAATGTGGTTTTTTTCGGACAATCTCTTTGCAGATTCCAATAGTAATCTACCATCATATGCGTATCCCACTTGCCCTGATATCGTTCTTCCATGGTCCTTATATCCTGGTGAAATCGTTCACCTTGCTCTTCACTCAAGTCTCCCAAGTTTTCAGGAAACCGGTCCAAATGGTTTTGCAAGAAATGCACCTTGACTCAAGAATAATAATAACATACAAACTAGGGAATGACATTTATATAAATACAATGTTGCCAACATACTACATGCGTTTGTTACACTTAAATCAGAAGGGCTATGCATTTTTTAAATTAGTGGTAAGGTAAATTGAATATTTCTGTAACTCAAAACTCAAGGCACCAAAATTTTTTTTTCATTTTGTATTTTTGTATTATAATATATAAATAAAGTAATTAAAGTAAAAACCATAATATGTAAACAAAGTAATTAAAGTAAAGATATGATTGTTTGAAGCATAATAGCCATAATATGTAAACAAAATATACAGAACGAGGGTATAAATGGAAATGTAAATACTTTCGTTCCTCAGTTGATAAGTAAAACTCAGTAAGTTCAGTTCATAAGTAAAACTCAGTTCATGTGTAAACTCAATTTAAGTTAGTTATTAAGAAAATATAATAGAGAAAGACGCATCGCGTCGGAGAAAATATATATTTTTTAATAATAACTAAAGTGAAAACTTTAATTCGATAGAGGGGAAAACACCACGTATTACACGATTTTACAACACACCATTCATAGTACCACACAAATCAAACCAATAAACGACAAGGTAAACAAAGAAAAATACTCCGAGATGCATGACGTAATACAAAGAAAAAAACAGAACTACTATAAATATTTATGTATATAAATAAACTTAACAAAAATAGGAAAAATATCGAGATAGAAGAGGGTACCAACAACATAAAAGAAATCCGAGGTGCCATAAATCGAAGAAACTATAGGAATATATAATCCAAGACGAAGATCACATAGAAACAAAATCAAGCACAAGATCTCGACGTACAATACATGTAAGTAGAATAATAACGGATACATATCAATCAAAACATGGGAAGACAAAATCGTTGAACACTACATAAAACATACAAGAACAACAGAATACGAACGGAGAATGCAAATAATTAAAACCAACATTGACACTCTAATGATACCAAGTACTATGCAGGTACGAATAACTTAAACTCTTAAATTGCTACATACAAATGACTACACCTTAACGAACAAGCTTAATAAGATAACACATATGAACAACGTCATGAAATCCCAATATTACCAATCACATAAATTGCCAGCAAAATATTATGGGAGATTATTTATGTAAATTCAAAAATATTTGCCCTTATTATGATTGTCGACGTCGACGTCAGATCAAGTCGACATCAATATATTGGCAATTGTGGAATCGTTATCGAGAACTAATAAAAATTATTGATAGGAGATTACTACTACTATGGCTTATAACATTACAATTGGCCATCAATATTAGCTAATTATTGCCTACAACGAGTTCAGAACTGCTTTTTTACTGTCGACTTGATGTGACATCGACGCGACAATCATAATATGAGGGATTATACTTAGGAAATAAAATATCAACCAAAGAATACGAAATAACATGTATAGAATACACATACCAGATTAAAACTATATCTTAATTTTATCTGACCACATAGTGGCAAATTATTTTTCCGGCAAAGTAGTAGTCATCGCCAAAGATATTTTAACCCAAACCAAACTTAATCTAATCCCAGACTTTGACGATTACACCAGCATTAGGGTAACCATAGCCTTCCATGAAAGTAAAGCTGAAAGTCCATACCATCCGTTCCATGCAAATGCGTTCTTTGCGTTTCTGTGCGTTCTATGCTTTTCTAAAGTCAAATTACACACAATGCGTTTCATGCGTCAAGGTTTTTATTTTGATCAGCTGTAGTGTAAATATTTTTATCAAATAGAACCAATTTCGGCAGAAATGGAATGTGAAATTGTGATTTTAAAAGAATTTATGGAAGTCATTGAGTTTATATACATAATATTTTGGTCCTACGGAAAGTTACAAAAGACCACGGAACGAGAAGTGAATAGTATTATTACAGCTTCAATGTAGTTGATTAAAAAATAATAAATAAAACAGAGATGACACTCAGTACATAAAAGTAATCGATAACTAGAACGCATATTTTGTTAATGAAAGAAATATGTTAAAAATTCACTTTAATATATTTTATTACTAAAAGCGGTTTTAAACTTTAGTGCGAAAAGTTTGGTTTTAATAAAAAATTTTTTAATGAAAAAAAAGAGAAAATTAAAATACACCACACAAATTTTTAATCGATATCATTGAAAATAATACATAATTTGTTATCCTTGGATAACATTGTTGTCGTAGCAACAATTTTCTTTATTTTTCAAAAATAAAGAAAATCTTCGTTGATCCTTCGTAGTGAACAGACATGTTAGCGGAGTTTTTTTTACATACTAAACAAACAAAAATACAAACAGAAAAAAATTTCGTAATAAGTTCTGATTCGTAATAAGTACTAATTTTGTTAAATTTGCTTTATTTGCATTAATAATATTTTTCGTATAGTCTGAAAAACAAGACCATAAAAAAACAAAAACCGCAAACAAAGTGACTGAGGAATACTCTGCATTAGTACTAACGGCAGAAATGCCTATTTTACTGTGAGTTCTGAAGCTCTTAATGCAAACAATAAAAATAAAAAATCTGATGATAGCCTTTTTTTTTAACGGCAAAGCCAATTTTACGTGAGCGATCAACTTCCCTTACTCCGATGCCAAGTAGTGATTCGATAACATTACCGTTGCCTAGTACTTCTTTATTTAAGACAGCACCATTATCCGATTCAGGCTAGTGTTCTTTAATTACCTAAGTTATCACAATAGACAATAGTATCCAGAAACCTAAGGTGCCTGTCGAAATGGACAGATATATTACAGTAGTAAAGCGCGGGCGAACCCCAAATTCATATAAAATCCCATCGGTTCCCAAGATATCCAGGGATAACGACGCCGCCGTAGTTAACCGCAAAAACAGTTTTAAAATTTGCAGGATGACAACGACAAACCCGATGCATCCTCGAAAAAAAACCTCCAAACCACCATCAATCCATTTGAGAGAAAAAAATTCAAACACCCTTATTAAAAAATTAATATCGGTCATTGGTGAAAAGGCATTTCACATTGTTCCAATAACATTCAGATATATGAAGAGAAAGATTTCCGCAAAAAGGTTAATGGATTGAAAAAAAATATAACAAGTTTTTACACATTCCAGCTTAAGAGCGCTAAAGGCCTACAGGTCGTATTGAAGGGCATAGATTCTTACGTTGTCCCTGCCGAAATGAAAGATACTCTCACCCTTTAAGGATTCAAGGTAAAAAATATATCCAACATAATAAACAGGTAGAAGATCCCCCAACCCCTATTTCGCGATGAACATGAGCCAAATGATATATTATTGAAGAACCACACAAGCGTTCAGGACCCGTACAGTGCCATAATTGTCAAGAATATGGCCACACAAAAACTTATTGCAAATTACCTACTGTTTGTGTTGTGTGAGGTGAATTACACAACACTGCTATTTGCAATAAGTCGAAGGACCAGAAGGAAAAAAAGTGCAGTGATTGTGGAGGTAATCACACTGCTAACTACAGGGGATGTCCTGTATACTCTTTCGTTAAACAGGCTATGAGTCAAAAGCCTAAAGTAACCCCAGCGTAGACAGGAAATACGTACTCCGCTACTTATCCCCCTATGGCCCAACCAATCTCTACACAAGTATCGTATGCTGACGCTGTGAAGATCAACTCTGTTCCCATGCAAAAAGTGTCACCACCAAATAATACAACAAATGCAAACCCAAGCTTTAATTTCAGTCGCCTTGAAGCTACTATTAACAATTTGGTGCAAACTATAAATAACTTTACAATAAATATGACTAGCATGATGCAAGAAATGCTGCGAATGCAGAACACACTGCTTCTAGCATTAGTTAACAAGCCATGAATACTTTAACATTATGTTTCTGGAACGCAAACGGTATCCGCCAACATAAAAACGAATTTGAGCACTTCCTCCCGGTAAAAAATATTGATATAATGTTGGTATCTGAGGCTCCGGATGTTATAGATTTTGGCGTCATGAAAAATATCTCTAGGGATATAATTCATGTTGAGGTTTCTCATGATCTCTCCTCCGATCACTCTCCCACGATCGTTACAATTTGTAGCCCACTAAGAAGCTACTTACCTCACCCATATGTGAAGGTGATAAATCGTGTTAATTGGCTGGGGTTCAAAAAATATCTCAGTAATCATTGTACGGAAAACATAAGAACTTCCAAGGATATTGAATTTAACATTGCCAATCTTACCGAAAATATTAAACAGGCTGCTAAACATGCCACTACCTCCCATCCACAGACTGGGCTTAATAGAATTTATTCTGCAGATATTGTACATTTCGTATGTGAAAAAAGAAGAGCTAGAAGGGAATGGCAACAGCACAGATCACCCCAACATAAAATCATACTTAAAGAATGCACTAAACGACTCCAAGAGCTACTTGCATCTGAAAAATCTGATTCTCTTAAGAACTATCTGGAAGGTCTCGATGTCACAGCAGTATCTAATTACTCCTTGTGGCGCGCTGCTAGAAAACTTAAAACACCCGTTGAGTTTATACCCCCCTGCGCACTTCTATCGGAGGTTGGGAAAGAAACAATACTGAAAAAGGTAACATATTTGCTGAGCATTTAAAATACGTATTTACCCCAAACACATGTACTGGCGCTGATGATTTGCCGAGTGTAGTTGCTCTACCCCCTCGACCCATAAAGTTTAAGATGCGTTATGTACAAAAACTAATTGCTGAAACCAACCCGAAGAAAGCTCCTTGTATTGATGGAATTAGTAACAATATGCTGATGAAGTGGCCTCGTCTTGCTATTAGAATCCTGTTATTCATTTTTACTGGCATTTTACGAATGGGGTATTATCCACACAGCTGGAAACTTGCCATGGTCAAAATGATTCCAAAGGCGGGCAAAGATCTCACCAAGGCTGAGTCATATAGGCCAATAAGTTTACTGTGAACAATTTCAAAGCTCTTCGAAAAACTGCTTATGACAAAATTGTCCCCAATTCTAACTGATAATTGGTGCATACCGGACCAACAATTTGGTTTCAGAAGTCAGCATAGCACCATTGAACAAACCCATAGATTGGTTCATTTCATAACAAGAACATTTTAAGAAAAGAAGTATTGTTCTTCCCTCTTTATTGATGTTTCTCAAGCATTTGATAAAGTGTGGCACGAAGGCCTAATTTTATAATTGAAGACATATCTACCAATAAACATAGTAAATCTTTTGGAAAGTTACATTCTTGCCCGGAACTTCACTGTTGTGGAAGGAGACTTCAGGAGTGTGCCCGAAACTATATCATCCGGTGTGCCATAGGGGAGTATACTGGGGCCAGTTTTGTGTTTGATTTATACCTGTGATATGCCTTTGAGCAGTAATATCCACACTTCTACATTTGCCGATGATACAGCCTGCCTTAGCATCCATGAAAACCCTCACGAGGCATCCCGTTATCTTCAGGAACATATTAACCTGTTGGAACTGTGGTTGAACTTATGGAGAATAAAAGTAAATGAACAAAAGTGCGTTCATGTCACATTTACCCTACGAAGAGACACTTGTTCCCCCATTCGAATCAACAATCAAGTTGTTCCTCAACATTCACAGGTGAAATATCTTGGTATACACCTTGACCGACGGCTCACATGGAATCACCACATTGATTCTTAGCTAACACAAATAAAACTTAAATTAACTCAGATACATCGCTTTTAAAACCCATATGGTGTTACGGAATTCAGCTATGGGGCACTGTTACACCTTCCAATGTAGAGAGAATACAACGAAGGCAAAACAAAATTTTAAGGTTAATGACATTGGCTCCTTGGTACATGAAAAATTCTATTTTACATCGTGATTTAAATATGCCACTTGTGACCGCTGAAATTGCAAAAAAGGCAGGCAAATATTTAACAAAACTCGAGTCCCATCCTAATCCCCTTGCTCGTAACATCTTGAACTTTACTGGACACATCCTTTTAAAAAAGAGGGACACTACGGCCTTAATACGCAACACTCCAAATGAAACTTTTTGAAAATATTTTTGTGCTTAACACTACATTTATGTATTATTAATTACTATCACTAAGTTTATGTCCGACGGTTGGGCCTAATTATTATATTTATATTTAAGATTTGAATACTTATTGTTAGTTCAGTTTTGAAGATACAATAAATAAATATTAGTGGAAAAAAAATTTCCAAACGTGCTAGTATATTGAATCAATTCTCTTTCAAAATTCACCCAAGATCTTTAATAAATTTTGTATACTATGGCATGCTTTGTAATCTTGTCAATCATAGTTAAATACAATTGCTTCTCTAATGTCTAGAATACGTCTGGCTTGAGGGTGTTTCCGTTAATTTGTATGATAGTCTAGGGGGTCTTCTCTCATACTTCTCTAGTGTACATACTTCACACTTGTTACCAGACTGGATTATGCCTAATTTATGGATTGAATACCTCTGCAATTTTTGATTATATTATTTTCCTCAATTATGTTTGCTAATTCATATTCATCCGTTAGGACCTCTATTTTTTTAAAACACCTAATTAATTTGAACCCGTTATTACTTGAAAATAATTTTCTATAGTATCCTTGAAATTGTAAAATTCATCATCTATCAGGACTGCATTTAGTTTGGTTGGGTGACAGTGAGTTTTTAACATAATTGCGTAATCCTTATCTAATTATTTAAATGTTACTGTTTTCCCAATATTTAAAAAATGGGTTCGTATTTTCGTTCGTACTGATACGAGAGGGAATTTTTTTACGATTATTTTTTTTTTCTAAATAAGTTTGTAGGCGAATCACTCTATTTTAAATGTAAATACTTGAATGACTTGTAGTTAATTAATGTTGGCAGGCACTTTTTCAATTCTTGATAATTCATCCACATTACTGTATTTGGTTCCCATTTTGTATTTAATTACGATGATACCGAGAAACTCGGATTCTCTTTTTAGAATTTATGACTTGTCAACTTTAAGGGTGGCTTCTTTTAAAGGTGGCTTCCTTTAAATAAGTTTTATGGAATTCATGTGCTCCTATAATGGGGCGGGAAATTTTATTACATCATCCAGGTGGAGCAGACAGATTTTGTTGATGTAATCTTTGTCATTCATCAATTTTATGCGACCTAAATTTGTTGTTATCCTTATATGTGGTCGTTTCTGTTCGAGGCAGTGTTCCGAATAATTTCAAATGTTAAATTAATGTTAATGTCCATTGGTTTTACTGTTAGAAGTTAGAAGGATTGATTTGGAAGTTTGGGAATCGTTGATTTCCTGAAATTTAAAACGGCTGGGTAGGGTTCGTATGTTACCTTTAAAAGTTGTACAGGTGACTTGCTTCTTGGTTATGCAATAGTTGTTGGTCTCGGTTTTCACGTTTTGTATAATTCTGTTGAGAACTATAATCCAAACGTTTATTTGTATGTGTAATATTCGCTATTTGTGATCTATTTACATTACAGTTCCCTCGGTATGCGTATCCGTCTTCAAATAAGATATCCATAGTTTGTTTTAAATTCTCTGGGTTCCAACAGAACAATATGGATTTCATCGGCTCGAGGATTTTGCTTTTGAGCGGTGCGCATATTGTTAATCGCACTTTTATTAGTTGCTTTGATTTCTCCTAGTATATCTACTAGTTTATTATTTAATAAGTATTTAATAAGTGTAGCTTGTTTTTTATATCGGTATAGAAATCGAATGTGTTTGTCATAAAGTCACACTTCTAAGTTCGTCTGTCTCCAAAATTATTATTTAGGAACGTTCTTTATACCCTTCCAGGAAACTGCGTGGCAGCTTATTTCGAGCTCCTGCGTTTGGGTTTGACTTTATTATGTTAGAAAAAAGTAATTGTCTTAATCGTCCCACAGAATTCCCGTAATGTGTTTAGGCACTTCAACAGATTTATAGTCAATCTGTAACCTAAATTTCATTCTCCACTACAACTTTTAAGGAAAAATTTAATTTTTAACGGGTTTTTTATTAGTGTATACAAAAAAATTTCTAAAAGACTAGAAAAATTGTAGTTCTAAAAGCAAAAGTAAATTTTTACGGTTCTAAAATGTCTAATATATGCACTTTACTTTTTCTATACCCTAATATGGTTTTATTTTCTTTTTTATTCTTTAAGTATTTGTTTCTTGCATCTATTTTTCTCAAGGTTATCTGACGTGAGTACTTCCTTAGGATTTTAATATGTTCTTATTTTTGCCTGTATAATATAAAAAAATGTCTATTGCTGTTTCTATTTCGAATTTTTCTGTTATATTCATTGATAAACCAATAACCAAACTGGGCCTTAATCTGGTCTATCCGTTGAATTAGCGGCTATTGTTTTTTTGAGTTCCATATCCTCTCTTTTCTTTTGATTTGCTGTTGCTTTCATAAAACTGAATATTCCTCAAAATTATTTTACAAAAAGAAAACAAACTTTAACAAACTATTTGACTTCAATTTGATTTCTATTTTTTAGTTAACTTTCATAATATTTTTCTTATATTTTGTTTATATACATATATACATTGTTTTTATCTGCAGCTATTCGAGAGTATAATATGAACATTATTTATATATATAAGCAGAAATCAATAGAATATAGTGAAAGTTACAAATAAGCAAATCTGCGAGAATAAAGAAAGTCAGTAAAGGAAAACGATACTCTAATCCGAATTTGTCGCCAACGATCACGATCGCTTTCGGAACAAATGAGCTTATAACCGTTTGAGGATCCCAAAAGCATATGATTTGAAAAATATTATTTTATGTCAATTTTCATAACAAACATGTCAAAAATCTGTCGTGACATCGACCGACTATATAGCAAACAAGATTCTGCATAAATTTCAATCTTCTGTTAATCAATAAAAAAATACTCTTTTCTCTATATTAGTTACTTTTTTATTAAATTATATATTTTTTATTGCTGCAATACTTTTAATATTAATTTGCACTGATGTAGTTTTAGAGATTTGTTATTCTTATCAGATATTGGTACGAATGTTACTATTCCTAGTGGATCTTTTGATAATTGTGGTATTGAGATGATTATGATTATTGGATTGTGATAATTGGATACATATTAAATTCTTAGAATAATGCAATGAGAATTTATAAGAAATTAAAAAGAGACATACTCTGATGAGTTCATCTGATGCGAACATATATGACAGGAAAAATTCCATACATTACAGTGGAAGCTAAAGAGATCGGAGAAAACAAATATAAAAAACTGACCACAGCTGGTTTCTGAGTGATGAAAACTAGAACTTATCAAACAAATTACTTAAAAATTTATTTTTTGTTGTTGACTTAGCTGATTATATGACAGAATTTCATTGGGGCTAACCAAATCATCAATACTATTTAGCTAAATCACGATTGAATACAGTCAACATAGTGCATTTCATAAATAACTAGGGTTACGTTTTTTGGCAGCTGGCGACTACAGCGGTATGCCTACGTTCCGTGGATCACAACTTATCACACCAAAAAGTCGTGTTTTCTTTGGTAAAATCTCCACGGATCTTGAAAAAATACTGATGTTATAGATTTCGGGGTTGTTAAAAGTGTGCCCACTGAAATGATTCAGGCTAAGGCTTCTTTGCATTTATGCAAAATGTTATAAGCTTACACACACACATATATATATATATATATATATATATATATATATATATATATATATATATATATATATATATATATATATCAACCTCGCTGTCCAATGAGTCATATATGACTCACGGGAGCTTATTGTAATACGTTCATGAGTCACATGTGACTCATTTCTGTATACAATTTAAGGAACCATTTGTGCTATGAACCTGGCTATGATTATGGTCCATGTGTTCATATGTGACTCATGAAACGTGTTAAATAAAATTTTTATTTACTACGTTCATGAGTCACATATGAGTCACAAAATAAAATAACCTAAATACGGTAAATATATATCAAACTTTATATAAAAACAAAAATTTATAGTTTATATGCATATTATTTATTTAAAAATGCAAAAAAACCATTGGGCGTGGGGTAATGACCAAGTGCTTTGTATGGGGACAGGGAAATTGATATATATATATATATATATATATATATATATATATATATATATATATATATATATATATATATATATATATATATATGTATAATAGATATACTCGATAAAGCTGTATTTGTTGACCTATGGTTTTCAATGTTGTCTAAAAGGTATTTTTCTTTGGCTTGAAGTCAAATTTTGGAAAAGTTTTATAAATAAACAACCAATTTATATTTGTTTCTTTCTTTATTTATTAATCTTTTCACCAACAACTACAGAAAGAGATATACTCTTGAAATGCTACATATTATTAATGTACCAAATAAAAAGAGATTAAACTATAAGAGAGACGTTGAGAGTTGCGCGCAAATATACAAAAACCTAATAAATAAACATAGTACAAAATAAAGAAAGGAAAAAACTTTTAGTCCCCTGATGATGATCAACGAAGTTGATGGAAATATTGGTGAAAAGATTAATAAATAAAGAAAGAAACAAGTATAAATTGGTTTTTTATCTATAAAACTTTTGCAAAATTTGACCTCAAGCCGAAGAAAAATACTTTTAGACTATAATAGATATATATGCATATATATACATATATATTTATACAAAAAAAAATAAAAAAAAAAAAAAAATATATATATATATATATATATATATATATATATATATATATATATATATATATATATATATATATATATATTAAACACAATAGCTGTGGTTTGCACTAACGCTTGTGCGATTCACTAACTTCGTTTTAACATCTTTGTTATAATTTTATATCAAGTGGCATCTCTGTTAAAATAGGAGAAAAACACAAAGAGGAACAGAAAAAAAAACAAAAGAATGTATGTCGACCAAGCAATGTATAATAATATATTTTCATGAATTACTTTAATTATGATTGATAAAAGTAAAATTCTATAAGAAAATAATATAAATAATCACCCCTATCATGAATAAAATGTGAAATTTTTATTCCCATAAAATTTTCATTTCCCAAGTAGGGAAATTTGCTATCATGAATATCATGGGAACGTTTGTTTTGCTATCAATATGTAGTGAGTGTACAATAGGGAAGAAGAAAATATAAATACAAATTAAAAATTATTGAAAATTTGTGGGTAAGTGATGTAAAAAATAATTAAATTTAAGTTTTATAATTAATATACACAAATTTGTAGTTTAAAAGGTAAAAAAATGTTAAGAATTGGTGCCATTATATCACTACAAGAGGAGGAGATTCAGCAACAGCGGATAGCTCGTCGTGCTTTGCGAGATGCATCTAATCCATTAGAGTTGCCCGATACATTGTAAGTGGGTTAAGTTTATTTAAAGAATTTAAATCAATTTGTTTCCATTTCAGATTTATTCAACATTACAGGGTGAATAAATCGGCGTTTTCATACCTGTTGAATATTTTGACAGATTCTGTGCCGGAAACTAAAAACTCATTTGGTATTCCACCCATCGTAAAACTAAGCGCATGCTTACATTTTTTTTGCAGAGGGTGGATACCAAAACGGTGTTGGAAGAGATTTCGAAGTATGGATGGCGCAATCCACTTTTTGCAAGATGCTCTCTAAAGTTTTGGATGCTTTAGAAAAAAGTCTCTGCGCAGAATGGATAAAATATCCGTCAGAACAAGAAACCAGAGCTAATTGTCAGGAGTTCTACCGAAAATTTGGCATACCCGGCGTCATCGCATGTATTGATGGAACACACATCAATATTGTAAGTCCAATAAAAAATAACCACTTTTATTACAACAGAAAAGGAAATTACAGTTTGAATACCACTCTCGTAAGTATACATTACACATTCATAAATATAATAGCTTGTAAATATGTACATATATATATACATTTTACGATTTTTTAGATATGCGATAATAATATGAGAATTACGTTCGTTGATGCCACACATTCCGGATCCTGTCACGATTCCTTCATATGGAATACAAGCCCGTACAGACGTGTGATGGAGCAAAATTTTTTACAAAAAGGGGCACGTGTATGGCTATTAGGTGAGTGAAAATTTACATATAAGTGTATAGGTATGATTTATTTATAATGTAATATGAGCATTTTTAGGAGACGTCGGATATCCCTTGGAGCCATGGTTATTGACGCCGTATAGAACTCCTGCCCATTGCTCAGTCGAACAAAAATGTAATGATTGCCACTCCAAATGTAGAAATATTATAGAAAGAACAAATTCAGTATTAAAAAATAGATGGAGATGCTTGCTCGGTGCTAGGGAGTTGCAATGTGATCCTAAGAACGCCACAAAAATTGTTAATGTTTGCTTTGCATTGCATAATATATGTATGTATGTATTGCTTATAAGTGCGAGAATAATAATAGCATTACATATAATGTGGAAGAAGCTGAAGTATATGATGTCGAGAGCACGAATTATAATCAAAGGGAAAGCTATTTAGCTGTTGCTCAGCGCATACGCAATGATACTGCAAACTCTTTATAAAAAATATAACTTCATTTAAATTCATACATACAATTTTATTTCATTTCATTTAATAAAAACAACAAAGCCTTTAAGGCCAAAAACTTATTACTAATTTTTAATTAATTTCTTTAGTCTAATAAAAAATTGTTAAATCAAAATAATTCAGGTTTGTACTTTTTAGAGATCCGTAAGGAAACGAAATGTTAGGCACATGTACATATACATATTTATGAATGTACTTAGTAACCATATACATACATATATACATAAGTACATTTTGAAAATTGGAAACTAATTCTTAAACTATTTGACTCCTTTTTTTGTCTTTCTCCAGTAGTTTCAACTTCATTTCTTCGAGTTTTCTAAGCCCTCCACCGACTCTTTTATTCCTACCAATTCATAAATATACTGCTCACTGACTGACAAGCTTTTGGTTCGGTTTGGTCCAACTCCCGTTTCTCGTCGGTTTTTTAAATTAGCGGCTACTTTTGACCGCACATACCTTTTTTGGTCTATCCACACCTATTGCAAGTTATATATGTACATATGTATGTAGTATATGTGTGCAAATTTAAAAATGTAAAATATTTAAAACATGAATACATACCTTTTTCTATTCATGAACTTTTTTAATAGGAGGGCCGGCACTACTAAGTTCTTCTGTAAGCGAATTCCAAAATTCGGCCACAACATCTTTAGAAACCATTACAAAACCACATGCAATGGCTCGGTTATTTTGCATCCTATTGAGAAGCATGTCATGTTGCACACTATTTATTAATTTAGACCTAAAAATAGTTTTTAGTTAATTTATATATCCATTAAAATGTAATAACTACTTACATTTTTTCTAGTTCCCCAAAGAAAATAAAGTGAACAAATTGACACAAAAAATGGGAAAAATTTATTTGCAAAATCCATTCATGATAAGGCGAAATTTTGAATGGGAAAATTTTTTATGTTCATGTCATTCACCGCTGAATTACATATCAGAAAATGGGAGCACATTTTATGGGAAAATTATTCATGATCGCACTTTTGGGAAATGGGAAAAAATTTTAGGGGAAAAATTATTCATGATAGGGGTGAATATTGTATATCCAAACTTTTTTATAGTTTCACGTATTTGCTGCAGATTAACAACTTGCTCTCTTTGCAAAAGAACACATGCCTTCTACTGAACAGCTGACTTGAATAGTTTAAGTAACCACACAAAAATTATTGTGGTTAAGATAACGCCAGTGAATGTCTTTAAAATGTTGCTGTTAAAATTTTTAATCAACTCAACAGTCTGTAAATAAAGTTACTGAATCGCACCACTGATTTCGAGGCTAATGGAAATTCTATGATGGTATCAAATACAACAATTAGTAGCTTTGAACCTGAACCTCCGAAATTAGATGAGAATTTATCACAATCCCGCCATTAATTTAAAAAAAATACGATATATTTGCGTTTACTATAGAATAGTAAAATAAAAGTGCATCAAAAAATTTGTAAAAAAATTTGTATATATTTGAACATTTGTGGCCCTCAAATTATGAAATTTATAATTCCTTAGCGTTATCTAAACAAATCAGAAAAAATATCATCCAGCGGTCACAGTGGTCGTAACAAGTTATAAATTCTGTAAAGAAAATGCCCTACATTTGGTAAGCTATGCAGTTATTGTGGTCTTTTTAACCACAGATTTTTTTTTCAGAAAATATATATTATTTTTCAGAAAATATATATTTTTCATTAAATTTCAGATAATCTGGAAGAACGCAAAATTTGTCATGATATAATTCGACTAAATGTTAAGGTATTTAAAATGCATTCAATATATGAATTTTCAAAAGTATGGAGTAACACCACAAAGCTGGGTAAGCTCTGATTTCAAATATGTAGGAACATATGAATACATTGTGATCCTGAAGATTAAAGCGATCGACGCTTCCTATTAAGCCTTGTTAGGCCTAGCAGCCTGCTAAAAACTAATTTAAAAAACTTGTATATACCATCTTTGAAACAGAAAAACGAATTAAAAAAAGGGCTATTTATTTGAAGCTTACATAAGGAAGCTATACCAACTGTTAAATCTGCAGGAAGGATTCCTTTATCATTGGCTAAACGAGTTAAAAAAGATGTGCAAGAAAGGTGTAGATGTGGTTGAAAGATGTAGATTTTGATATTTCATAGAAAAATTATACAATTCCAGCTTTTGATGAAATTTTCGCAAAATTGACGGAAAAAACTACTGTACGGAACGTTGAAGGAAGCGAAAGATGCATATGTAATACTCCTTTTGTAAAAATAGATCCAGAAGTATTTCGAAAATATAATAATAAAAGAAATTTGTTGATATTCCTACTGATACAGTTGTTATAGATGTAATATTAATTGCTGCTGATGCAATATGCTTTAATTTACAATACAAAGTAGATGAGGTCAGGTATTTGGGTAAAATAATTTCAGTAGTTATAAACTGTGATCCTGCACATATTAAAGCTGTGCTAAAAATTTCTCAGCCCAAAGATAAAAAAGATTTTCAGAAACCATTAAGGAGCATGCACAAAATCTTGTAGAAAAATCACAACCTTTAAGGGAGCTGTTAAAAAATGGAACATGAAAATGGAAGGTGCATGAGAAACGGTTGCAGCAAATAAAGCAGTTAATTACAAACGCACCAAATTTGCAAAATTTTAATGAAAAATTAGATATCGCCATTTAGACAGATGCTTCTGAATATGGCGTTGGTTGCTGTCTATTGCAGAAAGGTAAGCCCGTAGCATCTGCTTCAAGAAGCATTAGTGATACCGAAAATTAACTACGCACAAATAGATAAACATAACATTAACATTGTTATGGAAGGCGAATTCACTCTAAGCGGCCTATAACAGAAGACCGCTTACAATAATTTTAAAATGAAATTCAAGCAGACGAAACGCTCAAACAATTAAAGTATTTTTTACTACAAGGTTAGTCAAAGTACAAGCGGCAAATTTCTGAAGGTCTAAATGTTTATAGGAAGCTTAGAAATGATTTAACGATTGAAAATGACGTTATTTTCTTCAATGATCGTGTTATAGTCCCGCTCAAAATTCGCGCAAGTTTTTTCGCAAAACTTCACTCTTCGTATATTGGCCTCAAGAAGAAGAAGCTATATAAAAAATTACTACCATGTGCGATGTTAGCCAAAAGAACTAATGCTTTTACACACAGTCTTAATACAACCCTTTAGCCAATTGGGTTTAGATATTTGTTATTATTATTCTCGTTTTTTAGACATTATTCCAATGACCATCAACCAAGAGTGGATTCTTTATTTCATATTAAAAATCAATAAGTTTTTCTTTTGCTTACTTAATACTAACTATAAAAAAGTACTACAATTTTGTTTTTTCTTTTTTGCTTATTATTGTGAAATAATAATATTACCATTTACTTTCTATTCTTTTGTTTATTTTTTTTTTCTTTACTAATTTTTATTTTTTGTATCTTCAGAACTGAACTAACAAAAAGTGTTCAAATCTTAAATATAGATAGAATAATTAGGCCCAACCAGTGTCGGACATAAACTTAGTGATAATAATTAAAAATACATAAATGTCGTGTTAAGCACAAAATTATTTTCAAAAAGTTTCATCTGCGTTGCGTGTTAAGGCCGTAGTATCCCTCTTTTTTAAGCGGATGTGTCCAGGAAAGTTCAAGATGTTACGAGCAAGGGGATTAGGATGGGACTCGAGTTTTGTTAAATATTTGCCTGCATATTTTGCAATTTCTGCAGTCACAAGTGGCATATTTAAATCACGATGTAAAATTGAATTTTTCATGTACCAAGGAGCCGATGTTATTAACCTTAAAATTTTGTTTTGCATTCGTTGTATTCTTTCTACATTGGAAGCTGAATTCCGTAACACCATATGGGTTTCAAAAGCGACTTGTATATTAAAAGTTTACAATCCAGACTGAGTGTTGAATTTTTACCAATCAACCAATGTATCTGGGTTAATTTAAGCTTCATTTGTGTTAGCTTAGAGTCTATGTGGTGTTTCCATGTAAGCCGTCGGTCGAGGTGTATACCAAGGTATTTCACCTGTGAATGTTGAGGAACAACTTGATTGTTGATACGAATGGGGGAACAAGTGTCTCTTCGTAGGGTAAAAGTGACATGAACACACTTTTGTTCATTTACTTTTATTCTCCATAAGTTCAACCATAGTTCCAATAGGCTAATATGATTCTGAAGATATCGGGATGCCTCGTGAGGGTTTTCATGCATACAAAGGCAGGCTGTATCATCGGCAAATGTAGAAGTGAAGATATTACTGCTCAGAGGCATATCACAGGTATAAATCAAATACAAAACTGGCCCCAGTATACTACCCTGTGGCACAACGGATGAGATAGTTTCAGGCACACTCATGAAGTCTTCTTCCACAACAGTGAACTTCCGGGCAAGAATGTAACTTTCCAAAAGATTTACAATGTTTATTGGTAAATGTGTCTTCAGTTTTAAAATTAGGCCTTCATGCCACACTTTATCAAATGCCTGAGAGACATCAATAAAGAGGGAAGAACAATACTTCTTTTCTTCAAATGTTCTTCTTATGAAATGAACCAATCTATGAGTTTGTTCAATGGTGCTATGCTGACTTCTAAAACCAAATTGATGATCCGGTATACACCCATTATTAGTTAGAATTGGGGACAATTTAGTACAATTTAGTCATTAGCAGCTTTTCGAAGAGCTTTGAAATTGTTGGCAATAAACTTATTGGCCTATATGACTCAGCCTTCGTAAGATCTTTGCCCGCCTTTGGAATCATTTTGATCATAGCAAGTTTCCAGCTGTGTGGATAATACTCCAGTCGTAAAATGCCATTAAAAATAAACAACAGGATTTTAATAGCAACACGAGGCAACTGCATCAGCATCTTGTTACTAATTCCATCAATACCCGGAGCTTTCTTCTGGTTGGTTTCAGCAATTAGTTTTTGTACATCACGCATCTTAAACTTCATGGGTCGAGGGGGTAGAGCAACTACACTCGGCAAATCAACAGCACCAGTACATGAGTTTGGGGTAAATACGTGTTTTAAATGCTCAGCAAATATGTTACCTTTTTCAGTATTGGTTCTTGCCCAACCTCCGGTCGAAGTGCGCAGGGGTGGTTTAAACTCAACGGGTGTTTTAAGTTTTCTAGCTGCGCGCCACAAGGAGTAATTAGATGCTGCTGTGACATCGAGACCTTCCAGATAGTTCTTAAGAGAAGCAGATTTTTCAGATGCAAGCAACTCATGGAGTCGTTTAGTGCATTCTCTAAGTCTGATTTTATGTTGGGGTGATCTGTGCTGTTGCCATTCCCTTCTAGCTCTTCTTTTTTCACATACGAGACGTTCAATGTCCACAGAATAAATTCTATTAAACCCAGTCTGCGGAGAGGAGGTAGTGGCATGTTTAGCAGCCTGTTTAATATTTTCAGTAAGATTGGCAATGTTGAATTCAATATCATCGGAAGTTCTAAGCCTGATGTTTTCCGTACAATGACTACTGAGATATTTTTTGAACCCCAGCCAGTTAACACGATTTATCATCTTCACATATGGGTGAGGTAAGTCACTTCTTAGTGGGCTGCAAATTGTAACGATCGTTGGAGAGTGATCGGAGGAGAGATCATGTGAAGCTTCAACATGAATTAAATCCCTAGGGATATTTTTCATGACCCCAAAATCTATAACATCCGGAATTTTTTGTATGTCAGTAGGCCAGTAAGTGGGCTCCCCGCTAGAAATGACATCCAAACCCATTTTTGAAATTGTGTTGAACAATGCTCGACCTCTAGGTGTAATAAGACGCGACCCCCAGAACGTATGCTTTGCATTGTAGTCGCCAGCTGCTATGAAACAAGGGCCAAGAGTTTTATAAAAATCCTCGTATTGATCCTCAGTTAATGAAAATCTGGGAGGGGAGTAAATGGATGATATCACGAAATTTGTACAAAAATTTTCAATGCAAATATTTGTTGCCTGCAGATGGTCCTCACAAATGTTCTCAAGAATGTAGTGTTTGAGTCTTGACTTTATTAGAATTGCCGATCCTCCGCATGCTCTTCCTCTCGGGTCCTTTGTATCATATAAGGTGTAGCCACTCATTTTAAAAAGGCTTCTCGAAGTCAAATGAGTTTCAGATACCAACATTATATCAATATTTTTTGCCGTGAGGAAGTGCTCAAGTTCATTTTTATGTTGGCGAATGCCGTTTGCGTTCCAGAAACATAGTTTTAACGTGTTCATGGCTTGTTAACTAATGCTAGAAGTAGTGTGTTCTGCATTCGCAGCATTTCTTGCATCATGTTAGTCATATTTGTTGTAAAGTTGTTTATTGTTTGCACCAAATTGTCAATAGTAGCTTCAAGGCGATTGAAATTAAAGCTTGCATTTGCATTTGTTGTACTAGTTGGTGGTGACACTTTTTGCACTGGAACTGAATTTATCTTCACAGCGTCAGCATACGATACTTGTGTAGAAATTGGTTGGGCCATAGGAGGATAAGCAGCGGAGTACGTGTTTCCTGTTTGCGCTGGAGTTACTTTAGGCTTTTGGCTCATAGCTTGTTTAACAAAAGAGAACACAGGACATCCCCTGTAGTTAGCAGTGTGATTACCTCCACAATTACTGCACTTTTTTTCCTTCTGGTCCTTCGACTTATTGCAAATAGCAGTATTGTGTAATTCACCGCACACAACACAAACACTAGGTAATTTACAGTAAGTTTTCGTATGGCCATATTCTTGGCAATTATGGCACTGTACGGGACCAGAACGCTTGTGTGGTTCTTCAACTGTGATTTTCCGGTATAATAGATATTTTAAATTGTAAATGGGATGGGTCTCATTTTTCTTCAGTTTTCTTTTGTTTATTTAGCACTAATTATAAAAAGTATTACAATTTCGTTTTTTTATTCTTTTGCTTATTACAATGTACTACCTATTCTTTTGTGTATTTAGCGCTCATTATAAAAAGTATTATAGTTCTGTTTTTTATGGTTTTCCTTAATTGACGTTAATTATTCAAATAATGAATTGTGTCAGAGGTTTTTATTAGTTTATATCATTGCTTATTTTACACTATATTTATTTCGATATACAAATTATTTTAGGTTAATGAATATTCTTAGTTGTGTTAACTTATATATATATATATATATATATATATATATATATATATATATATATATATATATATATATATATATATATATATATATATATATATATATATATATATATATATATGTATATATATATATATATATATATATATATATATATATATATATATATATATATATATATATATATATATATATATATATATATATATATATATATATTATATGTATATATATATATATATATATATATATATATATATATATATATATATATATATATATATATATATATATATATATATATATATTATATATATATATATATATATATATATATATATATATATATATATATATATATATAAAATCCACTACTGAAATATTAAAAACCTGATTCGTTCATCTTGACTTAAAAAATTTGGTTTTAGACTCATACTATTTACATACAAGATGAAAAATTAATTTAAAAAGTTAGAAACATAAAATATAGTATTTTTTAAGTAAAACGACGCGTATTGTGCGTCAAGTTCACAATTATCAAAAATAAAACTCTTTGCTAAATAAAGCTCTTTTTTGCAATAAAAGCGAGCAGGGCCTTTCAAAAAATTTAATGTATAAGCAGTAATTTTTTAAAGCTTTATAATAAAATTATCAATACCCGATAAAAAATATATAAATATAAAACAAAAGGCGAAAAAGTGAAAAGAACTGATATATTCAGTATCAATGGCAGATGAATACTTCTTACTAGTACTAAAGTTTCTTGGTCGTTTAAGGGCTTATTAAATTGTA
This sequence comes from Germaria angustata, assembly GCA_963681545.1. Lineage (NCBI taxonomy): Eukaryota > Metazoa > Arthropoda > Insecta > Diptera > Tachinidae > Germaria > Germaria angustata. The sequence goes on from OY812998.1 coordinate 88,808,402, forward strand.
TAAAAGTTATCACTTTAAATAATATTATAATCAATCGTAAACGATACATAAGGGGCGACCATAACAATTTCTAAAGTTGGATGAATCATCAATTATGAGGAGAGAGTGAGCGGTCATAGACGTCTACTTAAATTTATGAAAACTATTTAATTTTTTTTTTTTATTACCGAGAGTTCTTTTTTCGTTAGTTTATTTTAGTGGCGATGATTTCTCCGTTTTTGTGGCTCTTGTTGGTATTGAGAATAATTATGTTGCTTGCCCGCCTTACAACTTCGGCATACGATAGGTCAAGTTTCTTTAATTAGTGCAAATCCTTGCGATTCTTGCGACGATTCTTCTTTTTAATAGCTACACCAACGGCCAAGTAGTCCAAAGGTTCACGCTACAAAGGTGTCAAAATGCGACCATTTTCAATTATTTGCTTGCGATTGGACGAAGAAATTTGGGTAATGGAGGCTGCTAGAGGAAACTTGTTCTCTTGCTTCTTTTCAGTACTTTTTGGCGGTTTTACGTTCTAATTTGGTAATACAATCAGACATGGCAAAAGATTGTTCCGATATGGCAGAGGAGATAATACTTTGAGCATCATCGGCAAAATCTGTGGGTAGTTCTTCGTTGGCAGGAGTTACTGGTGCCACTTTTTGAGTGAATACGCCGTTCGATTAGTGTCATCCAGCAAAGGTAGATTGTCACCCGCCTCCTTGTTTTCGGCTGCCTTCGTGAGTATACTGAATATTTCCTTGAATAATTCTCGATATTCGGGGCGATTGCGGAAGCGTGATTCAATTGAGCTGGCATCATCGTAAATGGTACATTTACAGTCTTTGCCATCGTCAATCGAGCACAGAAAATAGCCGCGCCATTTATTTTTTTGAGTGTTCTCATTGCTAGTCTCATCCGAGAAGCAAGATGAAGAGGTTTCAGCCTCGGAGAACTCCGTGGGTGTGCGATCACGATTCTTATGGTTTTTGGTATTCGTATTGTTGTTTGCATTGTTCATGCTGCCATTGCAACTGCTTGCAGCATCGCCATTTGTTGATGTATTGCAATTTCTAGAATTTTCTCCCTGAGCAGTCTGGAACATAAGCTGTGAGCTTGAGCGAATTCTCCCGATGACAGAATTTCATTGGTCGAAGCCAGGCCTCCATCACCCACAATTCGCTTCATTTTTCGAGCGATCGATGAACGTTGGACCTCCAATAATGCCTCATATTTTTCAACCAAATCACGGTATGGATTGGGACTAACCGGATGTTGTGGAGTAACCTTAATGGGCATACTGATGCGATAAGCAGCCTGCGAATGTTCACTGATATCATCACTATTAGCTTCCAAGTCCAGCAAACTGCGCTCCTTATCTTCTTCACACTCCTCTGTGGGTGGCAACGAAGATTGCTCATCAATAACAGTGAGCCGATCGTCCATAGAGTACAAACAGGGGCTGCATATTTGACCTTGCCGAACCTCATCTAATATAGATAATGCATAATCAATGCATTTCATTTCCTCGGTGGCAGTAGTTTAAATCAATTGTTCTTCCAATTCACCACATTTTTGCTGTTCGGCCACAAAAGCTCTTTTGGTGCTCTCCAAATCACCCACTAGTTTAATAATTTCATTATTGCTCTCTTGATCGCACATCATGCTCAGTTCGGACAAACTTTCGCCCTCAACACCACTGATTCCCATAGAGTTGGCATTATTTTTAGAAGCAGGGGAAGCAAAAGCTAAATTACAGTTTTCGGCAGCTGATGTATTGGACTCGTAGCTCGTTTGCAGAGAGCCTAAAGATGACTCCGCATTATCCTTGTTCTCTAATGGGTTTTCCGCCAGCAGCCGTTAAATTTTGCGTCTCTCAGTTGCTAACGATTGGCGGCATTCATCTAATTGTTTAGTCAGTTTTTCATCGCGCGCCCAAAGTCTCGATATTGTGACAAAGCGTTTTTATGTGCTTCTTATCGCCGGTATTCTCAACGAGTAACCGATGGTTGGCGCGCTCTAAATAGTGTATGCCGACTTCCAATTCTTCATAGATATTTAGACCAGAATCGTTAACTTCCCGCAGTGCAGTGGTATGTTTTCCTCAATTGTATGTTTGTATTCTTTTACCAAAGTCTCCAATTCTTTTACATTATATATATTATACATTACATCACCTGAGGAATTGGATGCATCAGTCGAGAGACTAACTGATGCAATCATATCCTCATTTCAAGACAACTGTCCTGTCAAGATAAAATCCTCCACTAAGAGGGTACCTTGGTGGAACAGAAATCTTGGGAAACTGCGAAGGAAGGCAAGACTGGAATTCAACAGGGAAATTGGGAAGGGTATAGAGAGGCCCTAACCACTTACAACAAGGAGCTAAGGAAGTCCAAGAGAAAATCATGGACACTTTTCTGTGAAAATATTAAGGACGTCCCGGCCGCAGCCAGGCTGCACAAAGCCCTTTCGAAGGGGACACGAATCCGATAGGCACACTGAAGGGGGCAAATGGCACCTATACAGATACTTGCAACGGGACACTAGAGCTTCTACTTAGAACTCACTTTCCTGATTGCAGGTTTGGACCTTCGGACACTGACACTCCAGTAGCATGGCTGCATGCTCAGCGAAGAGCGAAGAACCAGGTCATCAGGAAAATAGTGACTTTTGAGAGGATAAAATGGGCTGTAAATTCTTTTAGACCTTACAAATCACCGGGGCCGGATGATATCTTTCTATAGGGAGATGGTTAACATCTTTCGATCAAGTTTAACAATAGGATATGTCCCAAGGACTTGGAGAGCGGTAGGGGTCATATTCATACCCAAGGGTGGAAACATACCCCAAGAATCTCCCAAGTCCTACAGACCAATTATTCTATCATCTTTTATGTTGAAGACGATAGAAAAACTATTGGAGCAATACCTCAGGATGGAGGTACTTTCCATGAGACCCCTAAATAGGCTCCAATTTGCCTACCAGAAGGGCAAATCAACTACCACGGCACTGCACAATATTGTTCGGGATATTAAAAAGCCATGGAATCGAAGGAAATAGCCCTGGTGCCTTCGACAATGCGAACTTCCTCGCAATGGAAACAGCACTCTCTAATAGAGGAGCTGATCCTGTAATAGTACGATGGGTCAGCTGCATGCTGAACCAAGTTTCTATTAGGGCCTCACTTGGATCCACGGATCTTAAAGTCACCGCGGTTAAGGGATGCCCATAGGGCGGGGTATTATCTCCCCTTCTATGGTCTGTATTAGTGGATAACCTGATCGGGCTATTTAACCGGAGGGGGCACAGAACCATCGGCTATGCGGACGATATCTCCGTAATAATCAGGGGGAACCATGCAGGGACGATTGCGGACCAAATGCAAGACGCCCCAGACAAGATGTATGAATGGTGCACTTCGGAAGGGCTATCTGTTAACCCAGCGAACACGATCATTATACCATTTACCAGGAAAAGGACGATTAATTTACTCAGTCTCTGGATGGGTGGCATCGAGATAATTCCCAGGGAGAGAGTGAAATACCTGGGTCTCGTCTTGGATATGAAACTCACCTGGGAACAGCACCTCGAGTCAGTACTGGAAAAGGCCACGAGGATCCTTTGCACAACGAGGAAACTACTTGGTAGATCCTGCGGTCTGAGCCCCAAAATGACCTTCTGGATATATATCCAGATTGTGGGACCAACCATACTATACGGGGCTCTGGTATGGTGGAGGAAGACTGAACAACAGACAACTATATCGAGACTGTGCAGGTTACAAAGACTTGCATGCCTATGCGTCACAGGGGCCATGAAATCAACCCCAGCGTTGGGTATGGAAGCTCTTCTGAACCTTGAACCGCTCAGTTTGGCTATACAAGAGGAGCCAGCTATAAGGGCAATCTCTATCTACGGGAAAGAGAAACTTAGGGCGGGCAACCTTACTGATCATTTGGCTATCCTTAGGGAAATCGGGGACATACTTGATATGTCTCAGGTGGGCGACCATATAGACCTGGTATACTGTAGACAGGAAATACAGGGTCCTCTTCCCCACAAGGGAAGAATGGTGCGCAAACCCAGGATGGCTAAGAGATGGATCGCAAATGTGGTACACGGACGGCTAAATAACGCTCCAAGGAGTTGGGGCGGGAATAGTGGGGCCTAGAGCACACAGGTCTATAAAATTGAGCAGGGAAACGGCAATTTTCCAGGCGGAACTTTACGAGATACTGGAAACTGTGGGGATCCTATCCGAGAGAGAACACAGGGGAATACGGGTTAAGATATTCTCGGACAGCCAATCGTTTCTTAAGGCCTTGAGAGGCTGTACGTACATGTACAGATTATTACTGGAATGCCACAACAGGCTCAATGATCTGGCGACTTATAATCAGATTACTCTGATATGGGTACCAGGGCATCAGGGGCATGCCGGGAATGAGATGGCGGACATCTATGCGAGAGGAGGGACTGAGGGGAACTTCATTGGACTCACCCCTTCGTTTGGGTTCAACAAAAGTCTCCTTAAGGGGGAGATTTCGAAATGGACATCGTCCAGGATTGCACAACATTGGAATGACATCAATGGATTATGTCACTCCAAGAAATTCCTACGCTTTGACGCTGGGAGGGCGGATCTGGCTCTAAGACTGGACAGGAAAAGCCTACGGACGCTGGTAGGGGCGCTCACAGGCCAATACACCTGCAAAGCCCACCTATACAGAATGGGCTTATCTGACACGGACATCTGCAGATTATGCGGTGAAGATGAGGAGTCGATGGAACACTTGATAGCAAATTGTGGGCATTGTACCACAGAAGACACAGGACTCTATATGCATATACGCAGAGTGAAGAGGATCTGCTAATGCTTCCATTGAAGGAGCTGATCCTACTTGCGAACGTATTGGACTGCTAGGGACAGGGGAAGCGCAATAGATCAACAATGGTCGCAGTGCAAAGGACCATCCTGAGCCAAACCACCATTACATTACATTGCATATATTAAGAATTCTAAAATTCGTCCTTCCTTAGAGGTGAGCTCTAGGTATGGAAGGCTAGATAGGCTTCCGGCATAAAGTTTAGCTGGTTTCCCTCGTGTTCTTTTAATTCTTCGTCTTCAGTGTTGTCTTCTTAGTGTTCGTTGTTGCTTTCATCATAGCCTACTGGGTTTTCTGCTTCTTCCATTGTGTTAGTGTGGAACAATCGTTGTTGTTTCCTAGGGACATTGGACGAGTATGCCGAGTTAGATAAGGATGATTTTTCCGCCCTGTTCATGTAGTTCACACGAATTGATTTTATAGTGGGGTCAACTTCCATTGGCACGGGTGGTTTTGGTTGAGTTGGCCTAGGTAGTGGCGAGGCTTTCTATGGGCTAGTTTTTATTGGTGTTGGTACAGGTGTGTTAACAATGGGTATCTTTTCATTTGCACTGAGTTTCCTTGGTGGTAATTATGGTCTGTCTGAATTCCCTGTTTTGTACATTTGGTTCATTGGGGTAGTTATTGTGTTAGGATAACGAGGGTGAATAGAATTATTTCTGAAATTTAAATTCTGAAATTCGAGGCATAAAGTGTTTGCCTAAGGTAGAGTTTTTGGCTTTTGGATTGTGAGCATCCTAGAAACGTCTCCATTAACCCACGGATAAAAATATCTAAGGCCCTATTTCGATAACTGGATATTAGTACTTCAACTGTTTCGCTTGCATAAGTATCTGTTTTAATTTTGTTAATTATTAGGGAAAGTTGGTGGTTTACTTTAGCGAAATATTCATCTACTGTGTTGTAGCCCTGTTTCATTACACTTAGTTCGTATTCCAGTGTTTGGACGTCTCTTTTTGCTCTTTTCATCAAAGATGTTATAGGATATTAGTGCCGTATCTGCAGCACACCTAATCTTGTACCTGATATGTTGGAGTATTGCCCTGTAAATAGGTTTTGTCTTGACAATTCCATAATCCCTAAGAATGGACTCTACAATGTGGACCCATGATATGTATTGGACGGGACTACCGCCAAATACCTGCAAGTCCCTGTCACTGTCCGGGAATGTGCTGATTGTTTTAAGGTCATCTTCAGACCTTGGAACTGATAGTGAAACTTTCTGTTGTTAGGGGTTTTGGGAATTTGCTTCTAAACTAGCTATTCTAGTAGCAAGAGTTTTGGTTAACTCAATCTGGGCATTAAGTGCACCAGTAAGTTGAGTGACAGGGTTTTGTAATTGGTCCATCCCTGCTGTGTGTTTAAAATAGTGTTATTTTTAGAAATATTTTCACTTAATTTAAATCTTTTCCTTGAAATTAATTATTTTACTTTTTTGTTTCAATTTTGAATTAATATATTTTTATAATTGATTTGTAAATTAATTTCGATTACTTTTTATTCTAAATTATTTTCAATTTTTAATCTTGAATTAATTATTTTTCGATTACTTTTTTATTCTAAGTTTCTTAGAGAAAAAAAATTTTATTCTTTTCACTTAATCATCTTGAAATATAGAAAAATTTCTTAACTTCAGTGACTTACAATATTATCAGCATTTCTTCTGGGGCAACAGTATTTTGCCTTTTCGCTCTTCTAATAGGATACCGCTTGTCCACCGACTACTGATTCACTTTGACTCTGGTTTCCCGGTTCTTTCAGCTTCAGAACTTGTAATCCTTTGTAGATTTTATATACCTCTAAGTTCCCTTGCTTAAACTTTCACTCGTATAGATTTTTTATCTCTTTTTTCCCGGTAGTTTTTTTTAAATAATTGTTTTTGTGAAAAATTTTATGTCCTTTTCACACCTCTTTTAGATGGTATTTTGTTTTGAAAAAATGTTCCAATAAAAACTACTTTTGCTCGCGATTTTTATCCTTTTTACTGGTAGTTTCAATATTTGTGTTGTTCTGTTCTTTTCCCATCTTTTTTATACTTTTTTCAAACGGTAATTCAGAAATGTTTTCAGAATTTAACAATTAAACTTTTTATACTACCACTTTTGCTAGGGAATTTGCAAGAATTTTTATCTTTTTTCCTGGTAGTTTCAATTTTAATGTTTTTCTGTTCTTTTTCCCGCATTTTTATACTTTTTTCAAACGGTACTTTGTTTTAAGAAATTAACAATTAAAACTTTTTTATACTACCACTTTTGCTCCGGCGCCAATTAATCTGCACCTGTTTCGTGTCAGTTCCGTCAACCAAGAGTGGTTTCTTTATTTCATATTACGAGTTATATACTTAAACTTATTTTATATTAAAAATCAATAAAAATATGCATTAAAACATATTATAAGTTTTTCTTTTGCTTACTTAACACTAATTATAAAAAAGTATTACAATTTCGTTTTTTATTCTTTTGCTTATTCTATTCTTTTGTGTATTTAGCACTAATTATAAAAAGTATTATAGTTCTGTTTTTTATGGTTTTCCTTAATTGACGTTAATTATTCAAATAATGAATTGTGTCAGAGGTTTTTATTAGTTTATATCATTGCTTATTTTACACTATATTTATTTCGATATACAAATTATTTTAGGTTAATGAATATTCTTAGTTGTGTTAACTTATATATATATATATATATATATATATATATATATATATATATATATATATATATATATATAGTATATATATATATATATATATATATATATATATATATATATATATATATATATATATATATATATATATATATATATATATATATATATATATATATATATATATGTATATTGTGTACATACGGTTACTGTTCATTCCGCATATCTTATTTATCATTCTTCTTTAATTTTAATTCAAATCAATAAAAAATCCACTCAACAAGAGAAAATTTTGTCAAATTTCTATCTATTATACGTTTTAGCCAAAATTGTTTAAATATTTAAAGTTAATGGTTTTTCATTATAATTATGGTTTCTTTTTTTCTTCAAGTGGAGTTTTTGCAAGTATTTTTATTGTTCTTTACATAAATTTTCACAAGATAAAATTTTGTTTTTCAAATCAAGAGGAATATGATAAACTAAGAAGGTTCCACTACTGAAATGTTAAAAAACCTGATTCGTTCATCTTGACTTAAAAAATTTGGTTTTAGACTCATACTATTTACATACAAGATGAAAAATTAATTTAAAAAGTTAGAAACATAAAATATAGTATTTTTTAAGTAAAACGACGCGTATTGTGCGTCAAGTTCACAATTATCAAAAATAAAACTCTTTGCTCAATAAAGCTCTTTTTTGCAATAAAAGCGAGCAGGGCCTTTCAAAAAATTTAATGTATAAGCAGTAATTTTTTAAAGCTTTACAAAAAAATTATCAATACTCGATAAAAAATATATAAATAAAGGGGCGAAAAAGTGAAAAGAACTAATATATTCAGTATCAATGGCAGATGAATACTTCTTACTAGTACTAAAGTTTCTTGCTCGTTTAAGGGCTTATTAAATTGCATAAAAGTTATCACTTTAAATAATATTATAATCAATCGTAAACTATACATAAGGGGCGACCATAACAATTTCTAAAGTTGGATGAGGAGAGAGGGAGCGGTCATAGAATGTTAGTAGGGAATGTTAGTAGCATCAACTTCACCCGAAGAGCTTCGTTCTCTGGCGGACGAATATTTTTGCACTTCTTGCCACTGGCCACAAAAATTCGTGGTGGTGTTGGCAAAGACAATGGAGACTCAGAACGATCACTGGAAAAGTTGCGATTTTTGCGACGATTCTTCTTTTTAACAGCTACACCAACGGCCAAGTAGTCCAAAGGTTCACGCTACAAAGTTGTCAAAATACGACAATTTTTAATTATTTACTTGCCATTGGAAATTTGGGCAATGGGGGCTGCTAGAGGAGGTTTGTTCTCTTGCTTCTTTTTAGTAATGTACTTTTTGGCTGTTTTACGTTCTAATTTGGTAATACAATCAGACATAACAAAAAATTGTTCCGATTTGGTAGAGGAGATAATACTTTAAGCATCATCGGCAAAATCTGTTGGTAGTTCTTCGTTGGCAGGAGTTACTGGTGCCACTTTTTGAGTGAATACGCCGTTCGATTAGTGTCATCCAGCAAAGGTAGATTGTCACCCGCCTCCTTGTTTTCGGCTGCCTTCTTGAGTATACTGAATATTTCCTTGAACAATTCTCGATATTCGGGGCGATTGCGGAAGCGTCATTCAATTGAGCTGGCATCATCGTAAATGGTACATTTACAGTCTTTTCCATCGTCAATCGAGCCGCGCCATTTATCTTTTTGAGTGCTCTCATTGCTAGTCTCATCCGAGAAGCCAGATGAAGAGGTTTCAGCCTCGGAGAACTCCGTGGGTGTGCGATCACGATTCTTATAGTTTTTGGTATTTGTATTGTTGTTTGCATTGTTCATGCTGCCATTGCAACTGCTTGCAGCATCGCCATTTGTTGATGTATTGCAATTTCTAGCATTTTCTCTGGAACATAAGCTTTTAGCTTGAGCGAATTCTCCCGATGACTGAATTTCGTCGGTCGAAGCCAGGCCTCCATCACCCACAATTTGCTTCGTTTTTCGAGCGATCGGTGAACATTGGACTTCCAATAATGTCTCATATTTTTCAACCAAATCAATATATTGTTATCTCAATGATTTTTGCCTTTTTGTCTTTTTATTATTTAAAATATTTTCCTCTTAAGATTGCGTGTTATCCTCGCCGGTGCTAGTTTTTAACCTTTTATTATGCTTGTCAAAAAGAAAAACTGTCGAAAGTATAGAAGCTCGGTTCTGATTGGCCAACAGTAACTCAACGAGCATCGTTTAAAAATAATTTTAGAAGCCCGCTGATCATTGGTCAATCAGTACGTTGCCACTCGTATTGAACACTGTCAGAGTTGACAAGGTCCCAGAATAACTCGTTACAATCAGTACGTTGCCACTCGAAATGAACATTGTCAATTGTGACGAGGTGTCAAAATAACTGGTTGCAGCTTCGGCCAACCTGACATCTCAATCGACCTCGATTGCAAACAAACACACGGCTAGTATAACTCACAATATTATAATTACACTTATATTCTTATCGCTAGAGGTATTGCCAATTGCATTGGGGTCATTTATCTGAATCAGACAGATGCATCGTCGTTTATTAACCATCTCCTTAGCCTGGAAGACTCTATGATGCCATCGTATGGTATTTGCGTAAGTTGGCAATTCTCAACATCCCTAATTACGTAACGATCATGTGGCAAAATCTTATGAATGACATATGGGCCGCGATATTTTGGAATCAATTTCTTGTTCGTCCCGGCGGCAGTGTCCACATTTCGGATGACGACAAAATCACCCTCTTTGTACTGCTCCGCCGGCCTGCTATGCTGCTGAAAACGTCCCTGGGAGTATTCCTGTGACCTTTTTATCGCATCTAGAGCAGATGACCGAACTTCATTCAAGTTACAATTCGTGTCTGTATTCAGCTTTTCGTCGAGATATTCTGTAAGTTCGTCAACCTCACCACCCCTTTGTTCCACCCCAAAAAGCAGTCTACTTGGAATCTCATTAGTCGTAGAGTGCACGGTATTGTTCAAACCGTACTCTACCCTACCCAGCATAACGGCCCAATTAGAATGACTAATTGGCTCCGCTATCTTGCTCAACATAGCCCGTATTACCCTGTTCACACGCTCCACCTGCCCATTAGCCTGCGGGGAGGCGGTCGAAACCTTAACGTGTAATATATTGTTCCTCAACAGATAAGCACCAAACTCAAGGGAAGTGAAACAGGTCCCCCTATCAGATACGATGAGCCTTGGTCTGCTGTAATAGCTAAAATATTTGTCCAGGCATGCAATAACCTCCCTCGTGCTAGTGGAAATGACTGTGTAGAGGCGCACGTATTTCGTGAAGGCATCGATAATCACTAGAATGTGTTTCCTCTTTGAGTTGATAGACGGTAAAGGGCCAAAATGGTCTATATGTATCGTATCGAAAGGAATTGGCCTCTTAGGTATACTATGAAGATTCAGTGCACCAATATGGACAGGGGCCGAACACATAATACATCGAATACAGTTCTTTATAAACCTCTCTACCTTATGCCTCATCTTTGGGAACCAGTAATTCCTTTTTATCTGGTTGCATGTCTTTTCCACTCCCAAGTGGCATATCTTTTCATGTATCAACCTAATAACGTTATACTCCATCTCGGAGGGCACGAATAATCGCAGAGTCCCAGGTCCGCAGATTCTGAAAACTAAACCGTCCTTCAATTCAAAACCCTTCACCGTTGCCTCCTCCAACATTTTCCTTAGTCGGACAATCGTACCATCCCTATTCTGGGCAACCTGAATATAAAAATCTACCTCGTGCGAATCCACGGTCGATACCAATTCGCATTTCTCATGCCCCTTTCTACTCTCTACAGCGGCACAAGTATCGACATCACCAGTCCCGGCCGAGGAGCAGCGGCTAAGGTCATCAACATGCCCCATGCTGACACCTCCTCGGTGCACTATTGTGTAATTATAGTCCTCCAACTCAAGGGCCCAACGTGCAATCCTTGCATTCAGTTGTTTCCTACCCAAAGTCAATGCCAATGAGTTACAGTCAGTTACAAGTTTGAAAGGAATCCCTTGCAGATAAACTCTAAACCGGCGTAGAGCATATATGATGGCCAGAGTCTGCAACTCAAAACTATGATACCGCATCTCAGCAGCCGTCGTTGCCCTAGAATAAAACATGACGGGATGAAACTTTCCATCCATTTGGCGTTGTAGTAGAACCGCCCCAAATCCGGATGCGCTTGCGTCACAATGCAATTCAGTTTGTTTATGCTGATCATAAATAGCAAGAACAGGACCAGACGATAAAATTTCCTTTAACGTATTAAAGGCCCTATAACATTCATCTGTTGGCTCACATCTCCCGTCTAGTGTCAACTGTCTCAAAACCTTCGTAATCCTTGCATGACCCGGTACAAATTTCCTGAAGTAAGAAAATAGCCCTAAACACGTTCTCATCTCGACCTGGTTGCGTGGAAACGGATAACACCTTATCGCAGATAGACGAGAATCACCCGGCCTGATTCCCTCAGGACCCACACAATATCCCAAGTACTCTATACTACTATAGCCAAATTTGCATTTGGGTATCCGCAACTCAAGCCCCCTCTCCTTCATTCTCCGTAATACCTTGGAAACCAATTGCAAGTGTGCCGTAAAGTCAGTGGTGGTAATAATTATATCGTCCATATAAATGATTATCCTTCCCTCATCAACCAAATCCCTAAATATATTATAAATATATCGTTGGAAAACAGCGGGTGCATTCTTCAGGCCGAAGGGCATACGCAAATACTCAAATTGGCCATATGGCGTCACAAAAGACGTGTATTTAACAGAATCCTCGGCAGTCTTAACATGGAAAAATCCGTTACGCAAATCAAGGGTCGTGAAATACCGCTTTCCACCCAAGTATTCTATACAATCTTCAATAAGGGGCAGTGGAAAGTTGTCCCTGACAGTAAGTTTATTCAAAGGATGATAATCCACACACTTGCGAATGTCCCCGTTCTTCTTTCTCACCAGCACCACAGCGGAGGCATATGGGGAGTCACTGGGCCTAATTATCTTATTAGCCAGTAGCTCATCCGTAATTCTTTGTAATTCACCCCTCTCGTAATAAGACAAACGGCGTGGCAAGGAATGAAACGGAACATCGCTTGTCAGTCTAATATTCATCTCATAGTCGTAGGGTAGCTCCTTAATGTCACCTGCCTCAAGATAATTCTCCCTCAAAGCCCCATACAGCTCATCGAAATGTTCCTGACTGAGGTTCGGATTAATGTCAACATCCGAAGAAACTACTGTAACACAGCAATCTCGCCTTAAGCCACATATATCAGCAGCATTACAGTCATGCCCGTTCTCAAGTCCACAAGGGCCGCCTGAACAGTTCCCCAGCAGATCACCTCCACCTGGATGAACCGCAGACTCCCCAATACCGAACCGATCATAACCCCTACCACCAGTTCTAAGTTCCCCCGGATCAAGTGCACAGATAGACGAATGATTCTTATTAAGAAATTCAGTTGATTTATTTGCAACATCACTCTTATCCAATTTTTGGCATAAGTCAATGTTAAATATTTTAAGAAAATCCCGCCCCAATATAAGTGGGAGCGACATAGTTGTATCTGGTACAATATTCAAAGTGAATTGTTTACATTTATTTTTAAATTTAATCTTCACTCCAGTTTTTCCATATGTCATCAAGTTGGATTTGCCAAGGCCACAATATTTGGACTTAACCGCGGTGTTATTTATCTTGAATGGAACAAACGATTTCCTAACAAAGCTGGTTGGGCTACCAGTATCGAAAAGAGAAGAACATTTCATGAATCTATTGCACTTGACCCTGCTATCACAAAAGGCAATACTTACATTGTTAACAGCTTTTATAACCCTCCCGTAGAAATCTTCATTGACCTCGGTTTCATCATGATGTACAGCGGCTACTTCCTTCCTACGCATGACTAATGGCTTCTTCGGGTTAGTGCAATTGCGATGATCATGCCCCATCTGCCAGCAGCGAAAACAGCTCCCATCAGGTCGTCTTTCATATGGGCACTTGCTTTGATAGTGCCCCATCTGCGTGCAGTTATAGCAACGTACTTCAGACGTAGATTCATTCACCTCAGCTGATTTTGTCGACATTACCCTTTTCTTTTCTGATGCTATGTCATGGCTAATCAAAAGACGATTTTCACGACGTTGCTCGTATAAGTCCAAGGACTCCTTAAATTGTTCCATTGTACGCGCGTTCATCAGCAGATATGCCTCTGGAGTATTGTCCTGCATACCATCAATTATAAAGCTGATTAGTTCAAATTCGCCGATGTCACCGCAGCGAGAAGCAATATTTTCCATCTCCAAGACGTAACGGCGCACATTATCCTTTTTATTCCATTTGTGGTTGGCTAGTATTTTATAAATTTCGCCACGGCTTATAGTACGACCAAATTCTTTAATCAGTGCTGCCTTTAGCTGATTATAGCTCAAAATATCAGTTTTATTTAGGAGAAGTCTCGCAGTGCCTGTCAATGAGTTGCATAGTGACGTATACTTAAACAAGTCTTCAGCTGCGACCATGTCCATGACTCTTTCGAAATTGCGCAGAAAATCGTTTACATTATATGCCCGATTTTCCCCATCAAACTTCACAATGGCGTGTTCGATATCGCGAAAAGTAAGTCTACTTGTAGTGGCGATTGCGGACGTTTGACACACTACAGGCCGCGATGGTATATTGCTCTCTAACGCAGCTATGGCATGTTGCAGCTCTAGAACTTCACGTTTTTTTCGCAGAGTTTCCAGCTGTCTGTCTAGGTCAACGGGTTCGCCGGCAAAAGCAAAAGCATAGCCAGCGTGGGACTGACCTTCTACAAGAGCATCTGACTTAACGTCAAGTCCAGATTTAGCATCAGCATCAGTTGTGGCACAGACCTCAAGAGTTACCTCAGTGGCTTCAGTTTCTATGTCGGCATTAGCGTCTTCTAGACTTAAGGCATCGGGAGCGGTAGCTACGGTTAAGCTTTTGCCTAATATGGCGTCTTTACTCATCACCGCATTCTCGTACAAATCGCGGAGGCGAGCAGAGGTAGCGTTTGCCGGAATTTCCACACGAGCATTTTTTAATGCCTCCAGTAGCTGTTGCTTTGATAGTCGAGCGGCCATCGAAAACGTAGTATTTATTTATTTTTTTGTATTACACTTTATTTTAAAAGCACCCCACACCTGAGCTGTTATCTCAATGATTTTTGCCTTTTTCTCTTTTTATTATTTAAAATATTTTCCTCTTAAGATTGCGTGTTATCCTCGCCGGTGCTAGTTTTCTTCTGTATCCTCTAGTTTTTAACCTTTTATTATGCTTGTCAAAAAGAAAAAACTGTCGAAAGTATAGAAGCTCGGTTCTGATTGGCCAACAGTAACTCAACGAGCATCGTTTAAAAATAATTTTAGAAGGCCGCTGATCATTGGTCAATCAGTACGTTGCCACTCGTATTGAACACTGTCAGAGTTGACAAGGTCCCAGAATAACTCGTTACAATCAGTACGTTGCCACTCGAACTGAACATTGTCAATTGTGACGAGGTGTCAAAATAACTGGTTACAATATATATATATATATATATATATATATATATATATATATATATATATATATATATATATATATATATATATATATATATATATATATATATATATATAAATACATATAAATGTATATATATATATATATATATATATATATATATATATATATATATATATATATAATATATATATAAATATATATATATATATAAATGTATATATATATATATATATATATATATATATATATATATATATATATATATATATATATATATATATATATAGATATAAAGAAATATATTCATACATTACTCCCTAATTATTGCATTTAATTAAAAATTTTATGTATCTGAACTATTTTCTATTAATCTGTAATATAAGCTAAAAAAGGAGGGTGTATTATATACAAAATATCTAAATGTTGCTGAAAATTCATTATAGTTGTTTTAGCGATGACAAGCATATGTATTAACTGGTTGAAATACAAACAATTTCTCATGCAAATCACTGCAGACAATTGAGTTTAATTCGAAATTTGTGCATATTATTACCTTTAATGTCTTTTTGTTGGTTTGCAGAAGATGTGAAAGAAGAAGGCCTTATCACCATATTAAAACGAATGTTAGGTTGCAGTCGCCAATCTTTAATATATTTAACAATCTCTCCGGGGTATTCAATATCTCTTGCTTTTTTACCTTCACTAAGCTTATTATAGCGTCGAGAGAATTTTGTAATGGTAAACTGTAATTATTAACTAAAATCAATTCTGAATAAATGCTACACTTGTTTTCAATTTCTCACTTTCGCAGTTACATGTGTTTATATCTTGTGAGCTATATTTTCATTACATTTCCTATTACATAAATTTTTATTTTGTGTTGATTCCATTTTTTTTTTTTTTTTTTTTTCCACTAATTTTATTTATTGTATCTTCAAATAGAACTAACAATAAGTGTTCAAATCTTAAGTATAAATATAATAATTAGGCCCAACCAGTGTCGGACATAAACTTAGTGATAGTAATTAATAATACATAAATATGTTAAGCACAAAAATATTCAAAAAATTCAATCTGAAGTGTGGCGTATTAAGGCCGTAGTATCCCTCTTTTTTAAGCGGATGTGTCCAGGAAAGTTCAAGATGTTACGAGCAAGGGGATTAGGATGGGACTCGAGTTTTGTTAAATATTTTCCAGCATATTTTGCAATTTCAGCGGTCACAAGTGGCATATTTAAATCACGATGTAAAATTGAATTTTTCATGTACCAAGGAGCCGATGTTATTAACCTTAAAATTTTGTTTTGCATTCGTTGGATTCTCTCTACATTGGAAGCTGAAGCAGTGCCCCATAGCTGAATTCCGTAACACCATATGGGTTTCAAAAGCGACTTGTATATTAAAAGTTTACAATCTAGACTGAGGGTAGAATTTCTACCAATCAGCCAATGTATCTGAGTCAATTTAAGTTTTATTTGTGTCAGCTTAGAGTCAATGTGGTTTTTCCATGTGAGGCGTCGGTCGAGGTGTATACCAAGATATTTCACATGTGAATGTTGAGGAACAACTTGATTGTTGATTTGAATGGGGGAACAAGTGTCTCTTCGTAGTGTAAATGTGACATGAACACACTTTTGTTCATTTACTTTTATTCTCCATAAGTTCAACCACAATTCCAACAGGTTAATATGTTGCTGAAGATAACGGGATGCCTCGTGAGGGTTTTCATGCATACTAAGGCAGACTGTATCATCGGCAAATGTAGAAGTGAGGATATTACTGCTTAAAGGCATATCACAGGTATAGATCAAATACAAAACTGGACCCAGTATACTCCCCTGTGGCACACCGGATGAGATAGTTTCGGGCTCACTCATGAAGTCTCCTTCCACAACAGTGAACTTCCGGGCAAGAATATAACTTTCCAAAAGATTTACGATGTTTATTGGCAGATATGTCTTCAATTTTAAGATTAGGCCTTCATGCCACACTTTATCAAATGCCTGAGAGACATCAATAAAGAGGGAAGAACAATACTTTTTTTCTTCAAATGCTCTTCTTATGAAATGGACCAATCTATGAGTTTGTTCAGTGGTGCTATGCTGACTTCTAAAACCAAATTGATGGTCCGGTATGCACCCATTATCAGTTAGAATTGGGGACAATTTTGTCATGAGCAGCTTTTCGAAGAGCTTTGAAATTGTTGACAGTAAACTTATTGGCCTATAAGACTCAGCCTTGGTAAGATCTTTGCCCGCCTTTGGAATCATTTTGACCATGGCAAGTTTCCAGCTGTGTGGATAATACTCCAGTCGTAAAATGCCATTAAAAATAAATAACAGGATTCTAATAGCAATACGAGGCAACTTCATCAGCATCTTGTTACTAATTCCATCAATACCCGGGGCCTTCTTTGGGTTGGTTTCAGCAATTAGTTTTTGTACATCACGCATCTTAAATTTCATGGGTCGAGGGGGTAGAGCTACTACACTCGGTAAATCAACAGCACCAGTACATGTGTTTGGGGTAAATACGTACTTTAAATGCCCAGCAAATATGTTACCTTTTTCAGTATTACTTCTTGCCCAACCTCCGGTAGAAGTGCGCAGGGGTGGTTTATACTCAACGGGTGTTTTAAGTTTTTTAGCAGCGCGCCACAAGGAGTAATTAGATGCTGCTGTGACATCGAGACCTTCCAGGTAGTTCTTAAGAGAAGCAGATTTTTCAGCTGAAAGCAACTCTTGGAGTCGTTTAGTGCATTCTCTAAGTCTGATTTTATGTTGGGGCGATCTGTATTGTTGCCATTCCCTTCTAGCTCTTCTTTTTTCACATACGAGACGTTCAATATCCGCAGAATAAATTCTATTAAACCCAGTCTGCGGATGGGAGGTAGTGGCATGTTTAGCAGCCTGTTTAATATTATCGGTAAGATTGGCAATGTTAAATTCAATGTCATCGGGAGTTCTAAGCCTGATATTTTCCGTACAATGAGTACTGAGATATTTTTTGAACCCCAGCCAGTTAACACGATTTATCATCTTCATATTTGGGTGAGGTAAGTCACTTCTTAGTGGGCTACAAATTGTAACGATCGTGGGAGAGTGATCGGAGGAGAGATCATGTGAAGCTTCAACATGAATTAAATCCCTAGGGATATTTTTCATGACCCCAAAATCTATAACATCCGGAATTTTTTGTATGTCAGTAGGCCAGTAAGTGGGCTCCCCGCTAGAAATGACATCCAAACCCATTTTTGAAATTGTGTTGAACAATGCTCGACCTCTAGGTGTAATAAGACGCGACCCCCAGAACGTATGCTTTGCATTGTAGTCGCCAGCTGCTATGAAACAAGGGCCAATAGTTTTATAAAAATCCTCGTATTGATCCTCAGTGATTGAAAATCTGGGAGGGGAGTAAATGGATGATATCACGAGATTTGAACAAAAATTTTCGATACAAATATTCGTTGCTTGTAGATGGTCTTCACAAGTGTTCTCAAGAATATAGTGCTTGAGTCTTGACTTTATTAGAACTGCTGATCCTCCGCATGCTCTTCCTCTCGGGTCCTTTGTATCATATAAAGTGTAGCCACTCATTTTAAAAAGGCTTCTC
The DNA here is from genome assembly GCA_963681545.1 of Germaria angustata. NCBI lineage: Eukaryota > Metazoa > Arthropoda > Insecta > Diptera > Tachinidae > Germaria > Germaria angustata. The sequence goes on from OY812998.1 coordinate 88,827,111, forward strand.
GAAGTCAAATGAGTCTCAGATACCAACATTATATCAATATTTTTTACCGAGAGGAAGTGCTCAAGTTCATATTTGTGTTGGCGAATGCCGTTTGCGTTCCAGAAACATAGTTTTAACGTGTTCATGGCTTGTTAACTAGTCATATTTGTTGTAAAATTGTTTATAGTTTGCACCAAATTGTCTATAGTAGCTTCAAGGCGACTGAAATTAAAGCTTGGGTTTGCATTTGTTGCATTAGTTGGTGGAGACACTTTTTGAACGGAAATAGAGTTGATCTTCACAGCGTCAGCATACGATACATGTGAAGTGATTGGTTGGGCCATTAGGGTAGGAGTAGCGGTGAACGTATTTCCTGCTTGAGCTGGAGTTACTTTAGGCTTTTGGCTCATAGCTTGTTTAACAAAAGAGAATACAGGACATCCTCTGTAGTTAGCAGTGTGATTACCTCCACAATTACTGCACTTCTTTTCCTTCTGGTCCTTCGACTTATTGCAAATAGCAGTGTTGTGTAATTCACCGCACACAACACAAACAGTAGGTAATTTGCAATAAGTTTTCGTATGGCCATATTCTTGACAATTATGGCACTGTACGGGTCCTGAGCGCTTGTGTGGTTCTTCGACTGTAATTTTCCGGTGTAACAGATATTTTAAATTATAAATAGGATGTGTCTCATTTTTCTTCAGTTTAATATCATTTGGTTCCAGTTCAACGCGAAATAAGGGTTGGGGGATCTTCTCCCTGTTTATAATGTTAGAGACATTTTTTACCTTAAAGCCTTGGAGGGTGAGAGCATCTTTTATTTCCTCAGGAACAACATAAGAATCTATGCCCTTCAATACGATCTGTAGGCCTTTAGCACTCTTAAGCTGGAAAGTGTAGGAACTTGTTTTATTTTTCTCAAATTCTGTAACCATTTTGCGGAAGTCTTTTTCATCATATATTTGAACTTTTGTTTCATCAATGTTACCACGTTTTATTGGAACAATGTGAAATGACTTTTCACCAATGGCCGAGATTAGTTTTTTAATAAGTGTGTTCGAGTTTTTTTGTCTCAGATAGATTGGTGGTGGTTTTGAAGTTTTTTTCGAAGATTCTTCGGGTTTATCGCTGTCATCTTGTAATATTTTAAACCGGTTTTGACGATTAGCTGAGGCGGCGTCGTTGTCTCTGGATATTTTCGGAACAGATGAGATTTTGGATGAATTTGGGCTTCGCCCGCGCTTTACTACCGTTACATATCTGTCCATTCCGACAGGCACTTTAGGTTTTTGAATATTATCGTCCATTGTGATAACTGGGTTAAGTGATGAACACGAGCCCGGAGCGGATAATGGCGCTGATTTAAATAAAGATGTACTAGGCAGCGGTAATGTTAACGAATCACTACTTGGCATTGGAGTAAGCGAAGTTGATCGCTCACGTATAATTGGCTTTGCCGTTAGAAAAAGACTGTCATCCAATTTTTTGTTTTTATTGTTTGCATTAAGAGCTTCAGAACTCACAGTAAAATAGGCATTTCTGCCGTTAGAACTCACTTCACAATTTTTTGTTTTTGAGGTACTCATGCAGAGTATTCCTCAGTCACTTTGTTTGTGTTTTTTTTTTTTTTGTTTTCTGTTTTTGTTGTTTCAGATTATATGCAAAATTATTAATGCAATTAAAGCAAATTTCACAAAAACTGTACTTATTACGAATCAGTACTTATTACGAATATTTTTTTGTATTGTTGTTTGTTTAGTATGTAAAAAAAAAAACTCCGCTAACACGTCTGTTCACTACGAAGGTTCAACAAGACTCGATTCCAGTTGATGAAAAAACTTGTTGTTAATTATATTTTTTCATTAATGTTTTGTTGCGTCTTGTTGAACCTTCGCAGTGAAGAGACGTGTTAGCGGAGTTTTTTTTACATAGTAAACAAAAAAAAATATAAACAAAAAAAAATATTCGTAATAAGTACTGATTCGTAATAAGTACTCATTTTGTGAAATTGCTTTATTTGCACTAATATTATTTTTCACATAATCTGAAACAACAAAAACAAACAAAAAAACCGCAAACAAAGTGACTGAGGAATACTCTGCATGAGTACCTCAAAAACAAACAATTGTGAAGTGAGTTCTAACGGCAGAAATGCCTATTTTACTGTGAGTTCTGAAGCTCTTAATGCAAACAATAAAAATAAAAAATCTGATGATAGTCTTTTTCTAACGGCAAAGCCAATTTTACGTGAGCGATCAAATTCGCCATTATCCGCTCCGGGCTCGTGTTCTTCACTTAACCAAGTTATCACAATAGACAAGAGTATTCAGAAAACTAAGGTGGCTGTCGGAATGGACAGGTATATTACAGTAGTAAAGCTCGGGCGAATCCTAAATTCATCTAAAATCTCATCGGTTCCCAAGATATCCAGGGATAATGACGCCGCCTCAGTTAACCGTCAAAATCGTTTTAAAATATTGCAGAATGACAACGAAAAACCCGAAGCATCCTCGAAAAAAACCTCCAAACCACCACCTATCTATTTGAGGCAAAAAATTCTAACACACTTATCAAAAAACTAATCTCGGTCATTGGTGAAAAGGCATTTCACATTGTTCCAATAAAACGTGGTAACATTGATGAAACAAAAGTTCAAATATATGAAGAAAAATATTTCCGCAAAATTGTTAATGAATTGGAAAAAAAAATAAAACAAGTTTTTACACATTCCAGCTTAAGAGCGCCAAGGGCCTACAGGTCGTATTGAAGGGCATAGATTCTTATGTTGTCCCTTCCGAAATAAAAGATGCTCTCACCCTGAAAGGATTCAAGGTAAAAAATGTATCCAACATAATAAACAGGGAGAAGATCCCCCAACACCTATTTCGCGTTGAGCTGGAGCCAAATGATGTAATATTGAAGAAAAATGACACCCATCCCATTTATGATTTAAAATATGTATTATACCGGAAAATTACAGTTGAAGAACCACACAAGCGTTCAGGACCCGTACAGTGCCATAATTGTCAAGAATATGGCCATACAAAAACTTACTGCAAATTACCTACTGTTTGTGTTGTGTGCGGTAAATTACACAATACTGCAATTTGCAATAAATCAAAGGACCAGAAGGAAAAAAGTGTAGCAATTGTGGAGGTAATCACACTGCTAATTACAGCGAGTGTCCTGTATACTCTTTTGTTAAACATGCTATGAACCAAAAGCCTAAAGTAACCCCAGCTCAAACAGGAAATATGTACTCCGCTACTTATCCTCCTATGGCCCAACCAATCTCTACACAAGTATCGTATGCTGATGCTGTGAAGATCAACTCAGTTCCCATGCAAAAAGTGTCACCACCATCTAACACAACAAATGCAAACGCAAGCTTTAATTTCAATCGCCTTGAAGCTACTATTGATAATTTGGTGCAAACTATAAACAACTTTACAACAAATATGACTAGCATGATGCAAGAAATGCTGCGAATGCAGAACACACTTCTTCAAGCATTAGTTAACAAGCCATGAACACGTTAAAAGTATGTTTGTGGAACGCAAACGGCATTCGCCAATATAAAAATGAACTTGAGCACTTCCTCACGGTAAAAAATATTGATATAATGTTGGTATCTGAGACTCATTTGACTTCGAGAAGCCTTTTTAAAATGAGTGGCTACACCTTATATTATACAAAGGACCCGAGAGAAAGAGCATGCGGAGGATCAGCAATTCTAATAAAGTCACGACTCGAACACTACATTCTTGAGAACATTTTTGAGGACCATCTGCAGGCAACAAATATTTGCATCGAAAATTTTTGTACAAATTTCGCGATATCATCAATTTACTCCCCTCCCAGATTTTCAATCACTGAGGATCAATATGAGGATTTTTACAAAACTTTGGACCTTGTTTCGTAGCAGCTGGGGACTACAATGCAAAACATACGTTCTGGGGATCGCGTCTTATTACACCTAGAGGTCGAACATTGTCCAACGCAATTTCAAAAATGGGTTTGGATGTCATTTCGAGCGGGGAGCCCACTTACTGGCATACTGACACACAAAAAATTCAGGATGTTATAGATTTTGGCGTCTTGAAAAATATCTCTAGGGATTTAATTCATGTTGAAGCTTCTCATGATCTGTCCTACGATCACTCTCCCACGATCGTTACAATTTGTAGCCCACTAAGAAGTGAATTACCTCACCCATATGTGAAGATGATACATCATGTTAATTGGCTGGGGTTCAAAAAATATCTCAGTAGTCATTGTTTGAAAAACATCAAGCTTAGAACTTCCGATGATGTTGAATTTAACATTGCCAATCTTACTGAAAATATTAAACAGGCTGCTAAACATGCACTACTTCCTATCCGCAGACTGGGTTTAATAGAATTTATTCTGCGGATATTGAACGTCTCATATGTGAAAAAAGAAGAGCTAGAAGGGAATGGCAACAGCACAGATCACCCCAACATAAAATCAGACTTAAAGAATGCACTAAACGACTCCAAGAGTTGCTTGCATCTGGAAAATCTGCTTCTCTTAAGAACTATCTGGAAGGTCTCGATGTCACAGCAGCATCTAATTACTCCTTGTGGCGCGCTGCTAAAAAACTTAAAACACCCGTTGAGTCCAAACCACCCTTGCGCACTTCTACCGGAGGTTGGGCAAGAACTAATACTGAAAAAGGTAACATATTTGCTGAGCATTTAAAATACGTATTTACCCCAAACACATGTACTGGTGCTGTTGATTTGCCGAGTGTAGTTGCCCTACCCCCTCGACCCATGAAATTTAGGATGCGTGATGTACAAAAACTATTTGCTGAAACCAACCCGAAGAAAGCTCCGGGTATTGATGGAATTAGTAACAAGATGCTGATGCAGTTGCCTCGTTTTGCTGTTAAAATCCTGTTGTTTATTTTTAATGGCATTTTACGACTGGAGTATTATCCAAACAGCTGGAAACTTGCCATGATCAAAATGATTCCAAAGCCGGGCAAAGATCTTACCAAGGCTGAGTCATATAGGCCAATAAGTTTATTGCCAACAATTTCAAAGCTCTTCGAAAAGCTGCTAATGACTAAATTGTCCCCAATTCTAACTAATAATGGGTGTACACCGGATCATCAATTTGGTTTTAGAAGTCAGCATAGCACCATTGAACAAACTCATAGATTAGTTCATTTCATAAGAAGAACATTTGAAGAAAAGAAGTATTGTTCCTCCCTCTTTATTGATGTTTCTCAGACATTTGATAAAGTGTGGCATGGAGGCCTAATTCTAAAACTGAAAACATATTTACCAATAAACATTGTAAATCTTTTGGAAAGTTACATTCTTGCCCGGTAGTTCACTGTTGTGGAAGAAGACTTCATGAGTGTGCCTGAAACTATCTCATCCGGTGTGCCACAGGGTAGTATACTGGGGCCAGTTTTTTATTTGATTTATACCTGTGATATGCCTTTGAGCAGTAATATACTCACTTCCACATTTGCCCATGATACAGCCTGCCTTAGTATGCATGAAAACCCTCACGAGGCTACCCGATATCTTCAGGAACATATGTATTAACCTGTTGGAACTGTGGTTGAAGTTGTGGAGAAGAAAAGTAAATGAACAAAAGTGTGTTCATGTCACATTTACGCTACGAAGAGACACTTGTTCCCTCATTCGAATCAACAATCAAGTTGTTCCTCAAAATTCACAGGTGAAATACCTTGGTATACACCTTGACCGACGACTTACATGGAAACACCACTGTTTTGAGTCTGCAATCTTTTTTGCAGGCTAATTGCGAAAATGAAACAAAAATGCAGCTATTTGCTTCCGAAATTAGATGTTTTTTATTAAGGCTCCAAAAAATCTAATGAATTTGTTTACAAAAAAAGAACTTAATGCAGATAAGAATTTTGAAAGGCAATTTAAAACATAAAGCATAAATACATAAGAATTTGCGCTCTTACAACAAACGTTGATACAAGCATACATACAAATTTGCTCTTAACTACTCTGTTAAGTAATTATCATGTACTAAATTTAATGTAAGATTGGATAATGAGAGCACATATGTATGTATGTACGTTTAGCGCACAATATACGTATGTAGATATGTATGCGTAACAGTTAGGAATTTAACAAAGTTAATATTAAATAGCAAGAGGTAAGCAAAAAATATTAAATCAGAAATCATATAAGAAGACAAGGACGGATCTGCGGTTAACTTCCTCCCTCCGTTGAAGGCTTAAGGCCTTCAACTGATGTTTCTATAGGCAGAACTGCCAGTCTTGAAACTGCACGCCTAATTAGACCATTATGAACGCGTATAACTGCAACGCGAGCAACTCCATCACTACCCAATACAACGTCAGTAACCCTTCCAAGTTGCCACTTCATTCAGCTTTTTAGATCAACTGTCCGATAAAAGTGCTGCCTGGCGGATTTAACTGCCGCCTCCCACAATCCTCCACCCTTGGTGGGATAAATTTCCATTCTATGCCATCTTCGAGACACCGCTGATATACCAACTGCTGGTGCATTTCGGATAAAAACAATCGCTTCAAGTCGGCTAATTCATTGTTTGAACCTACGAAATTGGTTGCATTGTCAGACCAAATAGTTCTAGGCTTACCTCTGATGGCTACGAAACGGCGAAGCGCATCTAAAAATGAGGATGTTGATAAGTCCTGAACTACCTCCAAATGCGTTGCCTTTGTTGAAAAACATATGAAAATTGAGACGTAACATTTACCCGGGGACCTATTTCTCACTTCGGATCTGTAGTAAAACGGTCCGCAGAAATCTACACCAGTGGTGTGAAAGGCTTTGTTTGGTGTTACTCGGTCGACTGGTAAACTCTCCATTACGTGCTGAGCTAATTTTGGTTTCATTCTGAAACATCTAATACACTTGGAAATTGTAGAGCTTACTAGTTTGCGCCCTCCAATGGGCCAATATTGTTGCCTTATCGAGGCCAATAAAAACTGCGGGCCAGCGTGCAGTAGCTTTTCATGAAAATGCATAATCATACAACGCGTCAAAGGATGGTTTCTCAGCAAAATAATGGGGTGCTGTTCATCAAAATCAAGAGTTGAATTGTTAAGGCGACCACCAACCCTAATAAGTCCAAAAGAATCTATGAAAGGCGCCAATGACTGCAGCTTGCTAGACGAGGGTAAATTTTCATTTGTTTTCAATGCTTTTAATTCAGTTGCAAAATGAACCAATATGTTGCTTTGATATCTCGTTTGAGGATAAATAAATTTAAAAATATATGCAAATATTCGTTGCATTTCAGCAAAAGAGCTTTGATACTTGCATTGTATCGATAAGTCTACTAACGAAGCTATTACCAATATATTTTTTCGTCGTTCAGGCAACTCAGTTAGAAACTCGACGTTGGCTGGCCACTCTGAAGGTTCACAACACGAAAAGTTAGGACCGTTAGCCTATAGTGCAGAATTAAGTAAGTCTGCAGGTGTTGAACCTCTTGAAAGAATATCAGCTGGATTTAAATTGCTAGGAACGTGGTGCCATGTCATCTTGCTGGTAATTGCTTGTATGCGGGAGACTCTATTCGAGACGAAAATGTTAAAGTTTGATGGCTGCTCACGAAGCCATGACAGTACGACCATTGAATCCGACCAACAATGTACATCACAACGAAATGGCAGCGTTTCAACACAACGTTTATAAGCTCTGCTAAGAGACAAGCTGCAGAAAGCTCAAGTTTTGGGACGGTCAATGTTTTTAAAGGGGCAACTCTTGATTTCGAGCACAATAGGGATGAACGAATGATGTTTCCAGAGGCAGATTTTATATATACTTATGCTCCATACGCGTTTAGACTGACATCGCAAAATGCATGAATTTGGTTGTTTGAATTCGGTAGTAGGACATGACGAGTAAACTCGAAATTTCGAATTGAATCAAATTGAGAAACAAACTCAAACCATGCAGAATGTAATGACTGTGGAAGACTTTCGTCCCACTGCAAATGCAGCCTCAATAAATGCTGCATAAAAGTTTTTGACTTGGTTATAATGGGGCCAATTAGACCAAGCGGGTCATATAAACGGGCAATTGACGACAGAATTGAGCGTTTTGTAATCACTTTGGAATCATGTGAGGGATTAAACGAGAAAATAAAGTTGGCGCTACTCTGATCCAACATGAGGCCGAGTGTTTTCGTAACGTTAGTGCCATCATCAAATTTTAAAAACTTCTCGCAATGCTCTGGTGGAATGCCATTCAGCACTTCAGGAGTATTTGAGCACAATTTTCTAATTAAAAAATTACCACGCTGTAGCAAAGCCGTAACCTGCTGCCTAATCTCTATTACCTCTTGAACAGAGTCACCACCGGATAGCATATCGTCCACAAAAAAATCTTGCTTGACTACTCTAGAACCTATCGGGAAATCATTTTCTTCGTCGTTTGCTAATTGTAGCATTGAACGAATTGCCAGAAACGCTGCTGGCTTTGTACCATATGTAACAGTATCATAATTTCTTCCGTACAACTTTCCCTCTATAGAATGCATTGCAGGTAATTGTCTGGACACGCAACCTGTACACATCGATACATTTTACAAATGTCACCACAAAGCGTAATTTTGAAGCAGCGATAGCGCAAGAGTGTGTTAAAAAGTTTGGGTTGTATTGTCGGCCCAATATGTAACACGTCATTCAGGGAAAAGCCAGTTGTAGTTTTTGCAGAACCATCAAAGGCAACTCTCAATTTGGTCGTTGTGCTGTCAAGCTTGTGGACGCAATGGTGTGGCAGAAAATACTTCCTCTCGGTAGCCTGCGGCAAAACTAAGGACATATGATTTAAAGATATGTACTCATTCATGAATTCTGTGTATTGAGCTTTTATTTCGGGATGCCTTTTAAATTTATTTTCTAAACCTTTAAACCGCTGTAAAGCCCTGTCAAAGGAATCCCTAGCAGGTCCGCACCACCTTCTATTACGGGAAGACGAACACAAAAAGAGCCGCAACCAAGACGAAAGGTATTTTTATGAAAGTGATTTTCACAAAATATTTCTTCTTCAGAGAACGAATCACAACTGCTAAAATTATTTTCGATTTCCCAAAAATCTCTTACAATAGCGCTCAGGTTATCATCCTGCTGTACTTTTGAACTGACTGCCAAAGACCACGACTGACGAGGTTGAAAGCCTCCGCCAGCAACTACCCACCCTAGCAAAGTCTTTTGTAACACAGGTAGGTTTTCAGCTAATTTGATCTGCCCAACTGCCATCAGATTAAAAAATAATTCGGCTCCTATCAAAATTCAATTCGTCCACCCTTATCAAACAATGGATCTGCAAGCGTAATATTTTTAGGAATTTGCCAATCTGATGTGTTGATGCTAATGTTTAGCTGGTAGTCTGTTATGTTGGGAACAACCATGGCTTGAAAAGACGTTGTATATTCACCATTTTTTTACTTGATAACTATGTCAGCAGATTTGCTTATTGAAATACTCCCATCGCCTACTCCAGAAATAGTTGCAAATGTTTGATTGTATTTTAAATTTAATTGATGTACGAACCGGCTGGTAATAAGGTTCAGTTGCGATGCAGAGTCAAGTATGGCACGACAGGGCTCGAAATTTCCAAATTTGGTTTTTGCCATAATAATGGCTGTTGCTAGAAAAACAGCTAGGGCAGGCGCTGAAGATTTTGTAGTGTCCACATCACTTGAAGAAATAAGCACTGCTTGCGACGAGGTGGCCTCAACCGATGATGAGGCTTGATCCAAATGAGCAGCATCCATGTGTAACAGAGTGTGGTGCTTTGATGAACACAAACGACAACAACCTGAATTACACTTCTTCAGTATGTGACCCTTTCTTAGACAGTTTAAGCACAACTTCATCTTTTTTGCCTCCCTAAAACGAAGTGATGGCGATAAATTCGAAAAACGAGAACAACTTGTTGTAAAATGATCTCTTGAGTCACAAAACGAAAAAAATTTTATAGGGGGTTGCAACTGAAATGTGAACATGCCGATTTTGCTGGTTAGATCTTTTCGAAGCGGGCTGCCTTGGGGGTTTACTTACAACAGAGTTTTCACAATTCTCTGCCATGCGACACCTTCGTTCCATAAACTCAGTCATTGAAGCCCAAGTAGGTAATTCATTGGTTAGCAAATTTTCTTCCCACCTCATACGCGATTTAGAGTCCAATTTTGTTGTGACTAATTGAATTAAAAAACCATCAAAAATTTGGTTTTCATTGCCAAGTGTTTTTAAAGCGCGCATATGTGCATTTAAACCATCACTAAGTCTACGTAACTCTGCAGCAGACCCATTCTCAACGGAACTAAGCTCAAAAATGTCCTTCACATGGGTTTGAAAATAAAAAAGTTTATTGTCAAACCGATTTACCAACAACGCCAGCGCAGCATCATAATTGTCTTCTTTTAACTCTAGAGAAGCAATGGTATCAAGGGCCACGCTTTCGAAGGCGGCACGTAAATAATGAAATTTTTCTAGCTTGGTTAATTCGCAATTATCATTAATAATAGTAGAAAACAAAGAAAAGAAGTTTAGCCATTCAGAGTATGAACCCCCAAATTTCGGCAATTGAATTTCTGGCATTTTAGCTTTGCGAGTAACGCTTTGCGATTCATCACGAGAAAATTGACGTACTGTCGAAGACTTTTGCATAGAGCGGATGGCTGTGATTTGACGCGTTAATTTAGCCTTTACTTCAAAATATAAAGTAACAAAGGCCACACGATCTGCACTTACTGTGTCGCTGCATTCATGCTCTTCGATTACTCCCTGGAACTTCTCATAGGCTAAGTTAATTCCTTCAACGTAATCTAAACGCACTGACAGCTCTGCTTCATCATGTTCTTTCAACTTCGAAGGTGTTAAAAGTAGATTTAAGTTTTCTATCTGCTTTAATAGAACAGCAACTTTCGAACGGTATTACTAATATTATTACTAGCAGCAGACTCCTTATTCGTTGGCATCATTTTTTTTAGAAAAATATGCAGGTATATAAATGAAACAATTTGTGTCTAAACAATGCAAATATTTAAACTTTATTTGCCTATTATTGATATCCGAGTTGATATCACGTCGGGGTTAACAATGTTTTGAGTCTGCAATCTTTTTTGCAGGCTAATTGCGAAAATGAAACAAAAATGCAGCTATTTGCTTCCGAAATTAGATGTTTTTTATTAAGGCTCCAAAAAATCTAATGAATTGGTTTACAAAAAAAGAACTTAATACAGATAAGAATTTTGAAAGGCAATTTAAAACATAAAGCATAAATACATAAGAATTTGCGCTCTTACAACAAACGTTGATACAAGCATACATACAAATTTGCTCTTAACTACTCTGTATACTTAAGCTAAGTAATTATCATGTACTAAATTTAATGTAAGATTGGATAATGAGAGCACATATGTATGTACGTTTAGCGCACAATATACGTATGTAGATATGTATGCGTAACAGTTAGGAATTTAACAAAGTTAATATTAAATAGCAAGAGGTAAGCAAAAAATATTAAATCAGAAATCATATAAGAAGACAGGGACGGATCTACGGTTAACAACCACATTGACTCTAAGCTGACACAAACAAAACTTAAATTAACTCAGATACATTGGATGATTGGTAGAAATTCAACCCTCAGTCTAGATTGTAAGCTTTTAATATACAAGTCGCTTTTGAAACCCATATGGTGTTACAGAATTCAGCTATGGGGCACTGCTTCAGCTTCCAATATAGAGAGATTACAACGAATTCAAAACAAAATTTTAAGGTTAATGACACCGGCTCCTTGGTACATGAAAAATTCTATTTTAAATCGTGATTTAAATATGCCACTTGTGACCGCTGAAATTGCAAAATATGAAGGCAAATATTTAACAAAACTCGAGTCCCATCCTAATCCCCTTGCTCGTAACATCTTGAACTTTCCTGGACACATCCGCTTAAAAAAGAGGGATACTACGGCTTTAATACGCCACACTGCAGATGAAACTTTTTGAAAATATTTTTTGTGCTTAACACTACATTTATGTATTTTTAATTACTATCACTAAGTTTATGTCCGACACTGGTTGGGCCTAATTATATATCTATATTTAAGATTTGAATACTTATTGTTAGTTCAGTTTAATGAAGATACAATAAATAAAATTAGTGGGGAAAAAAATATTTATTGGTTGTTATGTGTTTGTTAGATTTTAAAATTTCTACTATTTGGCGAGGTTCGTAGCAGCTTAATAAGTATTCAGTTAATCCACTAAAAATGTGATGCATTATTCATTGTCTTACAGAATTGCACGAATTTTCATAATAATGTTATGAGCTAATAAATAAGTATTTTTACACACTAATACGGGTCAGTAAGATAAATTGCAATCTCGTAAGGCCATTATGATTCCGAATCTTGAAGTAGAAATTAATAATAGTGTATTTGAAAATCTCCGAAACATGGCATTCCTATTTTTAGTGACATCATATTCGCCCCCTTCGCTGCTTTATCTGCTAGTTTGATAACTTTTGTCTCCAAATGTGTTGGAACCCGCATAATAGATAGTGGTTAATGTATATTAAGCTCCTTTAATATACAGTAGTTTTCATTGTTTTTGTTGTAAAATATTCCAATAATAACACTTACAATATATATGCATATTATTCCTTTCTGTAATATGGTTTATTCTCCAGTCATGTTATTTTCTGAGCTGATTAAACAGTAAAATCAACGATTTTGCTATTCAGTAACATTTCTGAAGGTATGCACTTTGTGCCACTAGCAAGATTATTAAGGTCATCTGTTTGGTGGAAAACTTTTCACTTTGCAGATAGCCCATGTTATTATTTTACAAAAATATATACAAATATATGTGAGCATATTTTCATAAGTTTTATTGTTAGATTATATAAGTTTACTTTTTTTATTATACTTATAGAAATTCTCGAGAAAATATTATTATATACTGCTGGGCCGACACAAGTTCCTATATTTTTTTTCTTTGTTTCTCTTTGTGCTTTTGTTTTATTTTAACAGATATACCACTTGATATCAAGTTATAACAAAGTTAGGTTAGGTTAGGTTAGGTTGATTGGAGGGGTGTGATAGCCCATGTCATACGACATACACTTAAGCCAGTGAAGGCTTGTTGTGCGCTCCCTTTAATTATCAAACACAACTGCCAGAGTTCTGCAGCAGGATTCGAACCTAGGACCTTCGCACTACGAGTCTAGTAGTCTACGAAGGTCAGTTATAACAAAGTTAGTAATTCAAACATACTGCTTGTCAAAATTGATAACTGTGACGTAGGCTGCAGGCAACTCGATAGCAATTTCACTTCACTTTTAAATTATTTCCTCTATATGATGATAAATCCATATTTCACACAACTTCATTGCTTCTGTACAGCTCTGTGAATTGCAAAACATCATTAAATTTCTTATACACCCATTTTGAGTTATTACTATTACTTTTACAACAAATATAAATGATTTAGAATTAACTTAAAGTAGACATTTAAAAGACTTTATTTACATTATAAGGAATAAGATAGATAAAAAACCTAATTGGAATTAAGAGAAATTTTTATATTAAGTCTTCTGTCAACTTTATATAAAGTTGGAGAAGAAAATAATATTACAAATTTCTTATCAAGGCAGAATTTGAAATCCTGTTGCGGGTTTCAAATCTTTGTGTGATATTATTGATCACTGTTACAAACATTTCCTGTTGGTATATTCTATGTAATCTATTTGTTGAGTATCGTATCGGTAGGTTGAATATAATCTTCAGGTTCTTGTTTTGTATGACCTGGAGGTTTTCAAATACGTTTTGGCATATCTTTTTGACTACACTTGACATCCATAAGTCATAATTGGCCGTAGCACATTCTGTAGAGCAATATTTTGTTTTTCCTATTTAGAGTTGACCTTCGGTTTAGTAAAGGAAACAGAGCTCATCCACATCGGACAGCTTTTTCACACGTTTGGAGAATATGATGTTTAAACGTTAACTTTTTATCGAGCCCAAATATTTCACCGTTTCTCTGGGAGGTATTTATGTTGCATCAAGAGATAAAGCGAGAGTAGGTGTTTTGTTGAACAGAAAAATTATAGCTCGTGTATTCATTAGTCTTAATTATCCACATAGAGAAGTATTTTTCAGCGTGTAAATGCCTATATTTCATTTTCTTAATAATAGCATTGGAGACTTTCCCAATTGCTATTATTGCCGTATCATCTGCGTATAATGAAGCTGACTGTTCTCTTAATATTTTGAAATCCGAGATGAAAATTGAGTATAGTGTGGGCGATAAAACTGATCCTTGTGGTAGTCCTGCAGGAATTAGGAGCGGGAAGAAAGTTCATTCTCTACATTTACAACGAATGTTCTTTCGTTCAAAAAACTTTGTATGATCTTTTGCAAAAAGACAGGGTATCCAAACATATTAAGTTTATATACTACCCCATCATGCCATATAGAATCAAAAGCTTTTTCTATGCCCAGAAAAACAATTCCTGTACTTCTACGCTGGTTTTTATTACTTGATATAAGTTTTGCGATTCGTTCTACTTGGTGTACAGTCGAATGCTGTTTTCCAAGACCAAACTCTTCATCTAGTATTATATTATTATCCTCAGTGAACTCGTTCAGTCTGTTCAGTATGATTTTCTCAAATACTTTATCAAGACAACTTAGTATACTTAGCCGGCAGTTTTTTTAGCAATCTGGCATAATTCTTTGGCTTAAGTATCGGCACTTCTTTTGCTGTTTTAAATGGCTTCGGAAAATATCCATTTGTTAAAGACCAGTTAAAAACTTTTGTAATTACATGTAAAATTTATCTGTCATATTTTTTAACATAATGGCATTTATGCCGTCCAAACCAGGTGCTTTGGAGTTTTTTACCGTTTTAATAAGCATTATTACTTCAGTATTTATTGTGTGAGACAATTTTAGTTTACTGAGAATTTTTTATAAAATAAAAAATATACAAATGAATAAAAGTCGAGTGCATGTTCTAATAGCTATTTTGTTAAATAAATATAAAAAATTTACAAATATACTCTGTATATTTTTATACATACATATGTACATATATGCAATATGATGTGGCAGCTCATTTCAATTTTGCATAAAAAATGCATGTATCTGGCAGCACAGTTCAATTCGTTCGGGACGATAATTAAAATTAAACCAATTCAAGCAAAAATTGTTCCGCATTAAATTTACTCTCTTTCTCTCTCTCTCTCAAATATAGAGACGTCAAACTACATATAAAAAAAGCGTTAGGAACGTTCAGAACGAATGGGTGAATTCACCTTTATAGTTTTATCTTTTTTCGATGGCATATTATGTGTTGTTTTGTGATAACTTTCGAAACTGTTCCCGATTATGTTTGCCTTTTATTTACAACTAGCGGACCAGGCGAACTTCGCCTAGCCCCAATTTTAAGCCTTCAGACAAACTTTCTATTTTTTAATTTGAAAAGCCATTAAAGAATAATTTCAAACAAAATTTCATACAAAAACTCGATTTTCGATTTTTCCAATTTTTCGCCTTTTCCGGAGGGATTTTCCAAAATTTTCTTCCATAAAAACCTTCTCCTCGAAAATACGAACAACTCACAAAAAGTTTTACAGAAATCGGCCAAGCCGTTCTTATTTTATGAATTATTGGATTTTGCCACGCCCCTCCGCCCACAGAACGAAAATAAAAAATCGGACTTCACAGTGTCACCCGCCCGAGTATTCTGATGGTTCCCTGAAAATTTCGTCCAAATCGGTCTAGCCGTTTTGGAGCCATTACGTTACATACATACATACATGCACACATCCTATTTTATATATATAGATTTATAGGAGTCCACTATAATTCAAACAAATCTTATTTTCTTAAAAGTCTTTGTTTTATTGTCTTGTTTCTAGTAAGTTCGTTTCAGACTGAAGAATCAAAAAACGTTTTATTTAAAAAGATGTCAAAAATATATGACAATGAGACAAACATTACAATGATGTATTTTTAGGTACTAAGTAGATAAAGTTGCCACAGCTACTCTCCTCCCAAAATTGTAGCAGGGTTGCTTGATGAATTCTGCGCAAACGAAACGTTTTTCTAACCGCTATATGTTCCTAAAGGTGGTGACACAACGGCAGAACTTTTTGTTACTAAAACTGGTTTTAACTATGTGACGGGATTTTTTCTGCTATATGTTCTTAAAATTACTGGCGCAGTATCGGGATCTTTTGTAATGAACGCAGGTTTTAGTCGTTCAAGAGATATGTTGTGTGGTTTATTGTTGATTTTTACCGAAAATATTCTATCAGAAATTCTCTCCAAGACTTCATATGGTCCTGTGTAAGGAGCTTCCAATGGTTTTTTAACATGATCTGATCTAACAAAGACATGAGAACAAGACATTAAGTCTTTGTGAACAAACACTATTGCGCTGCTAATGTGGTGATTAACTGGTGTAGGGCGAACCTGCCGAATGTATTCTCGAAATTTTTCCAAGAATAAGAATGAATTTTCTGCGACGTCATAATTTCAAAAATATTCCCCTGGAATGCGAATTGTAGTACCGTACAACATTTCTGCTGGGGAGGCCCCTAAATCTTCCTTAAAAGAAGTCCTCAGACCAAGTACCACAGTAGGTAAAATTTCCAGGCATGGTGTTGCTTTATTGCACATTAGCGCTGCTTTTAATGGCCGATGCCATCGCTCAATCATGCCATTCGATGAAGGATGGTATGGCGTTGTCCGTATGCGTTGAGCTCCAATCAATCGCGAAAGAGATAAAAATAAGGCAGACTCGAATTGAGTTCCTTGGTCTGTGGTTATAGTTTTAGGTGAACCAAATCTAGATATCCAGGAACTATAAAATTTTTTAGCAATAGTTTCTGCTGACATATCTTTTAGAGGGACAATTTCCGGCCAGCGCGAAAATCTGTCGATCATTGTTAAACAATAGCGATAACCCATAAAGTCAGGAAGAACTATTAGATCTATATGTACATGGTCGAAACGTTGATCAACTTCTTTAAATTGCTTAGGTGTCAAATGTGTGTGTTTATTAATTTTTGACCGTTGGCAATCTAAACATTCTCGTACCCAAATGCTTATATCACGATTCATTGATGGCCACACAAACTTTTGTCGTATCTGTTTCAATGTGGCTCTTTTTCCAGGATGTGACATAGAATGTATCAGATCGAAAATCTTTCGCCTTAGAGGAAGTGGGATGTATGGGCATGCTGTTGAAGTTGATACATCACAATATATTTCAAAATTGGGGTCCAGTTTTATTTTCTGAAAACGCAATGATGTACTATTGTTTTTTAAAATTTGCTTTAGCTGTGTGTCTGATTTCTGATGCTGTAAAATTTCTTGTAGATCTACTATTTCTGGCATGCTTATTTCATTTACTCTGGATAGAGCATCAGCTACCTTATTTTGTGAACCAGAGACGTATCCTATATCTGATGTGTATTGGCAAATAACGTCTAAATAACGTAGTTGACGAGGTGATGCTTTATCCAATCTTTGCTGTACAGTATACGTCAAAGGCTTATGATCAGTCAAAACAACAAAGCTTCGGCCATCTAAGAGATGTTTAAAGTCTTTAATGGCCAAGTATATTGCCAATAATTCCCGATCATACGTGCTATACTTTTTTGCGATGGTTTCAGCTTTGCGGAAAAAAAGCTATGGATTTCCATTGATGTTTGACAAACTGTTCTAAATGAGCACCTACTGCTGAATCCGATGCATCCGTAACTAAAGACAGTGGTGCCTTTGAATCCAAAAAATTTTGCATCGTTTCATCGGCTAAGCTTTTTTGCAAGCTTCGAAAGAGCACTCCAAATCCTTAGTCCACTCAATCTTCCTTTTGTCGTTTTTCTTCGATTCCTTGAATAGCCCGTTTAAAGGTGCTTGAATGGTGGACGCTTTAGGTATGAACTTGCGATAGAAATTTAAAATTCCTAAAAATCGGCGTAACTCTAAAATATTTTTCGGCTTAGGGAAATTTCGAATGGTGTCGACTCTTTCTTGAGGTGGTTTCAAACCTGCAGATGATATGTGGTAGCCTAAAAAGTTCAACTCGGGAACTCCAAACTCATACTTTGAGGCGTTAATTAACAAGCTTGAGTCTTTAATTTTTGTAAAACAGTTCTCAAATGGTCATAGTGCTGCTCCTCAATGTCGGAGTATATGAGGATGTCATCGAGATAGCAATAAACGTAGTCCAAATGTCGAAAAATCGAGTCCATATATCTTTGAAAAGTTTGTGTTGCATTTCTTAGTCCGAAGGGCATTACCAGAAAAACTCAAACAATCCCATGGGTGTGTTAACAGCAGTTTCCTCAACATCATCCGGATGCATAGGTATGTTGTAGTACGCTTTATTGATATCGATTTTTGAAAATACTGTTTTATTATTTAATCTCTCCGATATGTCGTCTACTCGAGGAATTGGATATCTATCTGGCTGTGTATTTGTATTTATTTTCCGATAATCGCCACATGCTCTCCATCCACCTGTTTTTTTCTTTACAAGATGGATGGGACTAGACCACGGACTGCTAGACGGACGAACTATTCCAACCTGTAATAAGTTGGCAAACTCCTCTTTAATGGCCCTTAATTTCTCACCAGAATATCGCCTTTGCGGTTCTGCTATTGGTTGACAATTTGTTTTGATTCTATGTTGAACAGTCGATGACGTAGATAAGCGATAGGAATTTGGGTTTGTAATTTCTACGTATTTTATCACAAGGTCATAAAGATTAGAGGATGACTTTATTGTTGACACGCTCAGTTGATTCGCATATTTTGTTTGACAATTCGATGAAAGCGTTGTTAGCGAATCTATTAATTGTTGTCGTTTTAAATCTACAATCAGTTCGTAATACGATAAAAAATCTGCACCTAATATAAGGGATTTCACGTCAGCTATTATGAATGTCCATCCAAACTGACGTCGTAGACCTATATCTATTTCAAGGTATTTGGTGCCGTAAGTTGGAATTGATGTGTTGTTTACTGCAAATAATTTCATGTCATCCGATACCGCCGCGCGTCTGGTTAAAAAAGTTCTTGGTATGACTGATACCACGGAGCCAGAATCAATAAGAAATTTGAAATTGTGTTTTTTATCGGAAATATGTAATCTTTTCTCAAGTGTGCGACTCAAATTAAAATTGCTGTCATCTGTCGCACATATAGAAGACAGCTGTTTTAGTTTTCCTGCGGTGTAAAAGTACCCGCATTGAATTCACACGGTTGTCTGCATTTTTTTGAGCCAGCGCCAAATTGGATGTGATAATAACATACTTTTTGTTGTCGACGGGGTTGAGATCTACCTCTTACATGGTCGCTATCTCTGCTGTTACTACGACGTTGTGTAAATGTATTATTGTTTGTTGCAATCTCGACAGAAAGTTGACCGAGTTTTTGAATTATTTGATTCAAAGATGTTTCAAGGGCTAAAACACGGGATTCAAGAGCTGAAGCCTTTGAATGTGACGTAAGCGCTTCGCAATGAGATACAATATCCCTTGCTGTTGTTGTTGCTGCCATAACGAAGGGTGCTTGCGGGGAGTTGTCAAAAATGCGATCAGCAATTTCAGCTAAATTATCAATATCTTCCGTTCTACACGCAGATAATATACACCTAACATTACTCGGCATATGTTGCAACCAAAGTGCAGCTAATGCCTCCGAAGATATACTGGTTCCAGCCAATTCTTTCATTTCCCTAAGCAAATGACTAGGTTTTTTGCTACCGAGGTCCAGACCAGTCAGAAGTTTCAATAGCTGTTTTTCCTTAGAAGTACCAAAACGAGTAATCAGCTCTTTTTTTAATTTATCATACTTGCCTGAAACTGGCGGATTTTTGACAACATCAGCTATCTGCATTAAGGTGTCGGCATCTAAAGCAGTAATGACTGTATAACACTTTGATAGATCTGCTGTTATTCTGTTTACGTGCAGCAATTCATCTACTTGCGTGAACCATAATTCAGGATCAGACGGCAGAAATTTGGGTAACTGGTGCATTCCAACAGACTCCACTGAAATATTATTGTCATTGACTTCCACAAATTTACTACAGCCACTTGTGTCTGCGTTGTTTAAATTTTTCAACGTTTGGTGATTTTTTGGGGGTTATCTTTCAACACTCATTGCTTGCTTTTTTTATTAAATTGCCTGCTTGTTCGTTGTAATTGATTGCGTCGGGGTCACCAATTATAGGAGTCCACTATAATTCAAACAAATCTTATTTTCTTAAAAGTCTTTGTTTTATTGTCTTGTTTCTAGTAAGTTCGTTTCAGACTAAAGAATCAAAAAACGTTTCATTTAAAAAGATGTCAAAAATATATGACAATGAGACAAACATTACAATGATGTATTTTTAGGCACTAAGTAGATAAAGTTGCCACAGATTATGGGAATGCACGCCATCTACCGTTAAGTAGCTTAATGTGTTATTTTTCCTCTTCATTGCATTTGTCGGCAACCAAAATTTTTTCCTACCTACTGGCAACTTCTTTATAAACTCATGCCAGCTGTTATTCTGTCAATGCTAATTTTTTTATTTATTAGAGGTCAGTTGTTTAAGCAAGTTCGATATAAGGTTTCTTTCTGTAATATTATTGCTTCTTTGTAATTTACGTCTGTATTTATTTTTTTGGCTAATTAATAATAAAGTTTGTTGTGACAGCTTTCTTTGCCAACAATATTTTTTTGCAACAGGTATTTACCTCGAGGCTTCTTGCACAATGTGAGTAATTTTAGAAAAAACCTCTTCAGTGTTTATATGTGTAAAACAGTAGATTTTAAATTATTATTTCTCAACTCATTTTTCTATTTCTTTCCTGTTTGCCAGAATATTATTTCTAACTGCGGTTAGAACGCCACCACCATGTGTGTTACGGTCCTCTCTATGTACTGTAAAATGTATTAAATGTAAAAAATCCATCGTGTTAACAGGGGTTTATAAAACATGCCTAAGCATGTTACCGAGAACTCTCAATTTGTCGTATTTAATCTTACATTTTTCCAAAGCATTAATGGCTTCGAAGTAAATATCTAGTAGTTCATTTGAAAGATTATCACTCTCCACAGTTTTGTGGTTTGTGGTAGCTGTTTTAGCATATGATAATCAGCCAGTATCTTTACCTGGATTTTTATTTAAAACAGGATTCAGTTCAGGTCTTATCTCATGCAAATCTTCATTCAAAGAAAAAGGATGTACATCGTTGCGTTGTTTTATTATTGTTGGACGCCTCTTGATGGTCACTTTTTGTCGAATCTCCAAATATTCTTTTCGTGCAGGACACTGCGGATCATCCGCACGATGATTCACGTTTTTCACTTTTCTCTTGATGCGGTTGAAACACTTGTTGATTACAGGACCTTTTTCGGGAGTCTTATTTAGTTAGTATGTTGAGTAGTCGTGTTAGACACCACATCCTAAGCACACTGCTAATCTGTGGCAATTTGATGCTCCGTGACTGTACATCGCACATTTGGCGCATTGCGTTGGACCTCTTGAGCGCCGAAGAGGGTTTCTCCAGTGCACAGCGGTACCATTTACAAATTTAATTTTAATTACCTCTTTTTTAGTAATCTGCTCGCGGTTTGATCGGGAGGTGTTTATTTCTTTTATGCTAACTGGTTCGATGTTAAAAGTATGTTTAAAATCGTCCTTCATGGTCGCAATGCCTAGTTGAGGTAAACCAAATAACACTAGCTTGAATTTATTATTGTTCTTAATCGCGTGGGTGAAATATTTCATGTCAGTCGTTTTCAGTTTTTCAAGAGCACATTCATAATCACTCATGGAGTTAGCAATAACTCTTGTTTCAATTGACATCCTCTTATATTTACAACTTTCTCCTAGTAGTTTGAACACTGAAGCAAAGCTATGGCCGTTGTCCACAATAATTGGAGGGACTCATCGGTTTATTTTCAGAAACATTGTTGTCCACGCTTGACGCATCCTCGTCTTCCATGTCAGATAACACTTGAAATCTATTGACGAAAGTACTCGAAGTTTTCATAACATTAAATTTTGGGTTACTGCCCAAAAATTTTTTCCGTTTTAAAGCCATTTAGGATTACCTTTTTATTTTATTTAAATGCACAGTGCAAAAATTTATAGAAAAGAACAGCTGACGTTGCGAAAAATGAAAGCCCAACTCTAAATCAGTACTTATTACGAATCAGTACTTATTACGAATATCTTTTTTTTTTGTATTTTTGTCTGTTTAGTATGTAAAAAACTCCGCTAAGATGTCTCTTTACTACGAAGGTTCAACAAAGACTCGTTACTATTTGATTTTATTTGTATAAGTTAACGAACATTTTATTATTTCTATTCTTGGTTTATTAGACCCAAAATAATTAAATAAATCAAAGAAAACACTGCTGCATCTAGTCGATTTGTTATTCGAATGTTCTGCTGTTGCTAATATAAAAAAATATAAATGCTGACATGAGTTTATTTATTGCAAAATGAAATATTGTACTTTAAAAATAAAGCAATTTGCCATACAGGCAAATTTAAAGCTAATAAAAATTTATATGTATATGCAAGCTTATACATACATACATATATTGAAGTGTAAAATACACTCTTCACATTGAATAAATATACATGCATACAAAAATTCAGTGTGAATTATTCTTTTCGTAAAAAAAAAACAAAATAATTCACCTACTTCATGTATATAGAACTACAAATAACTGTTTGAATTTAATTTATTTTTGTGTTGTTAAAGCTTTTTGATTTATTAAAAAAATGCTATGTATATTCCTCAGCTTCTTATGTTTAATTCGCGCAGATGACTTATCCCAAAGAAACTAAAACCGGGCATGAAGCGTGCGGCAGCGAAGCTCGTTCCAAAATTGCTGAATTTTGAACAAAAACGCCGGTCTCATAGGAATCGCTCAAGAAATGTTGAATGACGTTAACGACGATCCAGATTTGCTTAAAAAGGTCATATCTGGTGACAAATCATGGATATATGGTTGTGACATCGAAATCAAAGTCCAATTAAAGAGCCAAGACCAAAAAGCACGCCAAGTTCGATCAATTTAGCCCCGCTTCTGAGAAGCAATACGAAAAAACCGTCCGGAATTTTGGAAAAACAATTCATAGCTTTTGCATTAGGATAATGGACCTACTCATTAAACATTGCTTTTTCGTAATTTTTTAGCCGAAAGGAATACACTATTCATGCCTCAGCAACCGTATTCACCAGATTTGGCTCCTTGCGACTTTTTCCTGTATTAAATTGAATAGGCCCAGGAAAGGACGGCCTTTTGCAATGATTGAGATAAAATCCAAATCGCTGAAAGAGCCATACTAAAAAGCGAATATCAGAACTTCTTCCAGGATTGGAAAAAACACTGCCCCAAGCGTATTATACCTAAGGCGAAAGACATTGAAGAAGACAAAATAGAAATTGATGAATAAATAAATATTTTTGGAGAAAAATTAAAATTTAGCTTTTCTGTTAAGCAAAGTTATGCCAGTTAGTATTAATCAAAAGCTGGTTCAACAGGTTATAATTGGTTTTCTTAAAACAAAATTTCTATATATATATATATATATATATATATATATATATATATATATATATATATATATATATATAGAAATTTATATATACATATATATATATATATATATATATATATATATATATATATATATATATATATATAGAAATTTTGTTTTAAGAAAACCAATTATAACCTGTTGAACCAGCTTTCGATTAATACTAACTGGCATAATCTCTTGGGCTTTTGTGAGATTAGTACTCCAATGGATATTGACACTAGAGTCGAGATATTTTGCAATAAAGTGTATGGGTTTATGGAACAGTGTATTCCCAAAATCATGGTTGCGAATTTTGCGGATCTACCATGGAATATAAAATATCTATCATCAATCAAGAATAAAAAGAATAAACTTTACAAAAAATATAAATAATCTGGATTACGTATTGACTATACTAATTACTCTGCAATTCGTTCTCAGAACAACTTGTTATATCAGTTTTGTTACACAATACCTAAATAAAATTCGAAATAAATGTGTTGATAAAATTTATTATAGTCAGCACATATTCTAGTAAAAGTATCAAAATTAGCATAATTAGCCCTGAATACTTGGATAGACAGTGGATAAAAATTACGAGTAGGGCGTGAGGGAACATTAAAAGATATATTACTTATAAGGACGTCAGAACAAACATTTCCTTTTATTGCATTAGGTACAAATACGACATTTAACATTTTTCTACGACTTTTAAGAGTTGGTAACTTAATTAATGCCAGTCTACTAGTGTATGGCATATTCAACCCCAGTGCACGTAGGCAAAATAATAAGAACTGTTTTTGTACCGATTCTATAGTACTGTTATAAACATATATATATATATATATATATATATATATATATATATATATATATATATGTATATATATATATATATATATATATATATATATATATATATATACACATATATATATATATATATATATATATATATATATATATATATATATATATATTATGTATTAAGAGGATATCTTATTTAGTACGAATAAAAAAAATATGTCACATATTTTAAATATGTTTCTTTATAAAAGCAAAGAACAATCTCGCAAGCTAAAGTTTTTAGTGTTTATTGTGATAATTTCTCTCCGAACAGGATGATACTAGATGTGCTTTTTCAGGAGTAATCTAAAAAAATTTGTGATCGTAACTTTTTTGGTTTAATAAGTTTTAGTGAGATTTCTTATGTTTCATAGTTCAATCTCTTAGCTCTTAAATTAATAAAAAATTATCCTACAGTATTGAAAATTCCACATCTACAAATTTAAAGAAGGTCTAAAATATACCAAACTTTCAATATGAATTATACCATCTTATAACCCTGATAGACATATGGTTTACATACTATAGTATGTATATAGTATACAATTTGTGGGTGACAAGCTTGTGTTTATACTAATGTTTTTGTTTTTATGTTTGAAATGTCATTTTGAATACATTTTATCACACTGAAATTATAAGAAATAAATTATAATTGTGAAATATCAGCTATAAACTACTTTATTCGGTGGTTTAACTGTAGTTTAAATAGCTTTATAATGCTATTATAAGAAAGCTATTTATACTTTTGTGTTTTTGTTGATTACAAATAGAAAAATATGATTGAGTTCTGTTTGAATTCTCATATATTGTTTGTAGTCTGTGGCTTAAGTATACAAGGTTTGAATGCTTTCAATCATGATTTGGCTAAAGGGTACTGATGATTTGGTTAGCGCCAATTAAATGCAGGCATATACCTAGCTAAGCCAACAACAAACAGTATAATATTAAAATGGTTATTTTGGAGAATATCTCGAATAACGAATTTGATAAATATATTTTTAAACTTTAGTTCCCCCAATTCACAAGCTCTTATGCCGTTTACCTCAAAGAATGTTGATATAAAATATAACTGCAAGGCAGGCCATTCTTCACCAAAATATTCACATCTCCAAAAAAATATTCACATCTCCACATTAAAGAAAAAAATAACCACTTTTGGTTAGAAATAACCAAAAACGGCAGCACTGACTAGCAAAGCGACAACAAATAAAGATTATGATTATTGTTGTTGTTGTCTGTCGGCGTTTGAACATTGGGTACGTGTATGTGTGTATGGCTTGTGTTTATAACATAAACTTTATGTTTAATTTAAGTGTACGATGATGTAAACAACTTCAACAAACATCATGATTATTCGAGAAATGATCATTAAGAGTATATGTATAAAGGTAGAATTAGCGAGCCGTAAATGTAGAAATGTAAATGTAGATGTATCAGCTGGTTGTTTCTATTATACGAAAAGCAATGCAAATGCTTACCCGACGGCAATGAAATGTAACAGTAACGTCTCAACCTGTTGAAAATAGAATTTCACGTAACCTCGTACGTGACAGATGTAGCCAGTGTTGGTAAATACAAAAGTAAACGAAAATGTGGCACAAAAACCCTTTTTTAGTAATTTTTTGGGTTTTTGATATTTTAAGCTTTTAAACTGTGAATCTTCTTTGAATATAAAAAAAAATTTTATAAATTTAGTTGTTTGTGTCAATTGTTCCTTAATGAAAAATAACAAGATATTTTTATAATAGTTTGTGTGCATTTGATGCAAATTTATTTATAATAGTTTGTGTGCATTTGATGCAAATTTATTTATTGAGTTAGAATCTATTCAGTTAGAATGACAGGTAGATAACGTGGCTTCAAAGAAAATAATATTAGAAATAAGAAGGTCAGACCCAAAGCAAAATAACCAAAATATGTAAACCAAATAATTAAAATAAGGATATGACTGTTTGAAGGTCAGACCCAAAGCAAAATCACAAAAATATAAAAACAAAATATACAGAACAAGGGTATAAATAGAAATGTAAATACTTTCGTTCCTCAGTTCATAAGTAAATCTCATACATATAGTGGTATCTTGAAGTAATTATTTTTTATAAACTAAGAACGATGATTCTTAACTAGTGTGTATATTATCTTAGAGAATTGTAAAATAATACTATTTGTATATACGTACAACCTATAGTACGTTCACAATAAAAAAAGTATAACAACAGTTAAAACAAAGATTGTAATATAAATAATTCTGATATAAATTACTTAATGTAAATATAAACAATAAAGATGTTCAAAATTATATCATACTTTGAATTATTATATAGATGTAAATGCATGTATAAAACTTATTTTTAAAACTTTATTGATAGAAATACCAAAGTTATAACAATTTAATACTCAACAAAAATGTTTGTTACCATTCATATAATTTGGGTACTTTTTCTACAAATCGACAAATCATGCAAACACACTAAACTATCATCACTAATTCGAACGGCTTTTTGATTTCTCTTTATATTTTTTAAAGTGAACTTTATAGCTATATGCTTTCCATCAATGAAATCTTTTTCAATATCCTGATATTGATATGTTGTTGGCTTGCTTAGGTAAATTGGTGACAATATGCGCCACAACACATCGCATGTTTGCAACACTATGGATCGGATCGTCGACTTTCAAGCTTGTGACTCCAAGTTAGAGATTGCAATGAGCATCCATGACCCAAATACCTAAAATAAATTGTTATATACTATACATACACTGACTAAAATCTTTTCTTTACAGCAATGTTATTGAAAGTCTTTCTTCTGGACCAATTCGTTGTTACGGCTTAGTAAGTTCATCACAAATCATAGCCAGTAATAAATCAGGAGGCATACGCGTGTGTATAAAAAATTGTTCCTTATCTTTTTTTATGTTCGGAAAATTTTTTTATTTTAGCCCGGGACGATATAGTCTTTGTTTATGGGTCGCACGCCCTTTTCCTATTTTTATTGTGTCTGTACATTTTGCACAAATGTAAGAAATTAAAAAAAAAACAATTCTTCCCCATCCATTAGAATAAATTTATGTACTCTGTTTTAATACACATTCAAATATGAAAAAAAACAACCCTTATTTGTTTGGTTATTTTAAAAACACATGACACGGTTTCTAGCGTTCTATAAGCACATCAACATTTACATTTAGGATACATTTACGATACATTTACATCTACGATTTCTACGGTCGGCTAAATGGGCCTTAAGCTGCGCACATCAACGTTCAAGAGTTCAGTCAGAGTTCAGTCAGCAGACAGACAGTGTTGAGTCTGTAATTAGTGAGTTGTTAGACTTTACCGTGATCATGTAAAGTGTATTAAGTGATTACTATTGCTTTTGAGCATAGTACAGTGGTATTGAATAGAGAGCTGCACAAAATGTTCTAAAAGTTCTGTGTTCTATTGAACACTACTTCCAAACACAGTATTTAAGTGTAAACAAAAATAACAACACAAAAATAACAAAACATGAATCTGACCAAAACATACCAAACAGCATTTGAAAAGTTATTCTCTACAGTGCTTGTTAGTGCTTGTGTTTTCAGAACAACTAGAATATCCAAACAAATACCGACAATGAAGTAAAAATACGTTAAATCATAGCAGAAACACCAAGTACAATAGAACATTTCCTACTCAGGCTACTGAAAGAATTACAGAGATGGTAAAGCAACATATTAAACCATACACACACATGCACATAAGTATGTAGATGATGCGTGTTAAAAAATTTGTGTGCGCGCATGTTTTTCTTTTCGTTCACAACACATTCAAGAAAAAATAATATCAGAAAAACTAAAAGAAAATATATGTAGTTCTCATACAATTTACATACATATGTATGTAAGTATGTACATGGATATGTATGTATGTATGTATATTATTTCATTGTAACTAAAACCTCTTTAAAGCGTTTTCTTATTTACAACAGAACGCAAATGTTTCTTAATGTGTGAGTTTGTTTTGGTCTAGGTCTACTATCAAAACATTCAAGCATGTTTTGAATGTTCTACTTCAGTTTTAATGTTCTATAGAACCTTTATTCTGTTCGGCTTTATTTTGTTCCAACATTGTTCTACTTCAGTTTTGTTCTATTCTTCAATGTTTTTACTGTTAAGCAAAACACATATCTTTGGAAGTATATGTTTTGAAATGAGAGAGTAATAAGCACACACTATTTGAAATTTAACGAAATCGCTTGTAAGACATTTTTCGTATGCTTGTGCAGCTCTCTAGTATGTACATACAAATGTACATACATATGTATGTGTAAATGAATACATGCGATAAGTATGTAGATATGTACATACATACGTATGTAGTTACATAAATGCTTTCAGACAGATTTCAGTAAATAAAATTCTATTATCAACTGAAGTAACGTTTTTTTTTGTAATTATGTAAATATTAGCATTTTGGTATAATTTTTTATAGTCAAAAAGAAAAATTTTATACGATTTCACCTATAAGAAAATGGCGCTATAGTCCAAAATTTGTGTGCAAATTTGACCGTGGATTATAAGCGAATTATACTGTACTTCTTTATTGTGTATGTAGAAACAACCCTGAAGGAAACATGGGGACAAGTGTACCCAAGTCACCAGTTTTGTCGACTATTTTGGTGGCTCATATGTAGACATCGTCAACGGAGTTGTCAACACGTTTTTGTTTGATGAGCAGAGAAATTTCTGAGAGCAAGCTTATGCCTCTTCATTTTTTAATTGCGTTTATTTCTTCTATGGTGAACCTTTAATCATTTATTTTAACTAAAACTACAGGGATATATGTATATCAAAAATTGTTTACATGGACCCATTAGAACGACCTCTTCAGTAGTGGGTTTTCAATGATAAGTCCATCTTAAATTTCAATAGAAAGAAGTATTGTGTAGAGTATGTCAATAATAATGGTGACAATGTCTACAGGGAAGCGCTAGTTCTACGGTCATTATATGGTCCCAAAGGAACTAGTTCGTCAGTAGTTCCAACGTCAGTAGTGGATTTTCAATGACAAGTGCATGTTAAATGTCAACAGAAAAAAGCATTGGCTGGGGTATAATTTGTCACTAGTACTGGTGACTTTGTCAATAGTGAATTACTAGTGAATCACTAGTGATATTTCCTTCAGGGAAGTCAAGAATATCCATACTGTTGAAAATTGAAAAAATACACGGGGCTTACCCATTCAATCAATATTTATCGAAATCTTTACGGTTTTATAGGTAAATATAGCTTTTGTCACTTTTGTATATTTTCGACATAAGCATATATGTACATATGTACATGTACATCACAACTGCAAACAGCTAATTGTATATTTATTGTAATTAATTTGTTTTATTTTATTCGCATAAAAAGTGGCAAAGTGGTATTATTGAGAAATTAAGGAATTTCTATAATAAATACAAAATAAAATTATATTAAATGAATGAGCAGAAATTAATAATACTACTACAGGGAAATTAATCCCTCTACAACACGTTTTTAGCTATTCTATAAGTACACATGTGCTAACAGAGCCAGACATCTGCAACAATACATTATACCCGCGAGAGTTATATACTACGTTTATACGCACGTCTTATTTGCAAATAGAACTATTTGCAAATAACTAATTCACTGTTTATACGGGAAATTGCATACAGAACTTGTGTAATTATTAGTGATGCCATGTGACGAAAATATGATTGTTTGGTAAGTAAAACACAAAAAACGTTCATGAAGTGGCAACGTCTTACTTTTTATTTGCAAATAGTGTCGTTATTCACAACATGTTTAAGTTAGTTAATAAGTTACAATAAAAAAGTTATACGGCAACATTCTTCTTTTTTATTTGCAAATAAGACGTGCGTATAAACGTAGTAATAGTTTAAATAAACTATTCGTGAAAAAAACACGTCTATTACCACGTTTATACGCACGTCTTATTTACAAATAGAACTATTTGCAAATAACTAATTCACTGTTTATACGGGAAATTCCATACAGAACTTATGTTATTATTGGTGGTCTAGCTGCCAGCTTATGTAGGGGGAATAACGCAGTGTTTTTCACTGTGCCGTAACTGCTAGGCTGTGCAGAAGTGCGGCTATAACCTCCTCGTGGTGGCCACCGGTAACAGGGACCCAGTACGGTCATGTCTCTGCTGGGTACCTGGCAAATATAGTCGGGCTAAGAGAGAAAACTCTAAATAAACCCCAATCCAAGAGGGAACAGCATATCTCGAGGGATGAATGGCTAGTGGGTTAACTAGTTCCTAATATGCGGACTTGGGATGCACAGGCGAGGTCCCATTTCAATAAATGCCTTACTGCGTTACCGGGGCTCTGGCGTAGTTGACCGTTTTTTTCCCCTTTACTCGTGGGAACAAAAATGAATGTACACAAAAAAAATAAAACAAAAAATAACGCAGAGGCACACATACCTCAAAAAAATAAAGAGGCAGAAAAGCCCTCAAATGAAACTGGGGCGGGAGTAACTCCCAGTAAAGAAAAAAATGAAGAGAGGCCAAAGAGACTCAGTGGTGCAGGGAAGAAAAGGCTGGCATATCTAATCAAGAAGGGCCTTAGCAAGGAGGAGGCATACGCCAAGGCCTTGCAACCTATGGCCGTAGACCAGAAACCTGGGGGCATTAAACATGGCCCAAAAAGGCAAAGGTCTGAAGAGGAGACGCCACCTGAATCCTCACTGAAAAAGAGGATAAAGGATGATAAAAAACCATCCACCTCGCAAGCTGCTAAATCAAAGCAGTCAGACAACCCATCGGTGTCCATACAGAGGCGGCCCACTGCCTCATATAAGGACATAACAATGGGAGTCAAGACTGCGGTTCTAGCAAGGGACTATCCAAATACGTCCCTCACAACCCAGCAAATGGACTCCATCCAGAATATGATTCTGGAAAAAATTGTAGCTGGCAAAGATCAGGCCATAAAACCTGCTTTTCTTGGCTGTACTTACAAGGCAGGATACCTAGTCTTGCACTGTAAGGACAGCATGTCAGCTGAGTGGGTGAAAACAAATATCACCGACACATCACCATGGGAGGGAATCTCACTGAATGCCATAGAGGAACATAAGATTCCTCAATCTCGCATTGCAGTGGGATACTTCCCAAACTCGACTACGCTGGAGACGAGCAAGATCTTGGATCTGTTACAGGGACAGAATCAGGGTCTCCTCGTCGAAACGTGGCGTTTATTAAAAAGAGCCGAAAAAGGCTCTCTGGTCACGTTGGTTCTTTCCGTGGACCAAAAATCAGCAGCTAGTGTGACGAAGTCAAAAGGGAAGCTAAACTTCCGGTTTGGCCAAGTTGTACTCAGGCTTAAGGCTGAGAACATAAATGCGGATGCGCTTGTTCAACAGATGGAGGCAGTGGAGTTGGAAGAAGAGGACGAAAGCCCTCCTTCCACATCAGAAACTACAAAATGAGGTGCATCCAGGCAAATCTTCATCATGCTAAGGCTGCATCAGCTGAAATTAGCAGAAGATTTGCTGCTGGCACCATCAACATAGGGCTTATACAAGAGCCCTGGATATCAAGAGGCCGCATACGAGGCCTCAATATACAAAACACTCAGGTAATTTATGACACGCGCGCAGTCAAACCAAGGGCTGCGCTTATCATAAACACCAATATTAATTACTTGCCTCTTACAGAATTTATGGATGGCGACAGTGCAGTGGCGCTAGTCGAGTTGGACTCCAATGGAAACAGGATAGAGGTTGTTATTGCCTCAGCCTACTTCCCGGGGGACACAGACGAAGCACCACTTCTGAAAATAAAGGGACTAGTGGATTACTGTAAATGCCATAGGAAAACCCTCATCATTGGCTGTGATGCGAATGCCCACAATACAGTATGGGGAAGCACTGATACAAATAAAAGAGGTGAGTCACTCTTAGAATACTTATTACTTACTAACATGGGGATTGCAAATAGGGGGAATAGCCCAACGTTTTGCAACGCCATCAGAGAAGAGGTTCTCGATCTGACACTTATAACTAACAAATCACTTGATATGATCAGGGATTGGAAGGTCTCTGAAGAGGACTCCATGTCGGATCATAAACACATCCTTTTTGAAGTTAGGGGATTGGTGAAGAGTCAATCGCTCTACAGAAACCCCAGGGCAACAGATTGGATAAAATACTCGCAGGATCTGCAGTCCAGGATCACTGGAAACACATTTTCCATTACATCACCTGAGGAACTGGATGCATCAGTCGAGAGACTAACTGATGCAATCATATCCTCATTTCAAGACAACTGTCCTGTCAGGATAAAATCCTCCACGAAGAGGGTACCTTGGTGGAACAGAAATCTTGGGAAACTGCGAAGAAAGGCAAGACTGGAATTCAACAGAGCCAAACAAACTGGAAATTGGGAAGAGTACAGAGAGGCCCTAACCACTTACAACAAGGAGCTAAGGAAGTCCAAGAGAAAATCATGGAAACTTTTCTGTGAAGATCTTAAGGACGTCCCGGCCACAGCCAGGCTGCACAAAGCACTTTCGAAGGGGGGCACGAACCCGATAAGCACACTGAAGGGGCCAGACGGCACCTATACAGATACTTTCAAAGGGACACTAGAGCTTCTACTTAGAACTCACTTTCCTGATTGCAGGTTTGGAGCTTCGGACGCTGAAACTCCAGCGGCATGGCCGCATGCTCAGCGAAGGGCGACGAACCAGGTCATCAGGAAAATAGTGACCTTTGAGAGGATAAAATGGGCTGTAAATTCTTTCAGACCTTACAAATCACCGGGGCCGGATGGTATCTTTCCGGCCCTGTTGTCAAGAGGTGGTACCATCCTCTATCGGAAGATGGTTAACATATTTCGATCAAGTTTAACAATAGGACATGTCCCAAGGACTTGGAGAGCGGTAGGGGTTATATTCATACCCAAGGGTGGAAACAGACCCCCAGAATCTCCCAAGTCCTACAGACCAATTAGTCTATCATCTTTTATGTTGAAGACGATTGAAAAACTATTGGACCAATACCTCAGGACGGAGGTACTTTCCATGAGACCTCTGCATAGGCTCCAATTTGCCTACCAGAAGGGCAAATCAACTACCACGGCACTGCACAATATTGTTCGGGATATTGAAAAGGCCATGGAATCGAAGGAAATAGCCCTGTGTGCATTCATGGACATTGAGGGTGCCTTCGACAATGCGAACTTCCACGCAATGGAAACAGCACTCACTACTAGAGGAGCTGATCCTGTGATAGTACGATGGGTCAGCTGCATGCTGAACCAAAGGTCGATTAGGGCCTCACTTGGATCCACGGATCTCACAGTCACCGCGGTTAAGGGATGCCCACAGGGCGGAGTATTATCTCCCCTTCTATGGTCTGTATTAGTGGATGACCTGATCGGGCTACTTAACCGGAGGGGACACAGAACCATCGGCTATGCGGACGATATCTCCGTAATAATCAGGGGGAACCATGCAGGGACGATTACGGACCAAATGCAAGACGCCCTAGACAAGATGCATGAATGGTGCACTTCGGAAGGGCTATCTGTTAACCCAGCGAAGACGATCATTGTACCATTTACCAGGAAAAGGGTGATTAATTTACCCAGTCTCTGGATGGGTGGCATCGAGATAGTTCCCAAGGAGAGGGTAAAATATCTGGGTCTCGTGAGTTAATAAGTTACAATAAAAAAGTTATACGGCAACATTCTTCTTTTTTATTTGCAAATAAGACGTGCGTATAAACATAGTATGTATTTGCCTGTAGGTTTTCAATTACATTTTTATCTTGGAATCTGTAGTCATTAAGTTTTGGGAGTGTTATCTGGTTTTTGTATGAAAGAGTTGTAATGTTATTATTTAAATAAAGTTGGCTTTCAATGAATATTCCATTGTACCAATGTGTGTTATTTTCGTTATTGTACCATTTGTTATTGATTGCAATTTTGCAGTTGATAAATTGACTTATATACTACGTTTATACGCACGTCTTATTTGCAAATAAAAAAGAAGAATGTTGCCGTATAACTTTTTTATTGTAACTTATTAACTCACTTAAATAAGTCGTGAATAACGACACTATTTGCAAATAAAAAGTAAGACGTTGCCACTTCGTGAACGTTTTTTGCGTTTTACTTACCAAACAATCATATTTTCGTCACATGGCATCACTAATAATAACATAAGTTCTGTATGCAATTACCCGTATAAACAGTGAATTAGTTATTTGCAAATAGTTCTATTTGCAAATAAGACGTGCGTATAAACGTGGTAATAGTTGTGCTATTAATTGTGTGTTGTTTGGTAACATTGTTGTTGGGTGAATAATGTCGGTTTTTTTGTTCTATATCTCTTAAATGACAAGAAGCGCTTTCGTTCTTATTTATTATATTTCTAAAACAGTTTGTATTCATATTAATTTCTGTTTCACAATTATTTTTACAATAAAATAGATTTTCTATATGTTTACATTTTTCTTTATAAAATCTCAAGTTATTTTCATTAATTAATGCATATTCTTCACTTCTAATTTCTAAAGTTTTATTAATTGGTGTTGGAACAATATAATAAAATGTAAATTCTTTCTTTGACATTATTGGTTTTTTTATGTTAAATATAATATTAGTATTATTATAATATGCGGTTAACTCAAGTAATTCGAATATTTTTTCGAATGAGATTGCGTTAATTTCGCTTTTTATTATATTATGGATTTGATTAAGTTCTATCGGGTCTAATATTAATTTTGGAATGATATTTAGTTTGGATAATACTACTGCTTCTGGGATATTGTTTAGATGCTGTGTGAGTATGTCGATATTATAGTTGATCTGATTTAGTTGTTGAATTTGTGTTAATGTGTTAATTGTAGGGTTTAGTGAATTAAGTGTTTGATCTTGTATATTTTTTATGCATTTTGAATTAATATCTTGTTCTTTGTTTATATGATTAGTTTTGTTCTCAAATCTTTTTATCATTTCAGTATTGAGAATGAGTTGTTCATTTATTGTATTATTTATTTGTCAATTTTCCGTTAGTAGCGTTCGTCTTCGTAGTCCATATTTCCGGTTATAAATTTTATTGTTGAACCTAATGCGTTAATTAGTCCTCCCTTCTGTCTCTTCCTGGGTTTTAAAATGTTTAGTTTTGTTGTGAATTCTTTCAGTTTTAGTTTTGTTGTTTTTAAGGCAATTTTGGCAAATTCTGTGGTTTCAAAATGAGTTATGGTTTTCTCTATTCCTTGTATATTGTCTTCATAAGATTGAAGATTGATTATGTGTATAAGGTGCTTATAGTCAGCAATTGTTCTAGCAATTCCGAGTTTAAGTGGGATGATTCCTTGGGTTGGTGGAACATCTATAATTTTAACATCGGCTTGTACTAGTACAAATCTAAGAGAAAAGTGAGTTTTGAGATTTAGGTTTTTGGTCGTCTTTTTATTTTGGATTTATGGAGTTTCTGATTGTCTAGTAATAAGAGAGTTACTCTGTTGTTTTGTTTAACGAATCGTTTTAAGAACCTAGGAGTCATTTTGTTTCTTCTACACTCTTTTCTGTATATGTCGTCATTCTCTAAA
The DNA here is from genome assembly GCA_963681545.1 of Germaria angustata. Lineage (NCBI taxonomy): Eukaryota > Metazoa > Arthropoda > Insecta > Diptera > Tachinidae > Germaria > Germaria angustata. The sequence continues at coordinate 88,863,165 of OY812998.1, forward strand.
AAGGTTTCGGGATTTTCTCTATTTTGGTTTAATCGTTCGTTGCGTTTGTCTTTGTTAGGTGTCAGTTTTTCCCTAATCGATTCCTGTAATTTGGTCTGAAATTCTTTAGGTCGTTGTAGGAATTCGTGGTATGTATTGTAGTTTAAATCTTTTTCAAATATGGGTTTTCTTCCATAGAATAATTCAAACGGTGTTAGTTTTGTCGCGGTGTATATGGAATTGTTATATGTCATGATTACTTCAGACAGTATTTCATCTTTATCTAATGGCAGTTCTAATGCCTTATATTTTTGCATAATAATTCTATATATTTCTGTCATAATTAAATGTAGTCTTTCGACTGGTGAATCACTAGTACTTTGTTGAAACGAAGTGTAATGTATATTAATTTTGTTGATTTTGCAAAAATCCTTTATGATGGACGCACTGAATTCAGCACCTTGGTCAAAAACTATTTTTTTTGGGGGGCCAGTGTAAGCTTATATAATGCTAAATTTTCTTTAAAATTGATATGCTATTTCTGGAATCCAAAAGGTAAGCTTATCCGAACTTTGAAAATTTATCGATAAGAGTGAGTGTATCACAAACTTTGTTTATAGGTAGTTCACTTTATGTTAAAAGAAAAAACCGATTTTGTTTCAAGTACGAATTACTTGAACATCTTTATTCTTTCATTTCTTCTAATCAACTAAACTTAATTTACAATATATTAATTGCCGGACTACAAAGTATAAAACAAAATCTAACGGCATTAACTTTAAGCAAAAGGAATGTCAACAACAATGCAGTGGCTGAGTGGAAGGTTGGAGTAAACAAATACTGCTGCGCTGCAATCGTTACTGACAGTATTCCTTCTACTTACTTTTGCTGAAGATCAAAAAATAAATATACCAACAACAATACACAAACATATTGATCCCACGAAACTAATAAGAATATGCATGTATTTTGTTGTTGCTTCGGCAAAACTGTAACAAGTCTATATTAGGGTGGCCCATAACAAAAAAATTAAACAAATTAAAATTAAATAAATTCAAATACATATATACAAATAAAATAAAATTGATGGCGATCTTATCCGACATGCTCCCCCCGTTGAAGCTCTTGATTCAACCATCATTTGAAGAGGGTAAGGGAGCCACCTTTTTTATTGGACGACGAAATTAGCCATTTTTTGATTTTAACTCAACCACTCGAACTCGTCCATCAGAGCCAGCTATAGTTTTGGTTACTCGAGCTAATAGCCATTGTTGCGGGGGAGTGTTGTCCTCATGAATTACGACTAGTTGCCCTTCCGTGATGTTAGGTTGTATTTGGTACCATTTTGAGCGTTGTTGCAGCGATGAAATGTAATCACGGGACCACAAATGCCAAAACTGTTGCTTTAAAACTAAAATACGTTGCCAACGGTTGAGCGACGTTTGTTTAGTAGCATCAAAGTTTTGATCTGGTAAAGCGACTAGTGATGAGCCAATAAGCAAATGGCCTGGTGTGAGCGCTTCGCCATCATTAGGCTCATCTGACAATTGGCAAATTGGGCGTGAATTCAAAATTGCTTCGACTTCGATTATAAGGGTCTGCAATTCTTCAAAAGTTTGGTAGGCTTGGACAATATTTTTTAAGAGGAGCGTTTTTACAGATTTCACGGCAGCCTCCCATAGACCACCGAAGTGTGGAGCGCGAGGTGGTATAAAACAAAATTCAAATCCGGTTTGTGATGAATATGTTCGTATTTCGTGGGCCATGGTTTCACGAAAAAACAACTGCTTCAACTCATGTAGCTTATTGTGAGCTCCAACAAAATTAGTTGCGTTATCGCAATAAAGCTTCTGTGGTATTCCTCTGCGACCAACGAAACGTTTGAAGCACAAAATGAAGTTGTTGGTGGACAAGTCTGACACCAGTTCCAGATGCGTTGCCTTTGAACTAAAACGAACAAAAACGGCAATATAAGTTTTGTATGGAACTCTACCTCGAATACGATAAGACGTTAGAAAAGGTCCACAAAAATCCACGCCGGTAATTATGAACGGACGTTGAGCTCTGAAGCGGTCAGCTGGTAAATTACCCATGATTTGTTCTAACAATTTCGCTTTATAGCGAAAGCAGTGAACGCAGTTACGAACAACCTTTCTAACCACATCTCTAACGTTGATTATCCAGACCTTCTGCCTTAAGATCCCCAGTAAAAACTTAGGACCTGCATGCAAATGACTTCGATGCAAATGTTCAATATATAATTTCACGAAACGATGGTTTTTGGGCAACAAAACTGGAAATCGTGCGTCGTACGGAATTGGAGCATTTGATAATCGTCCTCCAACTCGAATTAAATTGACGAAGCCGCTGCCAACATTGGTTTCATGGAGAAATGGAGATAATTTCTGCAGTGATGGATGAACAATTCTTCCTTTAGCCATAGCATTCAAGTCATCTGTAAAATAATATCGCTGAATGTGAGCAACGATTCGAAAGAAAATGTGGTCTAGCTCGATAGGTTGAAGATGAACAAGGTCCTGGGGCTTCAATGAACGGTCTACTGGGCATCTGTTGAATAAACGAAAAATATAAGCAATTATTCGAATAATTTTAAAATATGATGAATGCTTATCGGTAACACCTTCTATGATGCTTGATGTGACGTCAGAGTATTTAAAAACAGCTGCCTTTCTCCGTTCCAATGGGCTAACGGATGTGTCTTCTATAGTAGGTGGCCAATTTGAATTGTGTTCCTGAAGAAAAGTTGGCCCTCTGAACCAAATTGTATGGGGCAAATCCTGAGCACTGCAACCCCGGGAAACGATATCCGCTGGGTTGCTTTTCGAAGGAACGTGTCTCCAAAAAATGCCTCTAGTGTTTTCTTGTAGTTCTGAGACTCGATTAGCGATGAAACACTGTAAAGTTGATGAATGTAATTTGAGCTATTGTAGGGCTATTTTTGAGTCTGTCCAAAAATAGATTGATGAAACGAATTTTTCAATTTCTGGTTTGATTTTGTGCCATGTTTTGCTTAACAAAACAGCGGCACATAATTCGAGGCGAGGAAGTGATTGGGCCTTGATAGGAGCAACCTTGGATTTTGCAATCAAAAGAGAAGTTTTGTAATCACCATCAATGCGAACGCGATAGTAAATACAGCAACCGTATGCTCGTTGAGAGGCGTCTGCGAAACCATGAATTTATCCTCTGTGTTCTAGGGTAGTAAGCACATATCGAGGTACTTCGATTTTTTCTATATTTTCGAGATCTTCTTGAATTTGTAGTCAAGGTGATTTAAGGGGATTACTAATGATACCATCCCAGTTACAATTTTGGACTCATATTTCCTGGAGTAGAATTTTGGCACGACCAACAATTGGACCCAAAAGTCCAAGTAAGTCATAAATTTTTCGTTCGATCCAGTAAGAGGTCATCACGAAGAATTTGCGAGCCAAGCGGATAAGAGCTACCATATTTTTCTGCAATGAAAAATAAACGACGGATTGCTAGAAATGGAGCCGAGGATAAACCATAAGTGACAGTGTTCAGCTGAAACACTTTTAATTCGTCTTCTTTGTTGCTTCTCCACAATATGAGCTGATATTTTACATCACGCTCATCGACGCGAAACTGGCGATACATTTTGGATATGTCAGCGGTGAGAGCAAATTTTTTTAAGCGAAATGAAAAGAGCGTTGTAATAAGGTCCTGCTGAATTGTAGGGCCTACCATTAGAATATCATTAAGCGAACGATTCGACGAAGTTTGGAACGACGCATCGAAGACGACTCAGATTTTTGTTGTAGTAGTTTGTGGCCGAAGAACACAATGATGTGGAATGAAATAATTCGGGCCACACAACGACTTATTGTAGGGCGACATATGTCCAAGCGATAAATATTCTTCCATAAATTCGACGTACATTGATTTTAGAGTTGCATCACGTTCCAATCGTCTTTCGAGTGACAGAAAACGTCTACGAGCCATTTCAAATTCGGGCGACTTCTTGAATAACAAACGAACTTCAATTCTGCAATTTTGATCTACGCGCATGTCTTCCATAAAGTGACGTTCGCATTCTTCTTCTTCTGGTGAATATTTTGCTGCAGAATTAGCGTACTCCTCAACTTCCCAAAACATGGCCAAAATGGAGTCAATGTTTGAGGAACTAGTGGCGAGATTGCATGTGGGCAATGAAGATCTAGCTCCCGCGTTAAGAGTTCCACCAACTATCCATCCAAAAACTGTATTAGTGAGGTACATTTCGGTACTAATTAATAGATCAATATGTTGTGGTTTGTAGAACAAAGGATCTGCTAGTTCTAGAGCCTGTGGTATTTTTCAATGAGATTTTTGAATGTACTTACCAGGCTGCCGGGCTGATATTGATTTAGTAACTGCAAAAAAAGAAGACCATTGGAATGAACTCACACGAGACTTTACTGTAGCGCACACCGATGATTTAATGTTTGTGCGCACTTCGCCAATTCCAGAAACTTCTTGATAATACGGCTGAAACTTCAATCGGAATCTTTTTGCAGTTTCCTCTGAAATAAAATTAATTTCGGAACACGAATCAAGCAGAGCTCTTACCGGATGAAAGGTGCCACTGGAATTCCTCAAAAGAACAACAGCAGTGGGGATGATCGCTCGTTTGAATGAGCGGACTACGAATGACACCGGGTTGTTTTGATTTCCAACAGATGTTTGAGGTTGAGCTTGTGATGTTAAATTATCAGCCTGTGCAGAATATTTGTGCAACAGAGTATGATGCAAAAAGTGGCACACACGAGAACGAGATTTCGATAAGCATTTCGACACCATATGACCTTTACGGAGACAATTGATGCAGCAATTATTACCTTTTATAAAATTAAATCTTTCGGGAACAGCAAGCGATGAAAACGATGAACATGTTGATATATTGTGGTCCGAAGAGCTACAGTATGCACAATTCGAGTTTGAGTTTACAAAGGTATGAGAAGGCTTGTATTTGTTTGGCTTTCGGGTTGCAACTTTCGATTTGTCATGTACTTCAACCTTTTTTCCATGACTTTCCAAAAACTGACAGCGATGGCTTAAAATATTATAGCAGGTATCCCACGAGGGCAACGATTTGAAATCTTGTTTTTCATCATAGCTTATTTTAGAATCAGCGTCCAATTTTGATAAAACAATATGAGTCAGAAGTCCATTAAGAACATCCATCTCTGACCCGAGCGATAGAAGCGAACCACGAATTGTTGCAACAGTATCAATGATGTTTCGTAGTGAATTACTGTCACCCTTGAACATCGAAGTAATATTGAACAACGTAGAAATGTGTTCTAGAAATATGAGCACCTTGTTATCGTATCGGTCCTCCAGCCTCTTTAGCGCCTTTGGGTAATTCTCCTCGGTAACCTGGAATGGTTCCACAACTGCTAAAGCTGGACCCGACAAACAATTTAATAAATAATTAAATTTGTCGACGCCAGTTGTCGAAGAATTTCCATGTACCATGTTGTTAAATGTGGTGATGAAACTTTTGTAATCACCATATTTTCCATCGAACTTTGGCAACTTGAGTGAAGGCAAACGAGTACGATGTTGGGTACAAGAAACTGATGCGTTGAATAACGTTTGATCCATTTGCATAGAGCCACGTTGTTTGTTCAGTAAACCCATTATTTTTGCCTTAGCAACAATAAAAATTTCTTCCAAATCACTCCTTGCAGCATCAGTAGGGCTAAGTTTTTCGATTTGCCCTTGAATGTGACATAACTGTTTAAAATATGTCTCCAAAATTTGAAGCCTACATTCCAAAATGGTGGAGTCAGCATAGTCGCCATCTTTTTCTACCTTTTTTTGAATATTGGTGATGTTTGTCTTCATGTTACTGCGTTGTTGTTTTAGCATTACCAACTCTGAGCTCGCAGCAGCAGCCTCTGTCACACCATCAGCGTTGTTGTTGGCCATTGTGTTTCACGGATTGAACGACAATATATATGAACAGTTATATGAAAACTAACGGATCTCGGTTGTATATAACGCTTTAAAGTTATGTACAACTTTCGAAACAAAAGTGTAGAAATTTGGAAAATATTGTGAACCACTAACGGCGATAAAAGTTTCCGCTTAAAAAATTACCAATTGTAACTTTCTTCCACAAATATTCGGTCGCCTGTAAGAAGTTGTAGCCCAAATTCTCCGTAATAACAGCAAGTGATAAGCGTATTGATAGAGCAACAAATTTGAAATTACGATGAACCACACTTATAAGGCTCCAATACAATTTGTCACTTTCTCGTAGCTCGAACAAAAAATTACTCCTTACGGCTCACGGATTAACTGGTAATCTATATAGTATATCACTTCTTATTACAGACCGTCCAGTCACGGTCGCCAAAATGTATTACAGAAACTTTGTTTATAAGTAGTTCACTTTATGTTAAAAGAAAAAACCGATTTTGTTTCAAGTACGAATTACTTGAAATACTTTATTCTTTCATTTCTTCTAATCAACTAAACTTAATTTACAATATATTAATTGCCGGACTACAAAGTATAAAACAAAATCTAATGGCATGAACTTTAAGCAAAAGGAATGTCAACAACAATGCAGTGGCTGAATGGAAGGTTGGAGCAAACAACTACTGCTGCGCTGCAATCGTTACTGACAGTATTCCTTTTACTTACTTTTGCTGAAGATCAAAAAATAAATATACGAACAACAATACACAAACATATTGATCCAACGAAACTAATAAGAATATGCATGTATTTTGTTGTTGCTTCGGCAAAACTGTAACAAGTCTATATTAGGGTGGCCCGTAACAAATCAATTAAGACAAATTAAAATTAAATAAATTCAAATACATATATTTACAAATAAAATAAAATTGATAGCGATCTTATCCGACAGTGAGAATGATTCGTTTATTTATGCAGTATGTGTCAATGTGGACAATGTCTAATGGTTTTTTCGGTATTTCGGGTGTTTCAAATGTAGGTGTCGGAAGCTTTCTGTCATATTTGAGCGTTTGACGTATATCACAATTATTTATACATTTGGTTATCTTTTCTTTCATGTGAGGGAAGAAATATTCCCGTTTCAAGTGTTGAAATGTTTCTTGAATGCCTCTATGATTGTGATTGATGTGGTAGTCATTCACAAGCTTATCTTGGTCGTCAGTATTTCGAATATCTTCTAATAAGTTTTTACATCGAACAAGTTTGAATGTTTTGCCATTTGCAAAATATGTGGAGTAAGTGTTTTGAACAATTTTAAAAGTGCCGTCGTCTGTCATTATTGCAGAGAGTCTATTGAGGGCAAGGTATCCTTTAAATATGTCGGTCGTTACAGTTTCGTTGTATACTGGTCTGCGTATTGTTTTTCGCATTTTATTTTTAAACACGGTTTCAAAGGTAAGAGGAGAACCTTCGTTTTTTACTTGTAAGATAATTTGAAGGTCAAAGGTGTTTAAAGCCTTTTCCGATATTGGAATACTGTCGTCATAATTTTCCTCGGCAGAGTGAATGGTGGTTCCTGCTCTTCCATAAATTGAGTCGTTGTCGACTATATTAAACTTGACTTTTTTCTTTTCAAAACGGTTGCTATTGTAAGTTTTAATGTGGCTTAGGGCGTCTGCATTTGTATTAAGTTTTCCCTTTTTGTAAATAATTTCGTAGTCAAATTCTTCAAGTTTGAGCCTCCATCTTACTAATTTGGAATTTGGCTCTTTAAGGCTCATAATCCAGGTTAGTGGTCTATGGTCAGTTACAATTTTAAATTTACGTCCGAAAAGGTAGGGCCTGAAGTATTTTGTGGCCCAAACAATAGCAAGTAATTCTTTTTTTATTGTTGAATAATTTATTTCACTATCTGTTAATGTCCTGCTAGCATAGCATATCGGTTTGTCACTTCCGATTGGACCTTGGGAAAGAATTGCTCCCAAAGCAAAGTCGTTTGCATCAGTTGTTAAGACAAATGATTTTGAAAAATCCGGATGTTGGAGTAAAGGATCATTGGTCAAAAGATTTTTCCACATTTCGATTGTTTGTAGATACTTGTCATTAAAAATTATTTTCGTTCCTTTTTTAAACATTCTGTAAAATGCTGTGTTAGTGTAATGTTTTCTCTTTTATTAGAAAAAGACACAAGCGATTGTTGTTTCTGATCAAAGTTAATTGATGATTTATTGCAATTTTGAATGGGCTTATATACCTACTTATCGGAATAAACTATTCCTTTCTAACTTATTCTAGCTTATCGTAAATGTACATTTGTTTCTTTTAGTTTCATAGTAAATCGATTACAATATTTCTTTTGACCAATCACTGATTAGTGCATATGAATGTACTCATATGACACTCAAAAGTGTGTCACTCAGAAGTATTATAATTTTACATGTTTTAGTTTTGCTTTCTTAATACCAGGCAATCAGCATTCTTTTAGTTTTTAATTATGAATGAATACGATACTCCAAATAAATGAATATGACAAAATCAGTTCAAGTGGACAATGAACTGCATTCAAACAAAAATTATTAATGTTGGAATATTACTGCGCGGGCATCAAGTTGCACTAAAGAATTCAAGTGCTTATTACCAAAATAAGTGTTACTGATATAGGTTAATGAGGCATTGACATTAATTGGGGTTGGTTTGTTTGTGTAAACAAAACCTTTTTGTTTTTCTGTGTGGTCGCATCAAGTACACAAGTGCCGATGTGACTACATTACACCCCCAATCTTTCAGTTATAATTTTATAATTTTGTTACTTGACGAAATTTTAAAATTTTAATTCAATAATTATGTATGTATATGTATACAATATGCTGTCTGCGTGGTACAATACTTACAGGTTTTCTTAAGCGTGTGTACATGTTATTGTTTTTTTTTTTTTTTTTTTTAACTTATATTAAACATTTTTTTTGTGTTACATTTTTTTGTTATTATAATTCTTATGTTCTAGATGTCTTATTTATATTCTATTTTGTAATTTAATGTTACAATAATTTTCATTTCTTATATTTCTTTAATAAATTTTTGTGTACAATTTTTGTTTTTCCATTCATTTTTAATTCTACATTTACATTATCTATATTTATTATTTCGTAAGGACCATTGTATGGTGGCTCATTTTTCTTTCTATTTTCTAATTTTATTAAAACTAAGTCTCCTATGTTAAGATTTATACTATTTGTTTTGTTGTGTGATTTTGAGCTTCTATTCTTTTTTGTTATTTCTATAAGTTTTCTAGCGTTTTCTAATGATTGTTTTAGTCTTAATTTTATTTCATTTGCATAGTTTTCCAAATTATATATTCCATCTCTGGTCCTGAAGTTTTCACCAGGTAATTCAGGCAGTTTACCAAAAATTAATTCAAATGGTGAATAATTTGTATCTACGTGAGGGGTTATATTATATGCAAAAGCATAATATGGTATCCAATGATGCCAATAATCATCGTTTACGAATGACAAAAAGTATTCATTTAGAACTCTATGATTTCTTTCTACGGTACCAAGTGTCTCATGATGGTACGGTGTTGATGTTTTGTGGTCTATTTTTAACAAAGTGCATATTTCTTTCATTAATTCATTTACAAATTCTGTACCTCTGTCTGTTTTTAGAGTTTTAAATATGCCATATTTTAAAATTAAATTATCTATCAAACATTTTGCAACTGTTTTGGATTCTTTGTTTTCCATTGGTGCAGCGATTATATACTTAGTCAACTCACATTGCATTGTTAATATATAGCGATAGTTTCCAGAAGGTCGTAAGGGTCCAACTGTATCGATAACTACAGTGGAAAAACTATCTTTTGGCGTATCTGTAACCCATAACGGTTCTCTTGTGTGTCTTACTTGTTTGTTTCTTTGACACAGATCGCACTCTAAAACGTATTTTTTTACCATTTTATACATATTCTTCCATATGTATTTGTGTTTCAGTTTTATTAAAGTTTTTCTTACTCCGAAATGTCCTCCGCATGGTGTGCTGTGATACAATTTAATTAATTCCATTTTTCTTTCATCATCTGTTATTCTTTGAGGATTACTATACAATATTATTATGACGTCATTTTCTTTATTTCTGTTCATTTTCTCTTTGAATTTTTCTATACTTATCTTTTTAAATATTTCGTCACTTTTCTCTAGTGCGAACTTAACACAATTTGTTCTGCCTAAAACAGAAGGTAGTTTCTCCAACATATTATCAAATTATCGGGATTATCGCTACATCTGACGTACGTTTCATTTAGAGCAGAATCGTTTTCAACTTTTATTTTTTTAGTCGACTTTTCGAATACAAACTTCAATTTTCTTGCAAGTTTCGTATCTCTTTTGGATGTACATTCCCATATTTTGAGTTGATCAGGCTCAATAGGTTTTGTATTACCATTTTTCTTTTCTTTTTTGTTTTCTTTATTTTCTTCATTTTTATTTTCCTCGTTCTGTATCATATTTTTCTTCATATTTCTAGTTATCACCAGCGCTTTATTTTCTTTTTCATCAATTTTTTCTGGTATCATTGTTTTTAATATATCGGAGTTCAATTGTATTCTTGGTAGTGCGTCTGCATTGGTATTATTTTTTTCTTTTTTGTAAATTATTTCAAAGTCATAGTCTGATAATTCCATTCGAATTCTAGTCAATTTTGAACTTGGGTTTTTGTGTGAGAATAATGCGATTAGTGGGCGATGATCTGTTACTACAATAAATTTTCTGCCATATATGTAAGGTCTAAAAAATTGTATTCCCCAATGTATACCAAGTAGTTCTTTTTCGATAACTGGTTATTACTTTCGTGCTTATTCAATGAACGACTCGCAAAGGATATTGGTTTATCTTTTCCGATATCTCCTTGAGACAAAACAGCTCCTAATGCGATGTTTGAAGCGTCTGTTGTTAAAATGAAAGGTTTTTCGAAATTTGGGTATTGCAGTATTGGTGATAAGAGATTTGTTGACGATATTGTTGGTGCTGTAGCTGTTGATGGATTTCTGTATTACATTCATTTGTAGCAGCTGTCGCGATACTACTTGAAGTTTGCAACGCAGCTGAAGATGTTTGGTACGGAGTGTGCTGAGGATGATGATGTAATTGTTGCTGTTGAGCCTGAGCGTACATTGTTTTGCTATACATCAATTTGCTATGTCTATGATGTAAATCGGTATACGGCTGAGTTTTTTTTTTTTTTTTTTTTTTTTTTGAAATGCCAAGTTATATACTGCTTCAGCTTCTTTGAAGGTGTGGTGTGAAACATATTTGGCTCTATCAGGTCGATCGAATACATTTTCCAATCTTGTTAATGGAAATGCAGGATTTTCTTTCTGCCATGTAATGTATTTTTCTTTGGTTTGAAAAAATTTATATACAAGGATTTATATACAAGGATTCAACTAAGCATAAGCTGTGTATGTTGAACTCCAGGTATGCCCTTGATTTTTAAGCAAAACTGCTCTATTTAAAACCAAGTTGGCAGGATCGCCATGTAATGTTTTCTCTTTTATTAGAAAAAGACACAAGCGATTGTTGTTTCTGATCAAAGTTAATTGATGATTTATTGCAATTTTGAATGGGCTTATATACCTACTTATCGGAATAAACTATTCCTTTCTAACTTATTCTAGCTTATCGTAAATGTACATTTGTTTCTTTTAGTTTCATAGTAAATCGATTACAATATTTCTTTTGACCAATCACTGATTAGTGCATATGAATGTACTCATATGACACTCAAAAGTGTGTCACTCAGAAGTATTATAATTTTACATGTTTTAGTTTTGCTTTCTTAATACCAGGCAATCAGCATTCTTTTAGTTTTTAATTATGAATGAATACGATACTCCAAATAAATGAATATGACAAAATCAGTTCAAGTGGACAATGAACTGCATTCAAACAAAAATTATTAATGTTGGAATATTACTGCGCGGGCATCAAGTTGCACTAAAGAATTCAAGTGCTTATTACCAAAATAAGTGTTACTGATATAGGTTAATGAGGCATTGACATTAATTGGGGTTGGTTTGTTTGTGTAAACAAAACCTTTTTGTTTTTCTGTGTGGTCGCATCAAGTACACAAGTGCCGATGTGACTACACTACATTAGTTTCGAAAAATTCTGTATAAATTTTCGGTAATAACCCAATAATCCTATGAACGATTTTATCTCTTTTTGAGTTTTTGGGATAGGAAAATTTTTTATGGCTTGAATTTTTTCAGGGTTTGGTTTTATTCCTTCAGTGGAGATAATATGTCCTAAAAACGCAAATTCTTTGTGTAAAAATTCAGATTTGTCCATTTGAATTTTTAAGTTTAATTCCCTAAGGTTTTCAACAACTTTTCTCAGATTTAATATATGTTCTTGTAATGATGTGGAATAGACGATTATATCATCTAGGTATACAAGACAGACCGTACCTATTAGATCTTTCAGTACATTATCCATTATCCTTTGGAATGTAGATGGTGCATTTTTAAGGCCAAATGGCATTATGACAAATTCAAAATGACCTCCATCTACAGAAAATGCGGTTTTTGCAATATGTTCTGGATGCATTTCTATCTGTTGAAATCCACTTGCAAGATCCAGGGTGGTAAAGTACATGCTTCTGCCCAATTTGTCAAGTATATCTGTAATGTTGGGTATGGGGTACTTATCACAAATTGTTTTTTCGTTCAGTTTCCTGTAATCTATTACAAGTCTCCATTTTTGTATGTTACTAGCATCTCTTTTCTTTGGAACTATCCATACAGGGACGCTCCAGGGTGAAAAACTTGGTCTTATAATGCCCTGTTGTAGCATTGTATTTATTTGTTTCCGTACCTCCTCCTTATGAACATAATGGTATCTGTACGATTTTGTAAAAATGGGTATGTCATCTGTGGTTTTAATTTTGTGCTTTATTTGGTTAGAGAAACTAAGGGAACTGCCTTCTTTAAAGAATATGTCATCGAATTCCACACAAATTTTCCTTAATGCTTTCTTTTCTTCTTCATTCAAGTGTTCCGTTCTTCGCATTTTTGTTATATTTTCTTCTTGGGGAAATGTGCCTGAGTCTATGGTAAAGTTATTAACCTCGATGAAATTTTGACATGGAATGGTTTTTACAGGTTGTTCAATATAGACAATTTTTTCTTTGTCGGATGTATTTACCATCTCCACGAAACTTTACCATTCTTTTGCGGTATATATACTTTCCGAAATAAATAAGTCAGGTTCTAAAAATGTTTTTTGTATGAAAAAATCGCCGTTTCTTGAATCAACTGGTATTTTAATCACAAATTTTGAAAAAGGTTGAATTATATGTTTCCTGAAGTTAGGTCTACTTTGGCTTTAAGTTTGTTTAATATATCAAGTCCTACCAATCCATCGAAATAATTATGGAATTTAAAGACAAATAGTTCCATCTTACCTTTTTCACTGAATTCTTCAAAGTATGGTAAACTGATTTTCTTGCTTAAAGAGTGTTTATTTAGTATCGTGGTTATCGTTATTGGTTCGCAGGTCCTACATTTGGCTTTGTCCATATGTTCTGGGTTTATAAAGGACGATGATACTCCAGTGTCTATTAGAAATTTTAATGATTTACCGAAGTGAGAGGATATATTTTTATATGGTAATGTGTGTCCATGTTTGTTTATGTCCAGATATCCGGTTAGTCCGGGGAGGCATCTAACAGAAAATTTTCACCATCGTCAATTGTATTACTGTTGTTTTGGTCGTATTGATAATTTTGTCTAAAAATAAAGTCTCGTTTTAAATTGTTCTGAGGAAATTTAACGTCGTTTTAAACTTGATCGTTCTCTGGTTAATAATAATATTCCTCTAAATTTGCGTATGGAGTTTCTTCTACATCAATGTTGTGCATTTCGTGAGGTTTAAAACCGTTGGTTGTTCTCTTAGCTTGCATATTCTGCGGTTTCCTTAAATGAGTGTAACCTGAACTTACATCCATTGATTCTGGTGGCGATAAATGTTGTGCACTATACTGCTGTTTTTCAGAGGTATTGTTAAAGGAATTGTTGTTATTGTTGTAAAATGTTCGGGTTTGTTCAAGTCTGTTATTCGGTATATTTTTCAGGTAGGAATGTCTATTTTGTCCAAATGTATTAGTGGTTGCGTTAATTTGGGTGTTTTGAGCGTTGTTCATTCGGTTTTGATATCCAATTGTATTGTTTTGATATGAAGGTATATTCGGTTAGTATTGTCTTGAGAACTGCTGAGGGAATCTGTATGAATTGTTAACTATTGTTTGGTAAGTCTGAGGCAATGGATAACTTGGAAAGTGTTTAAAATTCTGTTGCGGAATATGCTGTGTGTTCGCAAATGTCTTTTTTGTGTAGAATATGTTTTGTTCTTGTATACAAAAGGAAAGGGCTTCATCGATCTAATGTTTGACCCTAAAGGTTCTTTAAGGCCTGACAGTAATGTGTTTAAACACATTTCGGCAAATAGTTTTTGTTTTGTCTCAATTACGCTAGGATTGCTTTCGTGAATTAGGATATTGTTATTAATGGAAGATTGTATTTCTATAATTGAGATATAAAAATGTTGGAGAGACTGACTTTGTTTTAAATTATGTAGATCTCTAATCAAGGAGGTTTCATTCCTTTTATCGGAGTAATGCAGGATTAGATTGTTTTTTATGCTTTCCCAAAACAAAAGGGGTACCATAAACATTGAGTACCTTGTTAGCTTGTCCAACTATTTTGTTCCTTATTGCTCGTAAAATAATTTTTGCATAGTTCGTCGTGTCTACGTTAACTAAATACCCTAATATTTCCTCTACGTTTGTTAAAAATTCGTACAAAAGTCTGGGGTTTCCGTCGAGTATTGGGAGGTCCTTCACTGCATCTGGGATTTTAAATATTTGATGCTGATATGAAATTTGATTTTGAATTCGGGGAATGGAACCCGAGGGGTTATTGTTATCTAAAGACATTTCAGTGTTTTCTGGGATGGGTATAAGATGTCTAAAGATGTTTGTGTATGGTTTGACCCGATATGTTTTTCCCATGAAATAATTTTATTTTTAGCTTTTATGCTTAAATATACTTATATTACAAAAAAATATTTAGCTTTTAACGTTTTATGCTTAAATATACTTATATTACAAAAAAATATTTAGCTTTTAACGTTTTATGCTTAAATATACTTATATTACAAAAATAAAAATATAACTTATTTATTAATTTTTGATATTTTGATATTAATAGTTGAATTATTGATATTAATAGTTTCATAATCTGTGGATTTCTTCTTGTTGATAATTTGATGGTCCTGTGGGTTCAGTTGTTTTGTTCCTTGTTGATCCTTTCTTACGCTGTTCAAACGGAATTTGTTGTTGGTTGAAAAAATATCGCTTCTTCACGGTAATAGGTATTTTATTCTTTTGTTATGAAATGATATGGTTTTTTTCAAAGCAAGTTAACAATGTTTATGTCTCTTATCTTTATAATAGGTGCTTTAATTTTTTTTTATTTGTCTCTTTTTTTATAATTTTTATTTTTATTTTATTATAATTCTAGAGGGACCCTTAGGTTTCGTAGAATTAAGAGTTTTTTTTCAGGATAATTATAAAGTTATATTCATTAACTTTTTCAATTTTAATATTTAGAAAGTTATATTTACTAACTTTTAATATTTTGAAAGTTATATTCATTAACTTTTTCACTTTTAATATTTAGGAGCCAAAATTGATATTCCGTCAACTTTTTTTCGACTGCGCCAGTTATAGTTTAAATAAACTGTTTGTGAAGAAAACACGTCTATGTTTTCCTGTTGCACGATTCAGAATGATTTTATTGTTTCTTTTTCTTTTTAATGAAACTTCTTAACTAAATATAAAAATGCTTATTCAATCGGTTTAATTTTAAAAATAATATTTTTAATAATCAGCAATTTGATTTACTTGTATTTTGTAATTAATATTAAAAAAGTTAATAAACGATATTATTTTTTGATTTGGCTAGTTTGCCAATCAGATGTAATAGATTACAAAGAGCCGATTCGCCTTGGTCGTTAGGATTGTTTCAAGGTAAATCACCACAGTCAATTCAACTCGAGCACTTGAAACCCGGTTGATACGGAGAAATTGGAAAGAAATAGCCGATTTAATTGCTTGATTACTTCTCTCAATGTTTATTAAAATTCACTGGCTTAAATACTAATTTAGTGCTTATTTGCAATTTATGGTATAATGCATTTTTTTACATTTAGTTATTTTGCTGAAGTTCATTGCATTCACATTACATAAAGGAAAGCAATGAACTCAGGTAGTAAATAAAATTATGCTGATTTTGGATTTTGACTGAAGCGATCAAATTCTGTTGAAGTTCATTGCATTCACATTTGCAGTCTGTCATTCTTACATAAAGAAAGCAATGAACTCAGACAGCAAATTAAATCATTAAAGCGATCAAATTCTCCTCACAATTTCATGCAAACTTATATACATACACATGTATAAATGTACATGTGCATTCAATGTGAAAGTTTGAACATACACCCGACCGTTGAGCTATGAGCAACTAAGAGGAAATTGCTGATTTGACAGAACCCAGTCGCTTCAGTGTTAGACGTATGCTCCAAACATTTAAGAATAAAAAAAATTAAAAATGGAAAACAATACAAAATGCGGGTACATAAAAATGCATTAAATAATGATTGATAAATTGAGCATTATTCCAGATAGCTTCGGAATCTTCCTTACTTAAGCCTAGTAATGAACTCGGACGGTGTGACGTTTTGACGGACAGCTGGACAAGGTTGTTGACTTGGTTGCACCTTTCGACACTGTGTTTTTCTGTAAACAATTATTATGATGATCACAATTGTTAAAAGAAGCGCAGAGTATGCCACAGTTGCGTGATGATATTCCATGTGTTGGCTTTGCGATGGTAGCTCCGTTAGCACCCGTTGATGTAACTTATTTTGAATATCAGAGATGTTTTTGAGATGATCGGAGTAGTGAATTATGTGGAAGTCTTGCAACAGCGTGTGCATTTGTATTGGATGTGCAATGTCGCTTATGTTAGCACTAATTGTATACGATGACTTCAGTGATGATGAGTATGTTTGATGGCCTTGAATTGTAATTGTCTTGTGCTTAAGTGTATAATCTGGACTTATTTTGAGGACTTGTGAATGGTCTTGTCCACATACTGCAGTCATTCGAATAGGATGCTTCAATGTGTACATCCATTGATTATTGTGCTCCAATTGTGTGAACGATGGGTTGTTTGTAAGAGATACAAGATTACAGCTTGTGCGTGAATTGTTGTTGAAAAGTAAAATTTCACACCAACAGTTGTCAGCGTCTGTATCAAATGTAGATTGTATGTTCGGGCACAGAAACTTGTCTTCCCTTATTATTGCACATGAACTCCACTGTTTTTAGTTAAAATGAAATAGTGATCCCTGTGGTTATTGATTGCTAACAGGTCACTGCACGGTTTTATTGCAATCAGTGTGTTGTTTATCAGGACTGGAATAGGATGTGTTCTATAGAGTTAGAAAATTTCTGGATTACATAATGGAATAGCTCTGTGAAAGATGACGTGCTTTTCTGTTACTCCACCCTTTACACTCATGAGGCTATAAAGTTACATGAGATTATCTTGGTTTACTGGTAACTGTAGAGATGCAGGGAGGTGATTTCTCACTTGTATTAGTTCAGATTGGAGTTGTAGGGGTGATAACAATATTGGACTGATTTTTCCATGATGCGAGTCGGACAGTGATGAAACTGTTGCTGATTGTATTCGATGTAGTCTGGAAAATATCACAGAAAGCTGAACCGATAGTGATATAAAGATATTAAATAGCTTAGTTTGATAGTTTTTTTCTTCTTCCTCGTGTATCGTTGATATGATTTCGGTTAGTTGGGTGTCCAGGTTGTCAAACTTTTCCTTTATTTTAAGCTCGTCTTGTTTAAATATATTGAGTGTTGCGTCAATAAGTGATGTTTGATTTTTTAAAAGTCCTCTCAGTTTGGTTTCATCTGCTTTAATGTAATCGATGGTATTGGACATTTTTTCTGTATAAGTTGAGTCGAGAACTCCAAATAGTGAATTGGCAACTTTTCCGATGATATTGATCGCACCACGCTTAACTTTCTTTTCTTTTAACAGAATATTTTCGTCCTTCAGATCTAGTAAGCCAAATTCAATAGTCCGTAGCACATTTAGGCAGTTTCACTTTTGCTTTATAATGCTGAATAAATGTTGCAGTGTTGATGTTCCATTTGTGAGTCATTTGTGAGCCATTTCTGTCCAATACGACTATAATTCATTGTAGGCTATGATATTCCATTCCGATCTGGAGATTCGTGTGCTGCCGATTCCTTCAAAATGTAAGCCAATGTTGGAGTCAAATTCTTTATGCTCAATTTTGTTCGCAAAAATAAGGGAAAGAGCGAGCAGTGTCATCAATATTGTCGTCAATGCAGGTTGCTGTCTCTGACTCTCTTTTTCATGGTTATCATTTGACGTCATCGACAATTGTTGAATTGGTTGATCCTGGCACTCATTGCTTTCATCGTCAGATGTAGGAAGTGGTGCCAGATAACGAATCGCGCGTTTAAATACACCCGAAGCTGTTTTGACATCTGCAACTCTGACGATATCGTCGCTTAACTTGTAGGTTTTAATTACACGTCCCAAAGGCCATTTCATAACTGGGGTATTATTCTCTTTGAGGATGACCATGGCTCCAGGCTTAAGAATTTCTGATTGCTTTTGCCATTTGTTACGATATTGTAATTCATTCAGGTAATCTCGCGACCATCTATTCCACAATTCGTGTTTGAGACGAGATACCAAATTCCATCTTGTCGCCAGCTTGACGTTGTTTGACTTGGCTTGCGCATCGATTTGGGCAGTGAGAGGCTCTCCAATAAGGAAATGCCCTGGAGTCAAGGCACCGATGACGTTTGGGTCATTTGATAGTGGTGAAGTTGGTCTAGAGTTAAGAATAGGTTCGACTTCGATGACTACAGTCTCGAGCTCTTCATAAGTCAACGACGCGTTACCTACACCTCTGTTGTTTGATTTTACCGCCGCCTCCCACAGTCCGCCAAAATGTGTTGATTTTGGTGGTATAAAATTAAATTGTATGCCCCTTTTGCCACAGGCGCTTGTAATTGCTTCTTGTGCTTCTGAGAGCAAATCTTTTGAGAGTACCTATGAATGCCTCTGTGGTGAGATCGCTCACGAGCTCCAGATGTACAGCCTTTGTCGCGAAACAATAAAATACTGCAATATAAGCCTTTGTGGCCTTTTTCCTCTCAGTTTGTAGTGAACTTCAAGTGGACCACAGTAGTTGACTCCAACATTTACGAATGGCCGAGCTGGTAATACTCGTGTTGCAGGCAGATCTCCCATTATATATTCAAACATTTTTGGTTTAGCCCTGCTACATATTGTACAGCGATGAACTGTAGCACGAGCCATAATTTTTCCTTTTACTGACCAATAGCGTTGTCGGGTGATGCCTAGGAGCGTTTGCGCTCCGCAGTGTATATTGTCTTTATGAACCATTTCGAAGATTAGTTTTGAAATGGGATCGTTGTATGGAATGACAAGTTGATGCCTCGAGTCATATGCCAATGACGAGGCCTCAAGCCTGCCTCCAACACGAATTAAGTCATTTCGATCTAGGAAAGGAGACAGGTTTCACAAGCTGCTTGTTTTTTGCACTTTGTTGTATTTTTTTAAGTGTAGAATGTCATCCTTGAAATCTGCCGCTTGCATTTGCTTAATGATTGGAATTAGGGCTTGATCCAGCTCAGTTGTTGTTAATGCTCTGTTAGGCTGTCGATTGTCCTTTCGGCATCTGGTGTGAGTAATAAAACGCAGGACGTACCCAATTATTCGCTGTAATCGGAAGAATGAATTTTGTGGTTGATCTTGTAGACAAAATCATGTCCGTCTACTACTGCCACACATGATTCTACTGATTTTCTTTTTCTTTCCAAGGTGGTCGGGATGCTCAAGCTTGAATTAAACTGCAGATCAGATCTAATTTTTGTAGCTAACTGCGGTCCTAACACTGCTGCGCATAGCTCCCCGTTTTGAACACTGACCGTATGCAGGCTGCTGCTCCATACGCCTTTTCTGACGCATCCGTAAAAATATGTAGTTGGACTGAAGCTGGAATTCCACCTTTAAAGATGTATCTCAATATTTCCAAGGTTTTTAGCTCATTTAGATCGGTGCGAAAAGAACTCCATTTGGTATGTAACGATTGAGGTAGAGACTGATCCCAATCTAATTTCAATTCCCATAACTCTTGGGTAAACATTTTGGCTGTCACCACAATTGGGGAGAGAATTCCCAGTGGGTCGGAAAGTCTTGCAAGATCTGATGTGACTGTACGTTTGGTGATTTTGTTAACTGCCTCGATGTTAACTTTAACACAAAGCTTGTCCTCCTTCGGAAGCCAGATGAGTCCTAATGTTTTCAAGAAGTCAGCCTTTGTGCTTTCAAAATCCAAATTTACTTCCAGATCACCTTGTGATATGTTTTGGGGTAACTGTGGATGATTTGCAGACCACTTGCCAAGATTAAACCCACTTTCTTTCATAATTTGTGTTAGCTGATTTTGTAAATCGATTACAGTCACCAAACTATCTGCTCCACCAAGCCCGTCATCAACGTAAAAATTCTCTTACAGAAATTTCGAGGCAAGAGTGTAACGAACAGTGTTTTCTTTAGCGAGTTGTTGCAGACATTTGTGTTGAGTTGATGGTAGGTTATAGGTTTTGTGGTGTCCTCTCTCCAAATAATGAGCAGAAAATGACGATCTTCAGGAGAAAGTAGGACTTGCCTATACATTTTTTGGACATCAGTAGTGAAAACGATGAAATCGAAACCTCAATAGGATAGAGAATAATTCGCTTTGCACTGAGGGTCCTATGTACATTAGATCATTCAATGACTGCCCTGATGATGTTTTGCAAGATGCATCAAATACTACACGAAGCTTAGTGGTTGAACTTTCAGGCCTCAATATGTAGTGGTGTGGTATGAAATGGTTTGGTGTGAGGATTTCGTTTGCTGATATTTTCGTCATATGTCCCATAGATTCATATTCGGTCATAAATGTTGTGTATTTTGCCTTTAATTCAGGATTTTTCTGTAGCCGGCGTTCGAGGGCGAGAAATCTGTTAAGCGCAATTCCATGTGAGTCTCCAAGAGCAGCAGGACTTTGATGAAAGGGTATTTTCACTATGAATCGGTTTTGATCGTTCTTGATCGTATGTTGTGCAAAGTGTTCTTCGCATTGTTTATCTGCTATCGAGATCGGTTTGTCGTTTGATTTAATTTCTTCCAATTCCCACAGTCGAGTGATAGATGTTTCGAGGGCTTCATCCGTAGTTCAGATTCCACATGAAACATTCGTTGGACAATCTCCATTTATTTTTCCTGACACTATCCAGCCGAATACCGTGTTTTGTAAGATCGGCAGTTGATCGGATGATTTTATTTGTCCGATTGTCAGTAGTTGATGATAGTGCTCTGCACCCAATAGTATGTCGATTTTTCGGGGCGATTGAATCCTGGATCGTCCAAAGTTAGGTTCTTTGGCAGCGACCACCCTTCAGTGTTGATAAATCGTGATGTTTGTGGTGAAATAATGCGAGGAAGAACATAAGCCTCAAAACGTGTTGAGAAATTGTTAATAGGAGAGGTTAAGGCTACATTTACTCGCTGGTGTATTTTTGTATTAGTAGCTCCAATACCATTGATGTTTAACGATGATGGCTGCATTGAAATACCAAATCGTTTTACTAAACGTTCAGTTATGAAATTTGCTTAGGATCCTGAGACAATTAGGGCGCGGCATTCAACTTCTGTTGTATCAATTTAACTACTGCTGTGCTGAGTAAAAAATTTGAGTCCGCGAACTGGTTTTTGGCTGTAGTTAGCGAAGTGACTTGTGACTGACTTGGACATCATCTTGTTGATGGCGGGACTTCTGATTTATCGTTTGCAGGAAGATTGATTGTCACTGATGATGTCAGGTGGGAACTGTTTTTATTGACTCTTCCACTCGTTGGTCCTTCATTTGGTGAATGATCCCTTTTTTCCAAATGCAGTAATGAATTATGTTTTTTGTTGCATTTGGTGCAACAAAAAACACAAGATACAATATTTGGCTGCATGACCTGATTTCTAGCAGTTTACGCATAATTTTTGTTTCTGTACATAATTCAAGCATTGTGGTGGTGTTAGTTGCTGGAAATGTTGACATCGGTACAGTTGATGCGAGCCATTTTTATACAGACTGCATGCCCTTTCGGATTGTTTTGATGAATCAGCAGATGCACGCACCTTTGAAGTTGGTTTTTCCTTTTGTCCCATCGCTTCCATGGACTGAAAGCGCGTTTCAAGAAAGCCCAAAAATTCTTTCACTTGCTGGAGCTCCTTTGGATTTGTGATCGATCTCTCGTATAGAACATGGATGCTACGATCCAACTTTTTGGTAAGTAACTGCAGCAGAAAGGGATCCCAGGAGGTGATATCGATCCCGATGTTTTTTAATGCGTGTAGGCATTCCTGCGTAGTGTCATGCAGGTGTTTGATGGCTGCCGCTGATGATATGCCAGATGGTTGATCGAGCAGCTGCTGGATCATCGATGTGACAAGAACTCGCCGATTATTGTATCGCTCTTGTAAGAGCCCCCAGGCTGCAGCGTAGTTTTCAGCAGTAGCAGAGAGGTGGCTGATCAATTTTTCAGATTCTCCTCCCAGGTTGGACTTCAAATACCACATTCTTTGTACTGCCGAAAGCTGTTGTTTGTCTATTAATTCTGAAAATAGATCAAAAACGCTTGCCATTTTAAATACTCGCCGTTAAGCTTCGATCAAATTCTCCTCACAATTTCATGCAAACTTATATACATACACATGTAAAAATGTACATGTGCATTCAATGTGAAAGTTTGAACATACACCCGCCCGTTGAGCTATGAGCAACTAAGAGGAAATTGCTGATTTGACAGAACCCAGTCGCTTCAGTGTTAGACGTATGCTCCAAATATTTAAGAATAAAAAAAATTAAAAATGGAAAACAATACAAAATGCGGGTACATAAAAATGCATTGAATAATGATTGATAAATTGAGCATTATTCCAGATAGCTTCGGAATCTTCCTTACTTAAGCGTAGTAATGAACTCGGACGGTGTGACGTTTTGACGGACAGCTGGACAAGGTTGTTGACTTGGTTGCACCTTTCGACACTGTGTTTTTCTGTAAACAATTATTATGATGATCACAATTGTTAAAAGAAGCGCAGAGTATGCCACAGTTGCGTGATGATATTCCATGTGTTGGCTTTGCGATGGTAGCTCCGTTAGCACCCGTTGATGTAACTTATTTTGAATATCAGAGATGTTTTTGAGATGATCGGAGTAGTGATTTATGTGGAAGTCTTGCAACAGCGTGTATATTTGTATTGGATGTGCAGTGTCGCTTATGTTAGCACTAATTGTATACGATGACTTCAGTGATGATGAGTATGTTTGATGGCCTTGAATTGTAATTGTCTTGTGCTTAAGTGTATAATCTGGACTTATTTTGAGGACTTGTGAATGGTCTTGTCCACATACTGCAGTCATTCGAATAGGATGCTTCAATGTGTACATCCATTGATTATTGTGCTCCAATTGTGTGAACGATGTGTTGTTTGTAAGAGATACAAGATTACAGCTAGTGCGTGAATTGTTGTTGAAAAGTAAAATTTCACACCAATAGTTGTCAGCGTCTGTATCAAATGTAGATTGTATGTTCGGGCACAGAAACTCGTCTTCCCTTATTATTGTACATGAACTCCACTGTTTTTTAGTTAAAATGAAATAGTGATCCCTGTGGTTATTGATTGCTAACAGGTCACTGCACGGTTTTATTGCAATCAGTGTGTTGTTTATCAGGACTGGAATAGGATGTGTTCTATAGAGTTAGAAAATTTCTGGATTACATAATGGAATAGCTATGTGAAAGATGACGTGCTTTTCTGTTACTCCACCCTTTACACTCATGAGGCTATAAAGTTACATGAGGTTATCTTGGTTTACTGGTAACTGTAGAGATGCAGGGAGGTGATTTCTCACTTGTATTAGTTCAGATTGGAGTTGTAGGGGTGATAACAATATTGGACTGATTTTTCCATGATGCGAGTCGGACAGTGATGAAACTGTTGCTGATTGTATTCGATGTAGTCTGGAAAATATCACAGAAAGCTGAACCGATAGTGATATAAAGACATTAAATAGCTTAGTTTGATAGTTTTCTTCTTCTTCCTCGTGTATCGTTGATATGATTTCGGTTAGTTGGGTGTCCAGGTTGTCAAACTTTTCCTTTATTTTAAGCTCGTCTTGTTTGAATATATTGACTGTTGCGTCAATAAGTGATGTTTGATTTTTTAAAAGTCCTCTCAGGTTGGTTTCATCTGCTTTAATGTAATCGATGGTATTGGACATTTGTTCTGTATAAGTTGAGTCGAGAACTCCAAATAGTGAATTGGCAACGTTTCCGATGATATTGATCGCACCACGCTTAACTCTCTTTTCTTTTAACAGAATATTTTCGTCCTTCAGATCTAGTAAGCCAAATTCAATAGTCCGTAGCACATTTAAGCAGTTTCACTTTTGCTTTATAATGCTGCATAAATGTTGCAGTGTTGATGTTCCATTTGTGAGGGCAGCCATTTCTGTCCAATACGACTATAATTCATTGTAGGCTATGATATTCCATTCCGATCTGGAGATTCGTGTGCTGCCGATTCCTTCAAAATGTAAGACAATGTTGTTGTTTATGCTCAATTTTGTTCGCAAAAATAAGGGAAAGAGCGAGCAGTGTCATCAATATTGTCGTCATAGCATTGGCTCTAAGATCCTTCTTCTTTTCTGAGTCGGCATTTCATCGGTTGACAATGCAGGTTGCTGTCTCTGACTCTCTTTTTCATGGTTATCATTTGACGTCATCGACAATTGTTGAATTGGTTGATCCTGGCACTCATTGCTTTCATCGTCAGATGTAGGAAGTGGTGCCAGATAACGAATCGCGCGTTTAAATACACCCGAAGCTGTTTTGACATCTGCAACTCTGACGATATCGTCGCTTAACTTGTAGGTTTTAATTACACGTCCCAAAGGCCATTTCATAACTGGGGTATTATTCTCTTTGAGGATGACCATGGCTCCAGGCTTAAGAATTTCTGATTGCTTTTTCCATTTGTTACGATATTGTAATTCATTCAGGTAATCTCGCGACCATCTATTCCAGAATTCGTGTTTGAGACGAGATACCAAATTCCATCTTGTCGCCAGCTTGACGTTGTTTGACTTGGCTTGCGCATCGATTTGGGCAGTGAGAGGCTCTCCAATAAGGAAATGCCCTGGAGTCAAGGCACCGATGACGTTTGGGTCATTTGATAGTGGTGAAGTTGGTCTGGAGTTAAGAATAGGTTCGACTTCGATGACTACAGTCTCGAGCTCTTCATAAGTCAACGACGCGTTACCTACACCTCTGTTGTTTGATTTTACCGCCGCCTCCCACAGTCCGCCAAAATGTGGTGATTTTGGTGGTATAAAATTAAATTGTATGCCCCTTTTGCCACAGGCGCTTGTAATTGCTTCTTGTGCTTCTGAGAGAAAATCTTTTGAGAGTACCTATGAATGCGTCTGTGGTGAGATCGCTCACGAGCTCCAGATGTACAGCCTTTGTCGCGAAACAATAAAATACTGCAATATAAGCCTTTGTGGCCTTTTTCCTCTCAGTTTGTAGTGAACTTCAAGTGGACCACAGTAGTTGACTCCAACATTTACGAATGGCCGAGCTGGTAATACTCGTGTTGCAGGCAGATCTCCCATTATATATTCAAACATTTTTGGTTTAGCCCTGCTACATATTGTACAGCGATGAACTGTAGCACGAGCCATAATTTTTCCTTTTACTGACCAATAGCGTTGTCGGATGATGCCTAGGAGCATTTGCGCTCCGCAGTGTATATTGTCTTTATGAACCATTTCGAAGATTAGTTTTGAAATGGGATCATTGTATGGAATGACAAGTTGATGCCTCGAGTCATATGCCAATGACGAGGCCTCAAGCCTGCCTCCAACACGAATTAAGTCATTTCGATCTAGGAAAGGAGACAGGTTTCACAAGCTGCTTGTTTTTTGAACTTTGTTGTATTTTTTTAAGTGTAGAATGTCATCCTTGAAATCTGCCGCTTGCATTTGCTTAATGATTGGAATTAGGGCTTGATCTAGCTCAGTTGTTGTTAATGCTCTGTTAGGCTGTCGATTGTCCTTTCGGCATCTGGTGTGAGTAATAAAACGCAGGACGTAGCCAATTATTCGCTGTAATCGGAAGAATGAATTTTGTGGTTGATCTTGTAGACAAAATCATGTCCGTCTACTACTGCCACACATGATTCTACTGATTTTCTTTTTCTTTCCAAGGTGGTCGGGATGCTCAAGCTTGAATTAAACTGCAGATCAGATCTAATTTTTGTAGCTAATTGCGGTCCTAACACTGCTGCGCATAGCTCCAATTTCAGTATTGTTTTCTTTTTGGGTGGAGCTACACGAGATTTAGCACAAAGGAGTCGATCCATAATGGTCCCCGTTTTGAACACTGACCGTATGCAGGCTGCTGCTCCATACGCCTTTTCTGACGCATCCGTAAAAATATGTAGTTGGACTGAAGCTGGAATTCCACCTTTAAAAATGTATCTCAATATTTCCAAGGTTTTTAGCTCATTTAGATCGGTGCGAAAAGAACTCCATTTGGTATGTAACGATTGAGGTAGAGACTGATCCCAATCTAATTTCAATTCCCATAACTCTTGGGTAAACATTTTGGCTGTCACCACAATTGGGGAGAGAATTCCCAGTGGGTCGGAAAGTCTTGCAAGATCTGATGTGATTGTACGTTTGGTGATTTTATTAACTGCCTCGATGTTAACTTTAACACAAAGCTTGTCCTCCTTCGGAAGCCAGATGAGTCCTAATGTTTTTAAGAAGTCAGCCTTTGTGCTTTCAAAATCCAAATTTACTTCCAGATCACCTTGTGATATGTTTTGGAGTAACTGTGGATGATTTGCAGACCACTTGCGAAGATTAAGCCCACTTTCTTTCATAATTTGTGTTAGCTGATTTTGTAAATCGATTACAGTCACAAAACTATCTGCTCCACCAAGCCCGTCATCAACGTAAAAATTCTCTTGCAGAAATTTCGAGGCAAGAGTGTAAAAAACAGTGTTTTCTTTAGCGAAATGTTGCAGACATTTGTGTTGAGTTGATGGTAGGTTATAGGTTTTGTGGTGTCCTCTCTCCAAATAATGAGCAGAAAATGACGATCTTCAGGAGAAAGTAGGACTTGCCTATACATTTTTTGGACATCAGTAGTGAAAACGATGAAATCGAAACCTCAATAGGATAGAAAATAATTCGCTTTGCACTGAGGGTCCTATGTACATTAGATCATTCAATGACTGCCCTGATGATGTTTTGCAAGATGCATCAAATACTACACGAAGCTTAGTGGTTGAACTTTCAGGCCTCAATATGCAGTGGTGTGGTATGAAATAGTTTGGTGTGAGGATTTCGTTTGCTGATATTTTCGTCATATGTCCCATAGATTCATATTCGGTCATAAATTTTGTGTATTTTGCCTTTAATTCAGGATTTTTCTGTAGCCGGCGTTCGAGGGCGAGAAATCTGTTAAGTGCAATTCCATGTGAGTCTCCAAGTGCAGCAGGACTTTGATGAAAGGGTATTTTCACTATGAATCGGTTTTGATCGTTCTTGATCGTATGTTGTGCAAAGTGTTCTTCGCATTGTTTATCTGCTATCGAGATCGGTTTGTCGTTTGATTTAATTTCTTCCAATTCCCACAGTCGAGTGATAGATGTTTCGAGGGCTTCATCCGTATTGCAGATTCCACATGAAACATTCGTTGGACAATCTCCATTTATTTTTCCTGACACTATCCAGCCGAATACCGTGTTTTGTAAGATCGGCAGTTGATCGGATGATTTTATTTGTCCGATTGTCAGTAGTTGATGATAGTGCTCTGCACCCAATAGTATGTCGATTTTTCGGGGCGATTGAATCCTGGATCGTCCAAAGTTAGGTTCTTTGGCAGCGACCACCCTTCAGTGTTGATAAATCGTGATGTTTGTGGTGAAATAATGCGAGGAAGAACATAAGCCTCAAAACGTGTTGAGAAATTGTTAATAGGAGAGGTTAAGGCTACATTTACTCGGTGGTGTATTTTTGTGTTAGTAGCTCCAATACCATTGATGTTTAACGATGATGGCTGCATTGAAATACCAAGTCGTTCTACTAAACGTTCAGTTATGAAATTTGCTTAGGATCCTGAGAAAAGTAGGGCGCGGCATTCAACTTCTGTTGTATCAATTTTTAATTTAACTACTGCTGTGCTGAGTAAAAAATTTGAGTCCGCGAAATGGTTTTTGGCTGTAGTTAGCGAAGTGACTTGTGACTGACTTGGACATCATCTTGTTGATGGCGGGACTTCTGATTTATCGTTTGCAGGAAGATTGATTGTCACTGATGATGTCAGGTGGGAACTGTTTTTATTGACTCTTCCACTCGTTGGTCCTTCATTCGGTGAATGATCCCTTTTTTCCAAATGCAGTAATGAATTGTGTTTTTTGTTGCATTTGGTGCATGACCTTAAGATACAATATTTGGCTGCATGACCTGATTTCAAGCAGTTTACGCATAATTTTTGTTTCTGTACATAATTCAAGCGTTGTGGTGGTGTTAGTTGCTGGAAATGTTGACATCGGTACAGTTGATGCGAGCCATTTTTATACAGACTGCATGCCCTTTCGGATTGTTTTGATGAATCAGCAGATGCACGCACCTTTGAAGGTGGTTTTTCCTTTTGTCCCATCGCTTCCATGGACTGAAAGCGCGTTTCAAGAAAGCCCAAAAATTCTTTCACTTGCTGGAGCTCCTTTGGATTTGTGATCGATCTCTCGTATAGAACATGGATGCTACGATCCACCTTTTTGGTAAGTAACTGCAGCAGAAAGGGATCCCAGGAGGTGATATCGATCCCGATGTTTTTTAATACGTGTAGGCATTCCTGCGTAGTGTCATGCAGGTGTTTGATGGATGCCGCTGATGATATGCCAGATGGTTGATCGAGCAGCTGCTGGATCATCGATGTGACAAGAACTCGCCGATTATTGTATCGCTCTTGTAAGAGCCCCCAGGCTGCAGCGTAGTTTTCAGCAGTAGCAGAGAGGTGGCTGATCAATTTTTCAGATTCTCCTCCCAGGTTGGACTTCAAATACCACATTCTTTGTACTGCCGAAAGCTGTTGTTTGTCTATTAATTCTGAAAATAGATCAAAAACGCTTGCCATTTTAAATACTCGCCGTTAAGCTTCGATCAAATTCTCCTCACAATTTCATGCAAACTTATATACATACACATGTAAAAATGTACATGTGCATTCAATGTGAAAGTTTGAACATACACCCGCCCGTTGAGCTATGAGCAACTAAGAGGAAATTGCTGATTTGACAGAACCCAGTCGCTTCAGTGTTAGACGTATGCTCCAAACATTTAAGAATAAAAAAAATTAAAAATGGAAAACAATACAAAATGCGGGTACATAAAAATGCATTGAATAATGATTGATAAATTGAGCATTATTCCAGATAGCTTCGGAATCTTCCTTACTTAAGCGTAGTAATGAACTCGGACGGTGTGACGTTTTGACGGACAGCTGGACAAGGTTGTTGACTTGGTTGCACCTTTCGAAACTGTGTTTTTCTGTAAACAATTATTATGATGATCACAATTGTTAAAAGAAGCGCAGAGTATGCCACAGTTGCGTGATGATATTCCATGTGTTGGCTTTGCGATGGTAGCTCCGTTAGCACCCGTTGATGTAACTTATTTTGAATATCAGAGATGTTTTTGAGATGATCGGAGTAGTGATTTATGTGGAAGTCTTGCAACAGCGTGTGAATTTGTATTGAATGTGCAGTGTAGCTTATGTTAGCACTAATTGTATACGATGACTTCAGTGATGATGAGTATGTTTGATGGCCTTGAATTGTAATTGTCTTGTGCTTAAGTGTATAATCTGGACTTATTTTGAGGACTTGTGAATGGTCTTGTCCACATACTGCAGTCATTCGAATAGGATGCTTCAATGTGTACATCCATTGATTATTGTGCTCCAATTGTGCGAACGATGGGTTGTTTGTAAGAGATACAAGATTACAGCTAGTGCGTGAATTGTTGTTGAAAAGTAAAATTTCACACCAATAGTTGTCAGCGTCTGTATCAAATGTAGATTGTATGTTCGGGCACAGAAACTCGTCTTCCCTTATTATTGTACATGAACTCCACTGTTTTTTAGTTAAAATGAAATAGTGATCCCTGTGGTTATTGATTGCTAACAGGTCACTGCACGGTTTTATTGCAATCAGTGTGTTGTTTATCAGGACTGGAATAGGATGTGTTCTATAGAGTTAGAAAATTTCTGGATTACATAATGGAATAGCTATGTGAAAGATGACGTGCTTTTCTGTTACTCCACCCTTTACACTCATGAGGCTATAAAGTTACATGAGGTTATCTTGGTTTACTGGTAACTGTAGAGATGCAGGGAGGTGATTTCTCACTTGTATTAGTTCAGATTGGAGTTGTAGGGGTGATAACAATATTGGACTGATTTTTCCATGATGCGAGTCGGACAGTGATGAAACTGTTGCTGATTGTATTCGATGTAGTCTGGAAAATATCACAGAAAGCTGAACCGATAGTGATATAAAGACATTAAATAGCTTAGTTTGATAGTTTTCTTCTTCTTCCTCGTGTATCGTTGATATGATTTCGGTTAGTTGGGTGTCCAGGTTGTCAAACTTTTCCTTTATTTTAAGCTCGTCTTGTTTAAATATATTGAGTGTTGCGTCAATAAGTGATGTTTGATTTTTTAAAAGTCCTCTCAGGTTGGTTTCATCTGCTTTAATGTAATCGATGGTATTGGACATTTGTTCTGTATAAGTTGAGTCGAGAACTCCAAATAGTGAATTGGCAACTTTTCCGATGATATTGATCGCACCACGCTTAACTTTCTTTTCTTTTAACAGAATATTTTCGTCCTTCAGATCTAGTAAGCCAAATTCAATAGTCCGTAGCACATTTAGGCAGTTTCACTTTTGCTTTATAATGCTGCATAAATGTTGCAGTGTTGATGTTCCATTTGTGAGTCATTTGTGAGCCATTTCTGTCCAATACGACTATAATTCATTGTAGGCTATGATATTCCATTCCGATCTGGAGATTCGTGTGCTGCCGATTCCTTCAAAATGTAAGCCAATGTTGGAGTCAAATTCTTTATGCTCAATTTTGTTCGCAAAAATAAGGGAAAGAGCGAGCAGTGTCATCAATATTGTCGTCATAGCATTGGCTCTAAGATCCTTCTTCTTTTCTGAGTCGGCATTTCATCGGTTGACAATGCAGGTTGCTGTCTCTGACTCTCTTTTTCATGGTTATCATTTGACGTCATCGACAATTGTTGAATTGGTTGATCCTGGCACTCATTGCTTTCATCGTCAGATGTAGGAAGTGGTGCCAGATAACGAATCGCGCGTTTAAATACACCCGAAGCTGTTTTGACATCTGCAACTCTGACGATATCGTCGCTTAACTTGTAGGTTTTAATTACACGTCCCAAAGGCCATTTCATAACTGGGGTATTATTCTCTTTGAGGATGACCATGGCTCCAGGCTTAAGAATTTCTGATTGCTTTTTCCATTTGTTACGATATTGTAATTCATTCAGGTAATCTCGCGACCATCTATTCCAGAATTCGTGTTTGAGACGAGATACCAAATTCCATCTTGTCGCCAGCTTGACGTTGTTTGACTTGGCTTGCGCATCGATTTGGGCAGTGAGAGGCTCTCCAATAAGGAAATGCCCTGGAGTCAAGGCACCGATGACGTTTGGGTCATTTGATAGTGGTGAAGTTGGTCTGGAGTTAAGAATAGGTTCGACTTCGATGACTACAGTCTCGAGCTCTTCATAAGTCAACGACGCGTTACCTACACCTCTGTTGTTTGATTTTACCGCCGCCTCCCACAGTCCGCCAAAATGTGGTGATTTTGGTGGTATAAAATTAAATTGTATGCCCCTTTTGCCACAGGCGCTTGTAATTGCTTCTTGTGCTTCTGAGAGAAAATCTTTTGAGAGTACCTATGAATGCGTCTGTGGTGAGATCGCTCACGAGCTCCAGATGTACAGCCTTTGTCGCGAAACAATAAAATACTGCAATATAAGCCTTTGTGGCCTTTTTCCTCTCAGTTTGTAGTGAACTTCAAGTGGACCACAGTAGTTGACTCCAACATTTACGAATGGCCGAGCTGGTAATAATCGTGTTGCAGGCAGATCTCCCATTATATATTCAAACATTTTTGGTTTAGCCCTGCTACATATTGTACAGCGATGAACTGTAGCACGAGCCATAATTTTTCCTTTTACTGACCAATAGCGTTGTCGGATGATGCCTAGGAGCGTTTGCGCTCCGCAGTGTATATTGTCTTTATGAACCATTTCGAAGATTAGTTTTGAAATGGGATCATTGTATGGAATGACAAGTTGATGCCTCGAGTCATATGCCAATGACGAGGCCTCAAGCCTGCCTCCAACACGAATTAAGTCATTTCGATCTAGGAAAGGAGACAGGTTTCACAAGCTGCTTGTTTTTTGAACTTTGTTGTATTTTTTTAAGTGTAGAATGTCATCCTTGAAATCTGCCGCTTGCATTTGCTTAATGATTGGAATTAGGGCTTGATCTATCTCAGTTGTTGTTAATGCTCTGTTAGGCTGTCGATTGTCCTTTCGGCATCTGGTGTGAGTAATAAAACGCAGGACGTACCCAATTATTCGCTGTAATCGGAAGAATGAATTTTGTGGTTGATCTTGTAGACAAAATCATGTCCGTCTACTACTGCCACACATGATTCTACTGATTTTCTTTTTCTTTCCAAGGTGGTCGGGATGCTCAAGCTTGAATTAAACTGCAGATCAGATCTAATTTTTGTAGCTAACTGCGGTCCTAACACTGCTGCGCATAGCTCCAATTTCAGTATTGTTTTCTTTTTGGGTGGAGCTACACGAGATTTAGCACAAAGGAGTCGATCCATAATGGTCCCCGTTTTGAACACTGACCGTATGCAGGCTGCTGCTCCATACGCCTTTTCTGACGCATCCGTAAAAATATGTAGTTGGACTGAAGCTGGAATTCCACCTTTAAAGATGTATCTCAATATTTCCAAGGTTTTTAGCTCATTTAGATCGGTGCGAAAAGAACTCCATTTGGTATGTAACGATTGAGGTAGAGACTGATCCCAATGTGGTGTCCTCTCTCCAAATAATGAGCAGAAAATGACGATCTTCAGGAGAAAGTAGGACTTGCCTATACATTTTTTGGACATCAGTAGTGAAAACGATGAAATCGAAACCTCAATAGGATAGAGAATAATTCGCTTTGCACTGAGGGTCCTATGTACATTAGATCATTCAATGACTGCCCTGATGATGTTTTGCAAGATGCATCAAATACTACACGAAGCTTAGTGGTTGAACTTTCAGGCCTCAATATGCAGTGGTGTGGTATGAAATAGTTTGGTGTGAGGATTTCGTTTGCTGATATTTTCGTCATATGTCCCATAGATTCATATTCGGTCATAAATTTTGTGTATTTTGCCTTTAATTCAGGATTTTTCTGTAGCCGGCGTTCGAGGGCAAGAAATCTGTTAAGTGCAATTCTATGTGAGTCTTCAAGAGCAGCAGGACTTTGATGAAAGGGTATCTTCACTATGAATCGGTTTTCATCGTTCTTGATCGTATGTTGTGCAAAGTGTTCTTCGCATTGTTTATCTGCTATCGAGATCGGTTTGTCGTTTGATTTAATTTCTTCCAATTCCCACAGTCGAGTGATAGATGTTTCGAGGGCTTCATCCGTAGTGCAGATTCCACATGAAACATTCGTTGGACAATCTCCATTTATTTTTCCTGACACTATCCAGCCGAATACCGTGTTTTGTAAGATCGGCAGTTGATCGGATGATTTTATTTGTCCGATTGTCAGTAGTTGATGATAGTGCTCTGCACCCAATAGTATGACGATTTTTTCGGGGCGATTGAATCCTGGATCGTCCAAAGTTAGGTTCTTTGGCAGCGACCACCCTTCAGTGTTGATAAATCGTGATGTTTGTGGTGAAATAATGCGAGGAAGAACATAAGCCTCAAAACGTGTTGAGAAATTGTTAATAGGAGAGGTTAAGGCTACATTTACTCGGTGGTGTATTTTTGTGTTAGTAGCTCCAATACCATTGATGTTTAACGATGATGGCTGCATTGAAATACCAAGTCGTTTTACTAAACGTTCAGTTATGAAATTTGCTTAGGATCCTGAGACAAGTAGGGCGCGGCATTCAACTTCTGTTGTATCAATTTTTAATTTAACTACTGCTGTGCTGAGTAAAAAATTTGAGTCCGCGAACTGGTTTTTGGCTGTAGTTAGCGAAGTGACTTGTGACTGACTTGGACATCATCTTGTTGATGGCGGGAATTCTGATTTATCGTTTGCAGGAAGATTGATTGTCACTGATGATGTCAGGTGGGAACTGTTTTTATTGACTCTTCCACTCGTTGGTCCTTCATTCGGTGAATGATCCCTTTTTTCCAAATGCAGTAATGAATTGTGTTTTTTGTTGCATTTGGTGCATGACCTTAAGATACAATATTTGGCTGCATGACCTGATTTCAAGCAGTTTACGCATAATTTTTGTTTCTGTACATAATTCAAGCGTTGTGGTGGTGTTAGTTGCTGGAAATGTTGACATCGGTACAGTTGATGCGAGCCATTTTTATACAGACTGCATGCCATTTCGGATTGTTTTGATGAATCAGCAGATGCACGCACCTTTGAAGGTGGTTTTTCCTTTTGTCCCATCGCTTCCATGGACTGAAAGCGCGTTTCAAGAAAGCTCAAAAATTCTTTCACTTGCTGGAGCTCCTTTGGATTTGTGATCGATCTCTCGTATAGAACATGGATGCTACGATCCACCTTTTTGGTAAGTAACTGCAGCAGAAAGGGATCCCAGGAGGTGATATCGATCCCGATGTTTTTTAATACGTGTAGGCATTCCTGCGTAGTGTCATGCAGGTGTTTGATGGCTGTCGCTGATGATATGCCAGATGGTTTATCGAGCAGCTGCTGGATCATAGATGTGACAAGAACTCGCCGATTATTGTATCGCTCTTGTAAGAGCCCCCAGGCTGCAGCGTAGTTTTCAGCAGTAGCAGAGAGGTGGCTGATCAATTTTTCAGATTCTCCTCCCAGGTTGGACTTCAAATACCACATTCTTTGTACTGCCGAAAGCTGTTGTTTGTCTATTAATTCTGAAAATAGATCAAAAACGCTTGCCATTTTAAATACTCGCCGTTAAGCTTCGATCAAATTCTCCTCACAATTTCATGCAAACTTATATACATACACATGTAAAAATGTACATGTGCATTCAATGTGAAAGTTTGAACATACACCCGCCCGTTGAGCTATGAGCAACTAAGAGGAAATTGCTGATTTGACAGAACCCAGTCGCTTCAGTGTTAGACGTATGCTCCAAACATTTAAGAATAAAAAAAATTAAAAATGGAAAACAATACAAAATGCGGGTACATAAAAATGCATTGAATAATGATTGATAAATTGAGCATTATTCCAGATAGCTTCGGAATCTTCCTTACTTAAGCGTAGTAATGAACTCGGACGGTGTGACGTTTTGACGGACAGCTGGACAAGGTTGTTGACTTGGTTGCACCTTTCGACACTGTGTTTTTCTGTAAACAATTATTATGATGATCACAATTGTTAAAAGAAGCGCAGAGTATGCCACAGTTGCGTGATGATATTCCATGTGTTGGCTTTGCGATGGTAGCTCCGTTAGCACCCGTTGATGTAACTTATTTTGAATGTCAGAGATGTTTTTGAGATGATCGGAGTAGTGATTTATGTGGAAGTCTTGCAACAGCGTGTGAATTTGTATTGGATGTGCAATGTCGCTTATGTTAGCACTAATTGTATACGATGACTTCAGTGATGATGAGTATGTTTGATGGCCTTGAATTGTAATTGTCTTGTGCTTAAGTGTATAATCTGGACTCCAATTGTGTGAACGATGGGTTGTTTGTAAGAGATACAAGATTACAGCTAGTGCGTGAATTGTTGTTGAAAAGTAAAATTTCACACCAATAGTTGTCAGCGTCTGTATCAAATGTAGATTGTATGTTCGGGCACAGAAACTCGTCTTCCCTTATTATTGTACATGAACTCCACTGTTTTTTAGTTAAAATGAAATAGTGATCCCTGTGGTTATTGATTGCTAACAGGTCACTGCACGGTTTTATTGCAATCAGTGTGTTGTTTATCAGGACTGGAATAGGATGTGTTCTATAGAGTTAGAAAATTTCTGGATTACATAATGGAATAGCTATGTGAAAGATGACGTGCTTTTCTGTTACTCCACCCTTTACACTCATGAGGCTATAAAGTTACATGAGGTTATCTTGGTTTACTGGTAACTGTAGAGATGCAGGGAGGTGATTTCTCACTTGTATTAGTTCAGATTGGAGTTGTAGGGGTGATAACAATATTGGACTGATTTTTCCATGATGCGAGTCGGACAGTGATGAAACTGTTGCTGATTGTATTCGATGTAGTCTGGAAAATATCACAGAAAGCTGAACCGATAGTGATATAAAGATATTAAATAGCTTAGTTTGATAGTTTTCTTCTTCTTCCTCGTGTATCGTTGATATGATTTCGGTTAGTTGGGTGTCCAGGTTGTCAAACTTTTCCTTTATTTTAAGCTCGTCTTGTTTAAATATTTTGAGTGTTGCGTCAATAAGTGATGTTTGATTTTTTAAAAGTCCTCTCAGGTTGGTTTCATCTGCTTTAATGTAATCGATGGTATTGGACATTTGTTCTGTATAAGTTGAGTCGAGAACTCCAAATAGTGAATTGGCAACTTTTCCGATGATATTGATCGCACCACGCTTAACTTTCTTTTCTTTTAACAGAATATTTTCGTCCTTCAGATCTAGTAAGCCAAATTCAATAGTCCGTAGCACATTTAGGCAGTTTCACTTTTGCTTTATAATGCTGCATAAATGTTGCAGTGTTGATGTTCCATTTGTGAGTCATTTGTGAGCCATTTCTGTCCAATACGACTATAATTCATTGTAGACTATGATATTCCATTCCGATCTGGAGATTCGTGTGCTGCCGATTCCTTCAAAATGTAAGACAATGTTGTTGTTTATGCTCAATTTTGTTCGCAAAAATAAGGGAAAGAGCGAGCAGTGTCATCAATATTGTCGTCATAGCATTGGCTCTAAGATCCTTCTTCTTTTCTGAGTCGGCATTTCATCGGTTGACAATGCAGGTTGCTGTCTCTGACTCTCTTTTTCATGGTTATCATTTGACGTCATCGACAATTGTTGAATTGGTTGATACTGGCACTCATTGCTTTCATCGTCAGATGTAGGAAGTGGTGCCAGATAACGAATCGCGCGAGTTACATATGTAATTCCACAACCACCCCTCGTGGACATTGATACGATAGTGGCCAAGTATAATGGCACTAAAATTTAAACCCCATGTCAATGACACTTAATATTGCTTAATTAAAATTTTATATACATATATTTTTTTCTCCTTCCAATCGTTTCTTTGAAATTTGATCGATCATTTGTTTACTATATTTTTTATTTATTTTTTTTTTTTTTTGAAGAAAAGGGCAACGACAATTGAAATACAAATTGCTGAATCAATAAAAAAAGTAACAAACACAGATTGTATATGCAATTGTCGTTGAACCCAAAATAAATACGTAATTTTTAATGACCAAGCAAGATCGATAAAAATACTACGATCGATTTTGCTTGCTAGAAATAAGTTTTTAGTT
The DNA here is from genome assembly GCA_963681545.1 of Germaria angustata. Lineage (NCBI taxonomy): Eukaryota > Metazoa > Arthropoda > Insecta > Diptera > Tachinidae > Germaria > Germaria angustata. Next base: position 88,901,180 of record OY812998.1, read on the forward strand.
TTAAGAAAAATTGTACAAAAGAGAAAAATTAATAAAGAATATTCAGTTATTATTAACAACTCAAAAAGAAAGCAACATAGTGTTGTTACTGGCGCAGTCGTGGAGTAAAATTCTAAAGAATTTTACTAAAAAGAACTTACATACATAAAAAAAAAATTCCAAAGAATTTTTAACTAAAAATTAAAACCATATATAAAAAAAAATTTATTATCCAAGAATTTATTAAAATTATTTAATGTGGAAATTAAGGAAAACCAAAGAAAAATATTAAGTGTAATTGTTATTTATCATACAAGTTAAACCAAAAAACAAATAATATTCAAGTTTATAAGTTTCAAACAAAAATATTACAAAAAAATATACTTACTACATCGTGATGTCAAGACAAAAGGATTTTGATGCAAATCGGCAAATAAACAACGATGTGGAGGAGCAAAGGATAGCTGAGTTAGAAACGGTTATAAGACGACAAGAGGAAAAAATACAACAACAGCAACAACAATTGGAACAACAACAACTACAAATACCACACCAACAATTGGAACAACAACAAATACAACTACAACAACTGCAATCACAGTATCAGGAACAACAACAGCCGAACCTACAAATAAATGCTCAGCAGCGGTTCATGATGAAGCCCAAGGATATCATAGAGCAGTTCAGGAGGATACACCCTTTGAGTCGTGACATTGGTGTGACATCCTTTATTGATTCAGTGGAGTTGGCGATTGGTATATGTAACAACGATCAGCAGCTGATTGATTTTGGTCTGAAGATAATCCAAAATGAAAAAATTATTGGAGAAGAGAGGAAGCAGTTGGGAGATATTGGCAACAGTACTTGGAACGAGCTGAGAGCGAAAATTTTCTATGTGTTTCAACCCAGAATTACGTATGGAGAAGTTTTTAATCGCTGCAGGGCAGTTAAGGTTAGTAATTTAGATGAATTATTTAAGGTCTTTGAAAGGACCAAATGCGACTTGAATGAACTCTACGCATTTGACCCCCTTAAACCTGATATGTATAGTCCTAAATGTATCGATAGAGATTTGGTAGACATTATGTTAGAAAAAAGCGACGGAACTGTAAGGGCTAATGTTAATCCAGACGAAACACTACAGGACATTATAATTAAATATACAAAACTTAAACTGCTATGGGACATTAGGACAATAGACTATAAACACAGACCTAACAGGGGACATCATCAAAAACCCACTTATCAAAGTAACTACAAACAAACAAACACACAAATAACAAATGGTAATAAAAATTACCAACCAAATAACCGTAATCAGTCATACACACAAAACACTAATAGATTTAACAATCAGCAAGGTAGACAAAATTTCTATCCAAATGATTATAACAGTAAGTCGGGACAAACTCGTCAATCCCATATGAGTGTAGATCAGTCTAATTTTACTCGAAGAAATAATCATATGGAGATCGATAACATCGAACAAAATTCTGATGGTGAAGTAAATTTTACGACACCGCCTCCAGATCAAAATTACCAATAATAATAATTAATATAGGCAAGCAAATATTAAAATGCTTAATAGACACCGGGTCAGACACAAGCATTATCAAGCCAGCAGCACTCCGTGGATTTAAACCACAACCCTTAAAGAAAAATTTGATATACAAAACAATAAACGGTTTGATTAAAGTCACACATTACTATAACACACCAATACCAAAAGAATTTAACTCAACAGGAACAATTTCATGGAAAATTATAGATTTCCAAAGCAATAATTATAATGCTATTATTGGACAAAATTTTTTGATTCCATTTAAAGCAAAAATTGATCTATACCACCGTTATATCGACGTATTCGGAAACAGGATATTTTTTCAAAATAATTTTCAGCCAGTGGCTTACGAAGAAATTAAAGTGATGGAGCCAGTAAAGAAAAAAAACATAGCCGAGTCTATTGATCTTAGTCACCTAAACAACGAGGAAAGAGATGAAATACTTAAAATACTAGATAAATTTGCTGATGTTTTCTACAAAGAAGGAGACAAGTTAACAGCAACTGATGTCGTAGTACACGAAATTAATACAAAAACTGACAAACCTTTGTATTCGAAAATCTATAGATATCCACAAGTACACGAACAGGAAATAGAACGACAAATTAATGAGATGCTAGAACAAAAAATAATAATAAACAGTAACTCACCTTACAATAGTCCGCTTTGGATTGTACCAAAGAAAATAGATAATTCAGGCAAAAAGAAATGGCGTTTGGTTGTCGATTATAGACTTCTAAACAATAATACTATCGATGACAAGTTCCCAATCCCAAATTTAAACAGTATACTGGATAAACTAGGAAGGTCGCAATATTTCACGACCTTAGATTTAGCAAAAGGCTTTTATCAAATAAAAGTAAATGCAAAAGATAGAGCAAAAACGGCATTTTCCACTCCATTTGGACATTATGAGTTTGTCAGAATGCCATTTGGATTGAAAAACGCTCCGTCCACCTTTCAGAGACTAATTAATACTGTCTTAAGACAGCATATCAATAAAATATGTGTCGTCTATATGGATGACATACTTATTTTCGGTACGTCATTGGAAGAGCATATATACAATATAAACTTGGTCTTATCAACTTTAAGACAAGCAAACTTAAAAATTCAACCAGATAAATGTGACTTTCTTAAGAAGGAAACTTCATTTCTGGGACACATTTTGACGGCAAATGGTGTCAAACCTGACAGTCAGAAAATAGATATAATCCAAAAGTTAAAGCTACCAGCCACGCAAAAACAGATAAAATCTTTTCTAGGCATGACGGGATTTTATAGAAAGTTTATCAAAGATTACGCTAAGTTAGCATCGCCAATGATAAAATACTTGCAAAAAGATGCAAGAGTAAATAAAAATGATCCAAACTATATATTCGCTTTCGAGAAACTAAAAGATATAGTGACAAAAGCACCAATTTTAAGATATCCTAATTTTTCGAAAAGATTTAAGCTAATAACAGATGCAAGCAACTTCGCTCTCGGGGCAGTTCTGACACAGGACGGCCATCCGGTAGCTTATGCATCGAGGACATTAAAAAAACATGAATGCAATTATTCTACAGTAGAAAAGGAATTACTGGCCATAATATGGGCAGTAAAGTATTTTAGACCCTACGTATATGGAAGAGAATTCGATTTGCAAACAGATCATCAGCCACTTAAATGGCTTCAGGCAAAATTTGCAGGTAAGGATATAAATCCAAGACTCCAAAGATGGATCCTTCAGTTGGGAGAATATAATGCTCGAATAGAGCATATAAAAGGAAAAGATAATAAAATAGCAGATTTTTTAAGCCGCATAAATTCTGATCATTTTGAAATAAACTGTATAAACAATGCAGCAAGGCACAACAGAGAGAGAAGACAATCCGGAAATTCTATGCAAGTGGAAACAACGCATTCACAGGAAGAAGAACGTAATGATCATATTCCTATACTTACTACCATTGTCAATAGATTCCGTCAACAGATAATATTTCAAGAAACAAAGCATAAAGAATTTGAACAGGTATTTAACAACAAAAGACTCTTCATAGACAAAAATGATCTTTCGCATAATCGTATACCAACATTAATATCAAAATACTTCTCAAAAGGCAGAATTGCAATATATTCCGAAATGAGTGATCATGAATATGAAAAGCTGCAGCAAACAATAATAGAAAAATTCGGCGGCGGCCAAATTAAGTTTGTTAAGTGCTCATATTTTGCTCAAGACATCTCCAACGAAGACCAACTTCATAAACAAATAGCATTGTTCCACAAAAACGAAACCGGACATGCCGGTATAATACCAACGTTTGAAGGTATAAAGGCAAAAATTTATAACCCACAATTGAGGGAAAATATCCATAAAATTATTAATAACTGCGATATATGTACTGGCGGAAAGTATGACAGAAAACCGATAAAAAAGGAGTTTAGTTTAACAGAAACACCAAAAAGCAAAAATGAAATTGTCCACATCGACACTTATGTCAATAGCAAACAGACTTTTATCATTTTCATAGACAAATTCACAAAACATGCAATATGCTTCCCACTAATGGATAGAAACAGTAGAACCTTAGTTTCAAAAATACAAGAATTTATATCCATAAAAGGCAAAATACAAAAATTTATAGCTGATAATGAATTTAATAATACTAATGTTAAAGACTTTTTAAGTAAAGAATGTATAGAAGTTCATTTTACAAAACCAAACAGCCACACCGGCAATGCCGATGCCGAAAGGCTGAATAATACAATAACCGAAAAAATAAGGACCCTAAATATTGAAGAAAAATTACCAATTATAGAACAGATGAACAAAGCAATTTTTCACTATAATAATTTATATCACAGTACTATAAAATGTACACCATTTGATGCGGAAAATAATAAAGTTAATCAAAACATTACTTATAAAAACTTAGTTACACATAAAGATAAGAAAATAAGCAAAGCAAACAGAAATAGGGAAAAATATTTAGAAACTAGACAGTGGGGATTTATAAAAAATTATAAAAATGTTAGGCACAAGGAACAACCTAAATTTGTAAAGAAAAACTTAGAAGGTATTCATATAAGCAACATTAAAAGACCCTTAAAATTTGCAGGCCTTCGTAATAATATTTCTGTTGTCAGTCATTCAGCTGGCGGAATCAACTCTAACGATCCAGCAACTAAAGAGTGACAATGGGTACACAACAATTAAAGTGTTTGAAACGGACCTTATCAACGAAACGAAAATTATTTTACACCTTATTAAACCAAGGGAAATTCAGGATATACTATTTGATCTGGAAAAAAGTACTAATTCGCTAAAGATAGAGTATAGGAATGTTATAAATAACGAAATTCAAACTGTTAAATCAAAGCTGAAGTCAATCACCCCAAGCCAAACCAGAACCAAACGTGGCTTTTTAAATGTTATAGGGTCAGCACAAAAGTGGTTGTTCGGACTTATGGATGATGAAGATCGACAACATATACTGGAACATCTTGAAGTAACTAAGGCAAATAATCACAATATTATCGCAGCCACAAACCAACAAATAATTATAAACGAACATTTTAACAGGAGTATCACGATGCTCAAAGATAGTATAGAAGAAGATAGACTTAAGATAGAAAGCTCAATTAACAAGATACAAAGCTCATACAACGAAATAGTTAATAACTTACAATTCCATAGCCTCATTATGAAACTAAAAATTTTAGAAGAAAAAATTGATCAAATCCAAGATAATATAGCATCCGCAAAATACAATATATTCCATCCCTCAATACTGACCTCTGAAGAAATTGAAATGAATAATATTGACTTTTATAAACTCAAACTCATTAAAATGGGAGTACTAATTTTTGCAAAAGACACAATAGTTTTCGCTATCAAAATACCAGATAGTTACATTCACACAACAATTAAGCTAATAATTCCATTACCAAACGAAAATAAACTTCAAATAGACCAAGACAGAGAACTAGTGACAGAAATAAATGGCGTTCACTATGGATTCGAACAAGAAAAATTACTCAAAGATTTAAAAGTTAGCAAAAATTGCATATTCTATAAAAATTGCTATTGGATCCAAAATAACAAAACGTTGATAGAGACGCTAACTGATGACACAATTTTAATAATTAACGCAAAGAATATATCAATGTATCATAATTGTGAAAACAAAAATAGTGTTAACTTGAATAAGAACTATGTAATCACCTATAGTAATTGCACTTTAAATATTGATAATAACATATATTCAAACAAGAAGACAGAATTTTATAATAGAATTATAGACCTACCTATAACAAGACATGATTTTCCTCGCAAGTTAACTTTTGATGAAATTGTATTAGAACATGTTGAAAACGTAAAAGAAATTAAAGAAATAAAATCTAAGAACGAAATTATATTGTATAGTGGTCCAACTATCTTAATAATTGTAATAGTTACTGTAATAATAACAATAATATGTATTAAGAGAAAAGAAACGATTGTAATGAATGAAGGAATTCAGGAGAATCCTTTGTCCAAGGGGGGAGGAGTTACATATGTAATTCCACAACCACCCCTCGTGGACATTGATACGATAGTGGCCAAGTATAATGGCACTAAAATTTAAACCCCATGTCAATGACACTTAATATTGCTTAATTAAAATTTTATATACATATATTTTTTTCTCCTTCCAATCGTTTCTTTGAAATTTGATCGATCATTTGTTTACTATATTTTTTATTTTTTTTTTTTTTGAAGAAAAGAAAGGGCAACGACAATTGAAATACAAATTGCTGAATCAATAAAAAAAGTAACAAACACAGATTGTATATGCAATTGTCGTTGAACCCAAAATAAATACGTAATTTTTAATGACCAAGCAAGATCGATAAAAATACTACGATCGATTTTGCTTGCTAGAAATAAGTTTTTAGTTTTAAGAAAAATTGTACAAAAGAGAAAAATTAATAAAGAATATTCAGTTATTATTAACAACTCAAAAAGAAAGCAACATAGTGTTGTTACTCGCGTTTAAATACACCCGAAGCTGTTTTGACATCTGCAACTCTGACGATATCGTCGCTTCCCTTGTAGGTTTTAATTACACGTCCCAAAGGCCATTTCATAACTGGGGTATTATTCTCTTTGAGGATGACCATGACTCCAGGCTTAAGAATTTCTGATTGCTTTTTCCATTTGTTACGATATTGTAATTCATTCAGGTAATCTCGCGACCATCTATTCCAGAATTCGTGTTTGAGACGAGATACCAAATTCCATCTTGTCGCCAGCTTGACGTTGTTTGACTTGGCTTGCGCATCGATTTGGGCAGTGAGAGGCTGTCCAATAAGGAAATGCCCTGGAGTCAAGGCACCGATGACGTTTGGGTCATTTGATAGTGGTGAAGTTGGTCTGGAGTTAAGAATAGGTTCGACTTCGATGACTACAGTCTCGAGCTCTTCATAAGTCAACGACGCGTTACCTACACCTCTGTTGTTTGATTTTACCGCCGCCTCCCACAGTCCGCCAAAATGTGGTGATTTTGGTGGTATAAAATTAAATTGTATGCCCCTTTTGCCACAGGCGCTTGTAATTGCTTCTTGTGCTTCTGAGAGCAAATCTTTTGAGAGTACCTATGAATGCCTCTGTGGTGAGATCGCTCACGAGCTTCAGATGTACAGCCTTTGTCGCGAAACAATAAAATACTGCAATATAAGCCTTTGTGGCCTTTTTCCTCTCAGTTTGTAGTGAACTTCAAGTGGACCACAGTAGTGGACTCCCACATTTACGAATGGCCGAGCTGGTAATACTCGTGTTGCAGGCAGATCTCCCATTATATATTCAAACATTTTTGGTTTAGCCCTGCTACATATTGTACAGCGATGAACTGTAGCACGAGCCATAATTTTTCCTTTTACTGACCAATAGCGTTGTCGGGTGATGCCTAGGAGCGTTTGCGCTCCGCAGTGTATATTGTCTTTATGAACCATTTCGAAGATTAGTTTTGAAATGGGATCATTGTATGGAATGACAAGTTGATGCCTCGAGTCATATGCCAATGACAAGGCCTCAAGCCTGCCTCCAACACGAATTAAGTCATTTCGATCTAGGAAAGGAGACAGGTTTCACAAGCTGCTTGTTTTTTGAACTTTGTTGTATTTTTTTAAGTGTAGAATGTCATCCTTGAAATCTGCCGCTTGCATTTGCTTAATGATTGGAATTAGGGCTTGATCTAGCTCAGTTGTTGTTAATGCTCTGTTAGGCTGTCGATTGTCCTTTCGGCATCTGGTGTGAGTAATAAAACGCAGGACGTAGCCAATTATTCGCTGTAATCGGAAGAATGAATTTTGTGGTTGATCTTGTAGACAAAATCATGTCCGTCTACTACTGCCACACATGATTCTACTGATTTTCTTTTTCTTTCCAAGGTGGTCGGGATGCTCAAGCTTGAATTAAACTGCAGATCAGATCTAATTATTGTAGCTAACTGCGGTCCTAACACTGCTGCGCATAGCTCCAATTTCAGTATTGTTTTCTTTTTGGGTGGAGCTACACGAGATTTAGCACAAAGGAGTCGATCCATAATGGTCCCCGTTTTGAACACTGACCGTATGCAGGCTGCTGCTCCATACGCCTTTTCTGACGCATCCGTAAAAATATGTAGTTGGACTGAAGCTGGAATTCCACCTTTAAAGATGTATCTCAATATTTCCAAGGTTTTTAGCTCATTTAGATCGGTGCGAAAAGAACTCCATTTGGTATGTAACGATTGAGGTAGAGACTGATCCCAATCTAATTTCAATTCCCATAACTCTTGGGTAAACATTTTGGCTGTCACCACAATTGGGGAGAGAATTCCCAGTGTGTCGGAAAGTCTTGCAAGATCTGATGTGACTGTACGTTTGGTGATTTTGTTAACTGCCTCGATGTTAACTTTAACACAAAGCTTGTCCTCCTTCGGAAGCCAGATGAGTCCTAATGTTTTTAAGAAGTCAGCCTTTGTGCTTTCAAAATCCAAATTTACTTCCAGATCACCTTGTGATATGTTTTGGAGTAACTGTGGATGATTTGCAGACCACTTGCGAAGATTAAGCCCACTTTCTTTCATAATTTGTGTTAGCTGATTTTGTAAATCGATTACAGTCACCAAACTATCTGCTCCACCAAGCCCGTCATCAACGTAAAAATTCTCTTGCAGAAATTTCGAGGCAAGAGTGTAACAAACAGTGTTTTCTTTAGCGAAATGTTGCAGACATTTGTGTTGAGTTGATGGTAGGTTATAGGTTTTGTGGTGTCCTCTCTCCAAATAATGAGCAGAAAATGACGATCTTCAGGAGAAAGTAGGACTTGCCTATACATTTTTTGGACATCAGTAGTGAAAACGATGAAATCGAAACCTCAATAGGATAGAAAATAATTCGCTTTGCACTGAGGGTCCTATGTACATTAGATCATTCAATGACTGCCCTGATGATGTTTTGCAAGATGCATCAAATACTACACGAAGCTTAGTGGTTGAACTTTCAGGCCTCAATATGCAGTGGTGTGGTATGAAATAGTTTGGTGTGAGGATTTCGTTTGCTGATATTTTCGTCATATGTCCCATAGATTCATATTCGGTCATAAATTTTGTGTATTTTGCCTTTAATTCAGAATTTTTCTGTAGCCGGCGTTCGAGGGCGAGAAATCTGTTAAGTGCAATTCCATGTGAGTCTCCAAGAGCAGCAGGACTTTGATGAAAGGGTATTTTCACTATGAATCGGTTTTGATCGTTCTTGATCGTATGTTGTGCAAAGTGTTCTTCGCATTGTTTATCTGCTATCGAGATCGGTTTGTCGTTTGATTTAATTTCTTCCAATTCCCACAGTCGAGTGATAGATGTTTCGAGGGCTTCATCCGTAGTGCAGATTCCACATGAAACATTCGTTGGACAATCTCCATTTATTTTTCCTGACACTATCCAGCCGAATACCGTGTTTCGTAAGATCGGCAGTTGATCGGATGATTTTATTTGTCCGATTGTCAGTAGTTGATGATAGTGCTCTGCACCCAATAGTATGTCGATTTTTTCGGGGCGATTGAATCCTGGATAGTCCAAAGTTTGGTTCTTTGGCAGCGACCACCCTTCAGTGTTGATAAATCGTGATGTTTGTTGTGAAGTAATGCGAGGAAGAACATAAGCCTCAAAACGTGTTGAGAAATTGTTAATAGGAGAGGTTAAGGCTACATTTACTCGGTGGTGTGTTTTTGTATTAGTAGCTCCAATACCATTGATGTTTAACGATGATGGCTGCATTGAAATACCAAGTCGTTTTACTAAACGTTCAGTTATGAAATTTGCTTAGGATCCTGAGACAATTAGGGCGCGGCATTCAACTTCTGTTGTATCAATTTTTAATTTAACTACTGCTGTGCTGAGTAAAAAATTTGAGTCCGCGAACTGGTTTTTGGCTGTAGTTAGCGAAGTGACTTGTGACTGACTTGGACATCATCTTGTTGATGGCGGGACTTCTGATTTATCGTTTGCAGGAAGATTGATTGTCACTGATGATGTCAGGTGGGAACTGTTTTTATTGACTCTTCCACTCGTTTGTCCTTCATTTGGTGAATGATCCCTTTTTTCCAAATGCAGTAATGAATTGTGTTTTTTGTTGCATTTGGTGCAACAAAAAACACAAGATACAATATTTGGCTGCATGACCTGATTTCAAGCAGTTTACGCATAATTTTTGTTTCTGTACATAATTCAAGCGTTGTGGTGGTGTTAGTTGCTGGAAATGTTGACATCGGTACAGTTGATGCGAGCCATTTTTATACAGACTGCATGCCCTTTCGGATTGTTTTGATGAATCAGCAGATGCACGCACCTTTGAAGGTGGTTTTTCCTTTTGTCCCATCGCTTCCATGGACTGAAAGCGCGTTTCAAGAAAGCCCAAAAATTCTTTCACTTGCTGGAGCTCCTTTGGATTTGTGATCGATCTCTCGTATAGAACATGGATGCTACGATCCAACTTTTTGGTAAGTAACTGCAGCAGAAAGTGATCCCAGGAGGTGATATCGATCCCGATGTTTTTTAATGCGTGTAGGCATTCCTGCGTAGTGTCATGCAGGTGTTTGATGGCTGCCGCTGATGATATGCCAGATGGTTGATCGAGCAGCTGCTGGATCATCGATGTGACAAGAACTCGCCGATTATTGTATCGCTTTTGTAAGAGCCCCCAGGCTGCAGCGTAGTTTTCAGCAGTAGCAGAGAGGTGGCTGATCAATTTTTCAGATTCTCCTCCCAGGTTGGACTTCAAATACCACATTCTTTGTACTGCCGAAAGCTGTTGTTTGTCTATTAATTCTGAAAATAGATCAAAAACGCTTGCCATTTTAAATACTCGCCGTTAAGCTTCGATCAAATTCTCCTCACAATTTCATGCAAACTTATATACATACACATGTAAAAATGTACATGTGCATTCAATGTGAAAGTTTGAACATACACCCGCCCGTTGAGCTATGAGCAACTAAGAGGAAATTGCTGATTTGACAGAACCCAGTCGCTTCAGTGTTAGACGTATGCTCCAAACATTTAAGAATAAAAAAAATTAAAAATGGAAAACAATACAAAATGCGGGTACATAAAAATGCATTGAATAATGGTTGATAAATTGAGCATTATTCCAGATAGCTTCGGAATCTTCCTTACTTAAGCCTAGTAATGAACTCGGACGGTGTGACGTTTTGACGGACAGCTGGACAAGGTTGTTGACTTGGTTGCACCTTTCGACACTGTGTTTTTCTGTAAACAATTATTATGATGATCACAATTGTTAAAAGAAGCGCAGAGTATGCCACAGTTGCATGATGATATTCCATGTGTTGGCTTTGCGATGGTAGCTCCGTTAGCACCCGTTGATGTAACTTATTTTGAATATCAGAGATGTTTTTGAGATGATCGGAGTAGTGATTTATGTGGAAGTCTTGCAACAGCGTGTAAATTTGTATTGGATGTGCAGTGTCGCTTATGTTAGCACTAATTGTATACGATGACTTCAGTGATGATGAGTATGTTTGATGGCCTTGAATTGTAATTGTCTTGTGCATAAGTGTATAATCTGGACTTATTTTGAGGACTTGTGAATGGTCTTGTCCACATACTGCAGTCATTCGAATAGGATGCTTCAATGTGTACATCCATTGATTATTGTGCTCCAATTGTGTGAACGATGGGTTGTTTGTAAGAGATACAAGATTACAGCTAGTGCGTGAATTGTTGTTGAAAAGTAAAATTTCACACCAATAGTTGTCAGCGTCTGTATCAAATGTAGATTGTATGTTCGGGCACAGAAACTCGTCTTCCCTTATTATTGTACATGAACTCCACTGTTTTTTAGTTAAAATGAAATAGTGATCCCTGTGGTTATTGATTGCTAACAGGTCACTGCACGGTTTTATTGCAATCAGTGTGTTGTTTATCAGGACTGGAATAGGATGTGTTCTATAGAGTTAGAAAATTTCTGGATTACATAATGGAATAGCTATGTGAAAGATGACGTGCTTTTCTGTTACTCCACCCTTTACACTCATGAGGCTATAAAGTTACATGAGGTTATCTTGGTTTACTGGTAACTGTAGAGATGCAGGGAGGTGATTTCTCACTTGTATTAGTTCAGATTGGAGTTGTAGGGGTGATAACAATATTGAACTGATTTTTCCATGATGCGAGTCGGACAGTGATGAAACTGTTGCTGATTGTATTCGATGTAGTCTGGAAAATATCACAGAAAGCTGAACCGATAGTGATATAAAGACATTAAATAGCTTAGTTTGATAGTTTTCTTCTTCTTCCTCGTGCATCGTTGATATGATTTCGGTTAGTTGGGTGTCCAGGTTGTCAAACTTTTCCTTTATTTTAAGCTCGTCTTGTTTGAATATATTGACTGTTGCGTCAATAAGTGATGTTTGATTTTTTAAAAGTCCTCTCAGGTTGGTTTCATCTGCTTTAATGTAATCGATGGTATTGGACATTTGTTCTGTATAAGTTGAGTCGAGAACTCCAAATAGTGAATTGGCAATGTTTCCGATTATATTGATCGCACCACGCTTAACTCTCTTTTCTTTTAACAGAATATTTTCGTCCTTCAGATCTAGTAAGCCAAATTCAATAGTCCGTAGCACATTTAAGCAGTTTCACTTTTGCTTTATAATGCTGCATAAATGTTGCAGTGTTGATGTTCCATTTGTGAGGGCAGCCATTTCTGTCCAATACGACTATAATTCATTGTAGGCTATGATATTCCATTCCGATCTGGAGATTCGTGTGCTGCCGATTCCTTCAAAATGTAAGACAATGTTGTTGTTTATGCTCAATTTTGTTCGCAAAAATAAGGGAAAGAGCGAGCAGTGTCATCAATATTGTCGTTATAGCATTGGCTCTAAGATCCTTCTTCTTTTCTGAGTCGGCATTTCATCGGTTGACAATGCAGGTTGCTGTCTCTGACTCTCTTTTTCATGGTTATCATTTGACGTCATCGACAATTGTTGAATTGGTTGATCCTGGCACTCATTGCTTTCATCGTCAGATGTAGGAAGTGGTGCCAGATAACGAATCGCGCGTTTAAATACACCCGAAGCTGTTTTGACATCTGCAACTCTGACGATATCGTCGCTTCCCTTGTAGGTTTTAATTACACGTCCCAAAGGCCATTTCATAACTGGGGTATTATACTTTTTGAGGATGACCATGGCTCCAGGCTTAAGAATTTCTGATTGCTTTTGCCATTTGTTACGATATTGTAATTCATTCAGGTAATCTCGCGACCATCTATTCCAGAATTCGTGTTTGAGACGAGATACCAAATTCCATCTTGTCGCCAGCTTGACGTTGTTTGACTTGGCTTGCGCATCGATTTGGGCAGTGAGAGGCTCTCCAATAAGGAAATGCCCTGGAGTCAAGGCACCGATGACGTTTGGGTCATTTGATAGTGGTGAAGTTGGTCTGGAGTTAAGAATAGGTTCGACTTCGATGACTACAGTCTCGAGCTCTTCATAAGTCAACGACGCGTTACCTACACCTCTGTTGTTTGATTTTACCGCCGCCTCCCATAGTCCGCCAAAATGTGGTGATTTTGGTGGTATAAAATTAAATTGTATGCCCCTTTTGCCACAGGCGCTTGTAATTGCTTCTTGTGCTTCTGAGAGCAAATCTTTTGAGAGTACCTATGAATGCCTCTGTGGTGAGATCGCTCACGAGCTCCAGATGTACAGCCTTTGTCGCGAAACAATAAAATACTGCAATATAAGCCTTTGTGGCCTTTTTCCTCTCAGTTTGTAGTGAACTTCAAGTGGACCCCAGTAGTGGACTCCCACATTTACGAATGGCCGAGCTGGTAATACTCGTGTTGCAGGCAGATCTCCCATTATATATTCAAACATTTTTGGTTTAGCCCTGCTACATATTGTACAGCGATGAACTGTAGCACGAGCCATAATTTTTCCTTTTACTGACCAATAGCGTTGTCGGATGATGCCTAGGAGCGTTTGCGCTCCGCAGTGTATATTGTCTTTATGAACCATTTCGAAGATTAGTTTTGAAATGGGATCATTGTATGGAATGACAAGTTGATGCCTCGAGTCATATGCCAATGACAAGGCCTCAAGCCTGCCTCCAACACGAATTAAGTCATTTCGATCTAGGAAAGGAGACAGGTTTCACAAGCTGCTTGTTTTTTGAACTTTGTTGTATTTTTTTAAGTGTAGAATGTCATCCTTGAAATCTGCCGCTTGCATTTGCTTAATGATTGGAATTAGGGCTTGATCTAGCTCAGTTGTTGTTAATGCTCTGTTAGGCTGTCGATTGTCCTTTCGGCATCTGGTGTGAGTAATAAAACGCAGGACGTAGCCAATTATTCGCTGTAATCGGAAGAATGAATTTTGTGGTTGATCTTGTAGACAAAATCATGTCCGTCTACTACTGCCACACATGATTCTACTGATTTTCTTTTTCTTTCCAAGGTGGTCGGGATGCTCAAGCTTGAATTAAACTGCAGATCAGATCTAATTATTGTAGCTAACTGCGGTCCTAACACTGCTGCGCATAGCTCCAATTTCAGTATTGTTTTCTTTTTGGGTGGAGCTACACGAGATTTAGCACAAAGGAGTCGATCCATAATGGTCCCCGTTTTGAACACTGACCGTATGCAGGCTGCTGCTCCATACGCCTTTTCTGACGCATCCGTAAAAATATGTAGTTGGACTGAAGCTGGAATTCCACCTTTAAAGATGTATCTCAATATTTCCAAGGTTTTTAGCTCATTTAGATCGGTGCGAAAAGAACTCCATTTGGTATGTAACGATTGAGGTAGAGACTGATCCCAATCTAATTTCAATTCCCATAACTCTTGGGTAAACATTTTGGCTGTCACCACAATTGGGGAGAGAATTCCCAGTGGGTCGGAAAGTCTTGCAAGATCTGATGTGACTGTACGTTTGGTGATTTTGTTAACTGCCTCGATGTTAACTTTAACACAAAGCTTGTCCTCCTTCGGAAGCCAGATGAGTCCTAATGTTTTTAAGAAGTCAGCCTTTGTGCTTTCAAAATCCAAATTTACTTCCAGATCACCTTGTGATATGTTTTGGAGTAACTGTGGATGATTTGCAGACCACTTGCGAAGATTAAGCCCACTTTCTTTCATAATTTGTGTTAGCTGATTTTGTAAATCGATTACAGTCACCAAACTATCTGCTCCACCAAGCCCGTCATCAACGTAAAAATTCTCTTGCAGAAATTTCGAGGCAAGAGTGTAACAAACAGTGTTTTCTTTAGCGAAATGTTGCAGACATTTGTGTTGAGTTGATGGTAGGTTATAGGTTTTGTGGTGTCCTCTCTCCAAATAATGAGCAGAAAATGACGATCTTCAGGAGAAAGTAGGACTTGCCTATACATTTTTTGGACATCAGTAGTGAAAACGATGAAATCGAAACCTCAATAGGATAGAAAATAATTCGCTTTGCACTGAGGGTCCTATGTACATTAGATCATTCAATGACTGCCCTGATGATGTTTTGCAAGATGCATCAAATACTACACGAAGCTTAGTGGTTGAACTTTCAGGCCTCAATATGCAGTGGTGTGGTATGAAATAGTTTGGTGTGAGGATTTCGTTTGCTGATATTTTCGTCATATGTCCCATAGATTCATATTCGGTCATAAATTTTGTGTATTTTGCCTTTAATTCAGGATTTTTCTGTAGCCGGCGTTCGAGGGCGAGAAATCTGTTAAGTGCAATTCCATGTGAGTCTCCAAGAGCAGCAGGACTTTGATGAAAGGGTATTGTTGACGTGAATACTTTAAATTCACGTATATTTTGCGAGTTATCAAAATGAAGGAATATTTACTCGATTTTATTTATTATCCAAGCAAACAACGAACTTTATTTTGTAATCTTCAGAATTAATGACTTTATTATAAAAAACTTAATTGTACAAAGTTATAGCAAAGTTATATTGTAATGCAATAAGAGAACAAAAAATTTACAAAAGGGAAATGAATAATGATTTTATGAACAACTTGCTTTTATACTAAAATGAATAAACTGTAAATGCCGCTAGATATAAGTCTGCAAATCAATATAGATCAGTGCTTTTAGCGATAATAAATTCAAGTGAACATGTAATACACTGCACAAAATTAGTGCATTTTACAACGGCTCTGAACATCCTGCCCCGGTTGAATTCCTCTGGGATTCAACATCATCATTCAGCAGATAGCAAATTTTTGATACTGCACGTCGAACAATACCATTTGTAGTTTTGGTTATAGCTACTCTAGCAACTCCATCTTTACCTTTTATTACTTCTATTACACGACCCAATTGCCATTTTAAGGGTGGCTGATTTTCATCTTTTAGGAGAACCATTGTTCCAATTTTTACGTTATCTGAAGAAATTTGCCATTTAGTTCTCTGTTGAAGAATTGTAAGTTACTCCAGACTCCATTTTTTCCAAAACAATTGCTGCATAAAGCATACGCGCTGCCAATGACCAAGGCGATGAACATTTAGCCTGGAGATATCTGGTTCTATGACTGATGTAAACGGGGCTCCAATCAAAAAATGGGCTGGGGTTAAAACATCCAAATCATCAGGGTTTTCTGTAAGCGGACAGAGTGGACGTGAGTTCATTATAGCTGATACCTGATATATGAGGGTGCGAAGTTCGTCAAAATCCAAAATCGATTGCCCGAGCGTTCTAAGAAGATGAAATTTTGCGACCTTGACTGACGCCTCCCAGAGTTCTCCAAAATGAGGCGACCTTGGAGGTATAAACTTCCAGTCAATTAAGTCCTCTAAGCATTGCTCTTGTACGGCGTTTAAGTGTTCTTGGCTTAGAAACAGCTGCTTAAGTTCTTGCAATTCATTTTTGGAGCCAACAAAATTTGTTGCATTGTCGGACCAAATGGTTTTCGGCTTACCTCGAATGCTGATGAAGCGTTTGAGCGCATATAGAAATCCTTGTGTGGATAAATCCTTCACAAGCTCCATATGTACAGCCTTGGTACTGAAACAAACAAAAATGCATAAATAACATTTAACGGGTGCCTTTGATCGAATTTCAGAACGATAATATAGCGGCCCACAATAATCAACACTAGTAACGACAAAGGCACGATGAGTGTAAAATCGATCTTTTGGAAGATTTCCCATTATATGTTGAACAACGCGAGGGCGTAAACGTAGACAGCGAATGCATTTGTTTATAACTCTGCTAACTTCCTTTCTTCCACCTACTGGCCAAAACTGCAATCGTATGGTTGCCAGTAGTGATTGTGGTCCAGCATGAAGATTTTTTTGGTGAAAGTATGTTATAATTGATTCCGTTAAGGGATGTTGTTTTGGTATAATGACAGGATGTCTAGCATTGAAGTCAAGTGTCGAATTTTGTAATCTGCCGCCTACCCTTAATAGCCCAAAATTGTCTATAAAAGGATTCAAGGATACAAGTGAACTTGAAGATGAAACTGCCTTCGATTGGCTCAAAGCTTTGTATTCTTCAATAAAATTACTTTTCTGAACCATTCGAAGTAACAACTTTGTTCCCTTGTGTATGTCTTCTGTTGTCAAAGGCCCCTTTCTGCACGAAATACCAGTGCAACCAAACTTGTATATATACGCAAAAATTCTACTGATTTTTCCAAACGATGAAACATATTTGCAATCAAGAGACATATCCAGCAAAGCTGCGGAGGAACAGACTAAAACTAATTTTCGTTTTTCCGGCAGGTTTATTGTAGTAGCAGGTTGAGATGGCCAGCAACTTTGATCATGTTTAAGGAATTCTGGACCATATAACCACAACTTGGAAGTTGATAATTCTCTTGGTGTTGCACCTCTAGATAAAATATCAGCTGGATTCATAGCTGTTGGAACGTAATGCCATTTCATAGCTGATGTTAATGATTGGATACGACTTATGCGATTTGAAACAAATACTTGGTAATTTGATGACTCTTCTTTAATCCATGATAAAACAATCGTTGAATCAGACCAACAAAAAATTTTTCCAGTAAAAATTTGTAATTTCGAAATAGAATGTATGAGTTCCGAAAGTAATAGCGCAGCTGATAATTCCAACTTGGGAACAGCCAGAGCCTTTGTAGGAGCTACACGCGATTTAGAGCAAAGAATATTAGAATTGACCATGCCATTGTATTCGCTACGTAGATAGATACAGACGCCATAGGCTGAAAGACTGGCATCACAAAATGCATGTACTTCGTGTCGACCACCAGGCATTACAACTCTTCTAGGAAATTTACACCTTTGTATATTTGAAAATTCTGAACATAAATCACACCATGCTTTAATTAGGTTATCTGGGAGAATGTCATCCCAGTCAATTTTTTCTTTCCATAAGTGTTGAAGGAAAATCTTAGCCTTAACAATAATCGGTCCTATAAGGCCAAGAGGATCATAGCACCTTGCAATTGTTGATAAAACTATTCTCTTAGTAATTTCCTTTGGATTGGCAGATGGCACGAATGAAAATAAAAACATATCACTGTTTGGATCCCATATTAATCCCAATGTCTTTGTTACCTCGCTTCCATCTCGAAATTTTAAAAACTTTTCTTTTTCCTCATTATCTATTTTGCTCAAGACACTAAAGTCATTCGAACACCATTTACGAATTTTGAAATTCCCTCTTTTAAGTAACTGTATTGTTTGTTCACGAATTTTATCAACTTCTTCTACAGAGTCTCCTCCAGACATCATATCGTCGACGTAAAAATCACGTAGTACAATTTTTGATCCCAAAGGGAAATATTTACATTCATCTTCCGCTAGTTGCCGCATTGCGCGAACGGCAAGAAAAGAAGCAGATTTGTGCCATATGTAACTGTATCTAATTTGAAAATTTTTATTGGGTAACTTGATTGATCACGCCATAGTATGCATTAAAGAAAACTATCAGGATAGGAAACCTTTACACAACGATACATTTTACATATATCCCCTGTTAAGGCAATGAGAAAGGATCGAAAACGCAGCAAAATATCAAAAATATTGGGCTGCATATTTGCGCCACACATAAGTATATCATTAAGCGAAATTCCCGATGACGTTTTAGCTGATCCATCGAAAAAAACACGCAATTTTGTGGTTGAGCTATCTGCCTTAGTTACACAGTGATGAGGGAGAAAATTTGTTAACATGTTTTCTGGAATACTTTCTACTAACGACATATGGTGAAGCTCAATATATTCTTTGATAAATGCGCTATATTGGGCCTTTATTTCTGCAGATTGGCTCAAACGTTTTTCCAAATTTTTGAAACGACGAAACGCATATTGGTACGACTCACCAAGTGCTTGTGGACTTGTTTTAAATGGCAGGCGAACTATAAATTCGCCAGAACTCAAACGCTTATAAGTTTTTTGAAAATAGTTTTCACATTCAATTTATTCCTTTGTTGTTTTTGAAGTAAGGTCAATTTGATTCTCGATTTCCCAAAAACGACGGATGAGATCATCGAGATTATTTTCATAAATATTTAATTCAGTTGTGTGTACATTCATAAGGCAATTATTGCGTTTTTGCAGTTGTATTGCACCACCAGCAACAATCCAACCAAATTCAGTTTTTTGTAGGAGAGGCAGCCCTGGCCCAATACGAATTTTACCATTACACAATGATTCAAAGAATAAATCTCCACCTATTAATAAATCCACCTGTTGTGATTTGAAGAACAAGGGGTCTGCTAGTTGAATGTTGTTGGGTATGTTCCACTTGGAAACGTCTATTGAAAATGGAGGCTGGTGATCTACGATTGCTGATACTACGACAGATGCTATCCAAGCAGAAATATTTGATGTTCGAGATTGAATGAATATATTAACAATCTTACTAGAAGCAAAATTCGACTGGCCGATACCAGAAACGTGTGTCATTGAGCACTTGGGCCTTAATTGCAATTTGTTTACGAAGTTTGTTGTCACAAAATGAGCTTGTGAGGCTGAGTCGAGAATAGCTCTGCATGGAATAAGGGAACCAGCATTGCTTTTTACAAAAACTATTGCAGTAGCTAATATTGGTGTTGTGATTTTAGCATAATTTTTGGGTGGGCAGTTTGAAACTACTAAGGACGAATGTGGCAATGAATTTTTTACATCAGATGAAGTGTTTGCATTTTTGTTAGGAACGTCACTCACAATTGTACAGGGTATATTGTTCGCTTGTGAACTGGAATTAGCTTCCATATGAAGCAAGGTGTTGTGTTTCAATGAACAGTACCGACAACCACTTGAAACACATGTCTTAACGGCATGACCACGTCTCAGGCAATTTATACATAAATTCAAACGCTTGACATCTTTGAATCTCGCTGATACCGTATGCGATAAAAACTGAGGGCAACTATATATTGAATGTGACTGAGAGTTGCAAATATGACATACCTTCAGTGAGTTATTCGAAACTACTAGGGATTTTTTACTTTTGTTAATATATTGAAATTGTTTAGATCCCACCTGTTTATTTGTTGACTCCTTCACTACACCATTTTCCACATTTTCCATTGTTTGGCATCTATTCTGTAAAAACTTCGCCATTAGCTCCCAAGTTGGTATTTCATTACTAGGTGTGGTTTCTTCCCATTTAGTCTGTGTTATAACATCGAGCTTACGACAGACAATATGTATAAGTAAACAATCAGCGATCTGTTCTTTAGTACCCATTGTAAGTAACGCTCTTAAGTGTGAGTTAACGCTGTCACTCAGATGCCGCAACCTTTCAACAGATCCAGCTTCAACCTTATTCATTGCAACAATGTCTCTTATATGTACCTGAAAATTTAAACGTTTATTATCAAATCTAGATTTTAATATTTCAATAGCTTTGTCGAAATTTGTGTCAGTTATTTCCAATGATCGTATGGCATCCAATGCGGGTCCAGCCAAACATGTTTTGAGGTGTTGAAATTTTTCTATTTTTGACAAATCCCCATCATTAGCAATCACTGTTTCAAACATTGAATAAAAATCTGGCCAATCTGTGTAGACTTCATTAAATGTTGGAATTTGTATAATTGGAAGACGTGTTTTTTGCACAGGCAATAAAATCGATGGCTGTGATTCATTTGTTGTAGATTGTCTCACCAAAGTTGGATTTTGGTTGGCTTTAGATCGAAGTGCCATAATTTTACGCATAATAATTGTTTTTGTAAATGTATATAGATCAGAAACTTCTGCGGGAAGAGTGCTTTCCATTTCAGCGTAATTCTCTCGTTCCAGATGGTTGTGAATAACCTCAAAATCTACATAAAGCTTGTCCAGCAACTCCTGTTTAACAGATAAAGCCGTCTCATCTAAAGAATCAAGATTACAGCGTAGTATCTCGTCCTTCATATCAACCAATCTTTGTTTCAACTGTATGGATTTGCGTTTGTTAAAAGACTCCTCAATCTTTTCATCGTTCATTTTTTATGGTTTTATATCACGTCGGGGTCACCAAAAATGTTGACGTGAATACTTTAAATTCACGTATATTTTGCGAGTTATCAAAATGAAGGAATATTTACTCGATTTTATTTATTATCCAAGCAAACAACGAACTTTATTTTGTAATCTTCAGAATTAATGACTTTATTATAAAAAACTTAATTGTACAAAGTTATAGCAAAGTTATATTGTAATGCAATAAGAGAAGCAAAAAGATTTACAAAAGGGAAATGAATAATGATTTTATGAACAACTTGCTTTTATACTAAAATGAATAAACTGTAAATACCGCTAGATATAAGTCTGCAAATCAATATAGATCAGTGCTTTTAGCGATAATAAATTCAAGTGAACATGTAATACACTGCACAAAATTAGTGCATTTTACAACGGCTCTGAACAGGTATCTTCACTATGAATCGGTTGTGATCGTTCTTGATCGTATGTTGTGCAAAGTGTTCTTCGCATTGCTTATCTGCTATCGAGATCGATTTGTCGTTTGATTTAATTTCTTCCAATTCCCACAGTCGAGTGATAGATGTTTCGAGGGCTTCATCCGTAGTGCAGATTCCACATGAAACATTCGTTGGACAATCTCCATTTATTTTTCCTTACACTATCCAGCCGAATACCGTGTTTTGTAAGATCGGCAGTTGATCGGATGATTTTATTTGTCCGATTGTCAGTAGTTGATGATACTGCTCTGCACCCAATAGTATGTCGATTTTTTCGGGGCGATTGAATCCTGGATCGGCCAAAGTTAGGTTCTTTGGCAGCGACCACCCTTCAGTGTTGATAAATCGTGATGTTTGTGGTGAAATAATGCGAGGAAGAACATAAGCCTCAAAACGTGTTGAGAAATTGTTAATAGGAGAGGTTAAGGCTACATTTACTCGGTGGTGTATTTTTGTATTAGTAGCTCCAATACCATTGATGTTTAACGATGATGGCTGCATTGAAATACCAAGTCGTTTTACTAAACGTTCAGTTATGAAATTTGCTTAGGATCCTGAGACAAGTAGGGCGCGGCATTCAACTTCTGTTGTATCAATTTTTAATTTAACTACTGCTGTGCTGAGTAAAAAATATGAGTCCGCGAACTGGTTTTTGGCTGTAGTTAGCGAAGTGACTTGTGACTGACTTGGACATCATCTTGTTGATGGCGGGACTTCTGATTTATCGTTTGCAGAAAAATTGATTGTCGCTGATGATGTCAAGTGGGAACTGTTTTTATTGACTCTTTCACTCGTTGGTCCTTCATTTGGTGAATGATCCCTTTTTTCCAAATGCAGTAATGAATTGTGTTTTTTGTTGCATTTGGTGCATGACCTTAAGATACAATATTTGGCTGCATGACCTGATTTCAAGCAGTTTACGCATAATTTTTGTTTCTGTACATAATTCAAGCGTTGTGGTGGTGTTAGTTGCTGGAAATGTTGACATCGGTACAGTTGATGCGAGCCATTTTTATACAGACTGCATGCCCTTTCGGATTGTTTTGATGAATCAGCAGATGCACGCACCTTTGAAGGTGGTTTTTCCTTTTGTCCCATCGCTTCCATGGACTGAAAGCGCGTTTCAAGAAAGCCCAAAAATTCTTTCACTTGCTGGAGCTCCTTTGGATTTGTGATCGATCTCTCGTATAGAACATGGATGCTACGATCCAACTTTTTGGTAAGTAACTGCAGTAGAAAGGGATCCCAGGAGGTGATATCGATCCCGTTGTTTTTTAATGCGTGTAGGCATTCCTGCGTAGTGTCATGCAGGTGTTTGATGGCTGCCGCTGATGATATGCCAGATGGTTGATCGAGCAGCTGCTGGATCATCGATGTGACAAGAACTCGCCGATTATTGTATCGCTCTTGTAAGAGCCCCCAGGCTGCAGCGTAGTTTTCAGCAGTAGCAGAGAGGTGGCTGATAAATTTTTCAGCTTCTCCTCCCAGGTTGGACTTCAAATACCACATTTTTTGTACTGCCGAAAGCTGTTCTTTGTCTATTAATTCCGTTAAGCTTCGGAATTATAATCTTTGGCAGTGGTAGGGCATTATTCTGACCATATGCAAAGCTTTGTGGCGCTTCAGCTGATGACGTCAATGCGAGATTGTTCATGATCAGCTTTTCAAGATTTTCGTATGACTCCATGTCGTATCCTTCTTGCAGAGGATCTTGACAGGACTCCCATATTGCGAAATGCAGATCTTGTATCTGTTCCCAAAGTTTTTCTTTCAGCTTCATGTTTTCAGTTGTTGGATTTATGCTGAGTATCCTCTTTAAAGAACTCTATCATTACCTTTTGTCTTCTAATTAAGGAGCTTGTTGCAGGTGTAGACGATTGCGTTGTTGTGCCAGTACCTGTAAGAACCGTTGATTGATTTCTTGAGCCATGTTAGCCTTGTTGACTTAAGCGTTGTATCGATCCTGTGCCAAGTTACAGGATGTCAAGTGTCACCAATGTTTTTTGATTTGTCTAGTTTGCCAATCAGATGTAATAGATTACCAAGAGCCGATTCGCTTTGGTCGTTAGGATTGTTTCAAAATTATGCTGATTTTGGATTTTGACTGAAGCGATCAAATTCTGTTGAAGTTCATTGCATTCACATTTGCAGTCTGTCATTCTTACATAAAGAAAGCAATA
This sequence comes from Germaria angustata, assembly GCA_963681545.1. Taxonomy (NCBI): domain Eukaryota; kingdom Metazoa; phylum Arthropoda; class Insecta; order Diptera; family Tachinidae; genus Germaria; species Germaria angustata. Next base: position 88,925,329 of record OY812998.1, read on the forward strand.
AACTCAGACAGCAAATGAAATAATGCTGACTTTGGATATTGAATAAAGCGATCGAATTCTCCTCACAATTTCATGCAAACTTATGTACATATACATGTATAAATGTAAATGTGCATTCAATGTGAAAGTTTGAACAGATTTTTCAAGAAGTCTGCATTTTTTATATTTCGCAACTTGTTGTTTGCAATCAATGTTTTACAATTTATGTTTGTTTTGCATTTTATTAATATGAGGTGGTTGAACTAATTTTGTGTTTCATTTAAGTGTGTGTGTGTGTTGTTATGTCTTAGTGCCTTTGGTGTGACATAGCTCGAGCGCACTCGCTGCTTACTAAGTATTTTTTATTCTCGAGTACTTTTAAGCACTCGCTTTCACTGAGGTGTTGTTTGAATCGCTCGTTCTTCATACGGCGCGAGCCTCATGCATTAAAACATACAAACAATTTTTTTAACTCGCACCCGTGTTGATTACAGAAGAAGTAAGAGTGCAGAAAGAAGTAAAAACAATATCACAACCACTCAGAACAAAGGCTCTTGTTTTTTCTATTTTTATACTTGGTAATTTCTTTGTATTAACCTACTAGTCTTTTGTATTGCGAGTAGCTCGTAAGAACACGTTCACGGCATATTGATTGGGTATATGTTTGCCGCGGCTGCCAGATTTGTCATAGGTTTGGCAGTTTTGGGCGTTTTGATGATTTAGTGGCTGTCTTATTATTTATTATAGGATAAAAAGTTTGTGGAATTTTAAAAAATCTGAAAAAAGTAGTAACTAAATCCAACACTCTCTTAATTAGATTATCAATATGAAAGTAGCGTAGAATCGTGAAAATTCGCAAAAATTATTAAAAGCCAAAATATGCTGGATTTTCATATTTTCTTATCAGTCAAAAAATACAAAAATTGCGAAAAAAGGGCAAATCTGCGAATACATAATTTCAAAAACTGAAAAATTTAGTTGGTTACTGCGCAAGCCTCAAATCAAGATGAAATTCGCGTAAATTTTCGAAAAATTTTAAAATGTAAAATAAGCTGTAGAAACGTTCACAAGTTTTTTTTATTTATATATTTACGAAGGCTGAAAAAAGAAAAAAAACTGATTTATGATCTTGCGAATATTTGCCAATTACACATTACATTTAATTTTAATCGACCTTTACCATTTACACATTACATGTAATTGTAATTATACATTATGGATTCAAATAAAAAACATTTTTCATTGTTTATATTAGCTCGATCGTCTCGTCAAATGACTGCTACAGATCAGGCGTTTTTTATTTTCCAATGCCTTTACAATATTTGCGCCGCAGTCAGTAACAAACTCCACGTTATTAATATTGTCAACACCAAAATGATTAAATAAAGTTGTTAACTTAATCAAAATATTTTTAGCGGTTGAGTTTTTAAAGTCCATTGAATTAAGCCCCAGCGTAATATCAACTATTTTGAAGTTTTTTTGAAAGTGCAAAGTTGCTCCTAAAAAGTTTCTACTTACATACTTTCACGATCTCCTTAACTTTTTCACTAAAAAAATCTCTCTTTTCATCTGCTACTTTTTGAACTTTGCGAGAAATAGTTGTTTTGTCGGGCAACAAGGTACCGCCTTCTTTTAGTATTTCGGCCAAAATGTTCCAAACGAAACTTTTTCCTTTATGTTTTATAGAAAGGGTATATGTTCCACTCGCAGTTTCGTCTGCAACCAATGCGTTGTTTCCCCCCAAGATACAAAAATAGAACCATCTGCTGTCATGAAAGCTGATCAACTAAACAATAGATGTTAAAACGATTTCCTTTAGGAGAAAACTCAATTCGAAGGCGATATTTATCGTTATTAAAGATTATGAATCATATAAAAAATGCGCTAGAAAGATGTTATTTCGCGCATCTTTGTCATCATTTTGTGCAATGAGTTGGGATTTTTTCTGGCAAAATTTTAATTTTTATTGCTCAGACGTTACCTATAAGTCCAAGAAACAGGTAGTAAAATACAAAATTTTTTTAATAAAGTTCAAAATGTTTTATACATGCATCTACAATGTAGACTCTACATAAAAACATCAACAAATAAAAAAATGAAAGAAAGAATTTATAAGTACCTACATATAATATTACGGCAGCATTCCTCATGTTAAACTAATACTTGAATAAATGTTGTAAAAATTGGAAAAAAATTAGTAGCTAAATCCAAAACTCTCTTAATCATCTTTTCAAGAAATGAAATTGGCGTATAAATCAAATTGTATTTTAACCATTTCATAAAAATCTGTCTCTTTTAAATTCATAAACCTGTCGAATTCTTAAAATAATTAATTTAAAAATTTTCATGAAAATTTTTCTTATAATAACTATTAAGTACATATTTCATTTTGACTTTTGCCCTACATATTAACTTAAATATAAGATCATTGACTTTTTCCTAAACCTTCTGGCAACACCTTTTTAGGTTAAATACGTTTGACGAGTGCTGCGAATAATACCCATGAACTCTGAGAACTATAATTCGAGTTTATAATGTAATTGTGTGTCTTCAAATTATTACACGAGCATCTGTAGTGTTTGTTATCAGAAGTAAGAACACCATTGCCGATTGTTGAAAAAAATATTTATGAAATAATACTAAATGTACACAAGTATAATTTCCATTGTGTACTTTAGAGGCTCGTATGTATAAACACATACTACGTTTATACGCACGTCTTATCTGCAAATAAAAAAGAAGAATGTTGCCGTATAACTTTTTTATTGTAACTTATTAACTCACTTAAATAAGTCGTAAATAACGACAGTATTTGCAAATAAAAAGTAACACCCAATTTTCACGATGATTTTTTTACTTGTCTTTAAAACATGTCTTTTTTGTTTGTAGGCATATTAGGTAGATAAGCAAGGGGGGTAGCAAAAAAGTCATGGTTTCTGTTTTCGTGATTTTTTAACAACAACAATGAAGAAAAATACATCTCTTCTTTTTGCTCTCATTCGCAGTTTTGCTCTTACACATACATACATACATATTTTGTTACAACAACAGTGAAGAAAAAGACATGTTTTAAAAATCATCATGAAAATGTGACATGATTTTGGGAGCAACTTTAAAAGAAAATAAGAAAAAGACATGTCTTAAAAAATCATCGTGAAAATTGGGTGTAACACGTTGCCACTTCATGAACGTTTTTTGTGTTTTACAATCATATTTTCGTCACATGGCATCACTAACAATAATACAAGTTCTGTATGCAATTTCTCGTATAAACAGTGAATTAGTTATTTGCAAATAGTTCTATTTGCAAATAAGACGTGCGTATAAACGTAGTAACAAATTCTTCCGAGTGTGTACGAGCAGATACAAAAACAATATTGTGTGTTAACTACACCGCAACTCGTTTTTAGCCGAGTATATAAAATCATAAAAACGGGTGCTCGTTGCAGTTCTCTGAACAGTACTGTACAGTACAGAACGGGTACAGTAACGTTTGCCCTACGTGGCTGTTATGCTTGTGGTTCTTGCTAAATGGTGAGCTACCTGTAATTAAATACAGTGTTACCCATTAGCTTAATTCGAACAGCTGATTTGAATTGATATGGATAAGGCACGTTTAATTGAATTTTTAGTAGATATAAAATGATTGTGACTATGTTGATTTATTTTATACTTTAACGATCTATTTGGTATTGGCGATTTTTAATTTCTTGTACTCCAACATAAGTATGTACTTATAATATATTGATAACATACGTAATTTCCATTGAAGAAGAGGTTCGTTTCTCTTAAATAATAAGTCCGTAATTTATGTCGAAACAAAAGGTGTACCCGTACAAAATTTTTGTGTATCTTGTGGTGTATTGTTTTTATACATTTATTATATATTTTTGTTACGCATTAAAAATAGTTATACATGGAAATCGTTTATATGTAATACAAATTTTTTCTTTAATGGAATGAACGCATAATTTTAAATATTAAACTATATCTTTTATAAACTAAAATAGAAAATAAAGTAAAATAAATTGAAATGAGTTTTCATTAATTTAGTATAGTTTAAATTGCTCACAGCAGTTTTCTCATTGACACGCTGGACAATTTTCAGATTCATTACTGCTTTCTATTTTGGCATTGCTCTTCTCTTTGCTCTTCAACCCATGATCAAGAAAGGGAAGTTATTAAAAATTGTTTCACAAATATTTTTAATATAAAACACAGTTTGTTCACAATGTTTATTTATAATGCAATCCAGAACGTTTGTTTCGCGCACTCCACGATTCTTAGCCGATTTGAATGTAAGGGTGAATTCACCCATTAGTTTTGAACGTTCCGAACGGTTTTTTTATATGTAGTTCAAAGTCTCTATTTTTGAGAGAGAGAGAGAGAGAAAGAGAGTAAAAACCAATTCAAGCAAAAATTGTTCCGCATTAAATTTACTCTCTTTCTCTCTCTCAAAAAAAAAATAGAGACTTCAAACTACATATAAAAAAAGCGTTTGGAACGTTCAAAACGAATGGGTGAATTCACCTTAAGTCCTACATAAGTAAGTATAAGCTAAGGTTATTTGACAGCTACTATACGCGAAGAGAAACACTAAAGGTGGATTCAACCATTCGTTCTGAACGAAATTTTCGATTTGAACGCTTTTTTTTCAATGTAGTTTGACGTCTTTATTTTTGAGAGAGAAAGAGAGTAAATTTTCTGTGGAACAATTTTAGCTTGAAATGGTTTAATTTTAATTTACGTTCGGAACGAATTGAACTACATACAGTTTTTAACCAAAATTGAACTGAGCTGCCTCATCATATTATATGTACATATGTATGTATTATAATATGCAATTATATTTGTAATTTTTAAAAAAATTATAAAATATAAATATTAAAAAAAATATAAATATTTATTTAACTCAATAGCTATTAGAAGAAACACTCGACTTTTATTCATTTGTATATTTTTTATTTTATACAAATTTAGAACACATCAAATTGCAATTATCTGACAATGTGCTGCCTGCTTGTAAAAGTAATACACAATCAGCCCAATTATAAACAGAAATTCCTCATGAAATTTTTCCCTTTTCCCTTTTCTCCTATTATGAATAAAAATTCCCCCATTTTACTTTTTTATCCGTTTTTATCAACCGTGTGAAAGGGAGAAAAAATGAAATGGGTCAAAAGTAGTTATTCTAAATATACTTGAGTTGTGGTTTTCCCCAAAAAAAATTCCTTGGCAAAACAGAAGGGAGTTTGAATAAAAATGTAAGTAATATTTTTATAAAATAAAGTTTCAAGCAATAAATGTTTTTATTTGTTTATAAATTTGCATATGTAGGTCGAAAACAACAAACAAGTCCCAAATGCAACATTTGCTTTCACTGATGGAGTCTAATACAAACATTGCTTGCGGCTTCCATAAAGGTAGCAAAGAGCAACTTGCTCGGTTTTGGAAGAACGCTGAAACCGAGCTTAACTCCATGGGGCCTCCAACAATATTTACAGAGTTGTTCCATATGGTAGCTTTGTTTCTCCTTAACATTTTTTTGTTGTGGGTGAATCTTTTGTGAGCAAACTCTCAGTAAACTAAAATTGTCTCACAACAAAAATTTCGTTATAAAAGAATAGGTGAATCCACCATTACTGAACACTGCTACTATAGAACTCGAAAGCCGAGGACTTTGTTCTCAACGTTCACGGCTGTAGGTGAGGGAAGAAATGTTGTGTATTGATAAGGCATCACCCTAGACTTCATTAATTCTGGGAGCTAAGCTGGCAACAATGTAACTTACATCACTTTTGATTTTAATTCTGTATAAACGCTTCTAGATTAAAAGAAAGTTAATTTGTTTGCTCTTTTATTGTAAAGAAACACAACAGTTCCGAATTGTTTATATATATATATATATATATATATATATATATATATATATATATATATATATATATATATATATATATATTTGTAACTTGGATGCAAATGAAATGACTTCCAATTAACAATGACATAGTTCTAGAATCCGAATTCACTCGAAAGTGGATTACTTTACCATTCAATTCACATCCCCATGTTTTTATTCGTTTTCAATTAGAGTAGGAAGGGATGGGTGATAGTAAAACGAATCGTACTTTATTCTTATAAATGCTAATAGCTTGTTTCCACGACAATTTGAATCTCCTGTTTCGCTTTCTGAAGCAAGTTTATGAATCATGCTCTTTACACGACTCATCTACCTGCTTCGATTTTATAATTTTTTTTCTTTCCATTGTTTTTTAGCTGTTATAAAATTTAAATAAAGTAACTTTTCACTCAATTCAAATTTATTATTACGTCTAGGAAACACACACAAAAAACAATTATATTTTTTAACTTTTCACTTTAAAATTTGCCTTGTTTACGAAAATATTTAATTTTGACAACTAGTGCAGATAAACTTACGATAAAAATTAGAGAAGAGAGGATTTTTTTCTTGATTCGCAAGTAGATTCAATATGAATCTACCTGCTTCGCTCTAAAATTTTGTATGGCGAAGCAAGTTGATTCGCTCATGATTGGGGTGTGAAGCAAGAACAGAGAGCGAAGCAGGTGCCGTGGAAGTGTTTATTATTGAACTTCATCAAAAAAAAAAATTAGTTTTTCACAGAGATATTAATGCAAACAATTTTTTTTTTAACTTTGCCAAAAATTTCAGTTTGGTTTTGCAGATCTCACTTGTGTAAAAAATACAGCAATTTTGTTTATGTTCGAAAACACAAAGTTGCCTTACATACTAAAGTTTGATATGTCAATCAAATTAAATCTTAACGCATTTAGATCTTACTGAAAAAGAAAATTGAATTTTTTGAAGGAAATTAAAACTAATTTCATATATATAAATCTATTTAAACAATAATTATAATAATACGATTGCATTTAGTTGTAAAATCGCAATGTAATAATCAGGCAATACTTTGTTTTAACAACTGTTAAACGCGCTGTTAAATAACGCAACTAGAAGAAGAAAAGAGAATAAAATTAAAAAGTTGTAAAATCAAAGCCACCTTTTAAGGTCTTTGTATTTGTTGATGTGAATTTAAACTAACAAGAGCATGTTTCATGTTCAAAAGTTGTACAATATAACGGTATATCAAATCAAGTAGATCAACCAAAAGCAAATATTTTTATTTTCGTTCGTAGTCTTTTTTGAAAGTATTGAATAATTTTATTTTCATTCTATGTTTCTTTAAGAATACACTAGAGCCCCGACTTGCATCGTCCCGATTTGAGTCGTTTCGATTTGCGTCGCTTTTTTGAGAACTGGAAAAATTCGATTTGCGTCGTTGCAATTTCAAGTTTCGTCGGTCCGAGTTGCGTCGTTTTGACACCGATTTGCGTCGGTTCGATTTGCATCGTTTTGATTTCGATAAGCTTCGTTTTGATTTCGTTAAATTGTTTACTGCAGCATTGTGGATTACCATTTTTATCATTTGTAGTGCCTGATATAGCATATTTTCTGTCTTTTAGCATTTTCACAACTTCTGGCCTGTACATTAAGAAGTTTTCAAATTGCATGAAGTAAGGGGAATTCCCTTTTCTTTGTTATATAAGTGGTGCTAGGAACAACTGCCTGGTTATGGTAAGAATTTAGTGTATTATTCCCCAAAATCCATCCAATCAAATGTTGTGTTGTTCATTTAGATGTATCATCTGAAGAGAGCTCAATGTAAGATAAATAAATAATTTTTTTTTAATGTTTCTACTTTTTATGAATATACATATGTACATATGTAAATAAATGTAATTTTTATTATGTTTTTTTATTAATTTATTGATTTATTTCTTTATAATAATTATAAACATTTGTTGAAGTAAACAAAATAAATAAAAATGTATTCATACTTGTTTTTTTATCAAAAATACAAAATTTTTTGCTTTGTTTTCAATATTTTCCACAATAAATTAAATTTCAGTGTATTTATATAGAAAATGGTGATTCGATTTGCGTCACGATTTTTTGGTCCCCATCAGAGACCTGCAACCGGTGATTAAAAAAAAATCAGATTAATCAAACACTCGAAAAACATGTCATTTTCGCTCAAACGTTCAAATATGCCTTTATCAACATTGTGTCTATTCTATTTTATGCTAAGCAAAATAAGGGTTGTTTGCGAACATGTAAATTTAATCTGTTGCCGCATGCCAGCTATTCAGTTTGAGTGTTTAAAAACTGTGTGTGCATGAATTTTTGGACAACTCTTCAAAGCACACATTTTTATTTAATCACATTCATGATCGAAATCAAAAACTTAGAGGCATTAATGCAAAAAGCATTAATGTGAAAAAGGCAAAAAATCAACAATTGTACATTTATGCACAAGGTGCTGTGTGTTTATAGAATGGTTAGGCAACACGGTTGCCAGACTTAACAGTTTAATAGCATTTTTACGACGATACGCTGAAACAGATAATTAATCAAGAAATATATTTTTAAAATTATCCCGATTTTTACAATTATCATTTTGTAATTATATAGACATGTGTGTATATGTGTATACATGAAGGAAGTTATATTATAAGCAATGCGTTTTGTATTCTTATTTTTTGTTAAATACAGTAAAGTATTTTAAGCACTTATATATTAAACACTCTCACTGTCGCTCACAAAAATATAAATTAGCCTAAATCTACCACAGCTACAACGGTGGTCGTGTAGCCATGTAGCCGTGTTGTCGTGAAAATAATCATTTTCATATAAACGTGTAAAAATTTTGCGCTGTTGTATAAAATAATGTTGAAACGGGTGTATTTTATTGTACAAAGATTTTTTTCTCACACTGAAACAAATAGATTTGTTGAATTTGCTTCGGTGCCGCCAAAAATTAAAAAAAGCACCGAAATTTAAAAAAAAGCGCACCGTACTCAGAAAAATACACTTAAAGACCCTTCTTTTTAAGTAATCTATGTACCAAACCAATAAAGCGGTATTATTCTTGGGAGTTAAAAACGACTTTAATTTCAGTAAAATTCAATAAAACAAACAAATTTGGCAAGGTTGAAGTATTTCTTATAAAAATAACAAGTTTTTTTTTGAATGAGTAAAAAATAATCCGATCTTTAAACGATTTTAAACCGAAAATTGCGATTTTTAAAGTTTATTGTAAAACCGACGTTTTTTGGTAACTTCGTATGGCATCCTTATTTCTCAACCACAATGTTTAACAACATACATACCTACACACTCAAGATTATGTGCCAGCATATATCATTGCATGATTTTTCTTAATATTCTTTGCAAAGAAAAGGCATGTTGAATAAATGCCATTCGTTTTTGTGTTTAATCAATGCAAACGCTCAAAATAGCTTCTGTGTTAAAATCTTGCTTGAAAAATTCATATAGGCATTTTTGTATTTGCCTTCCTAATGATTAACACAAATAAAGATTATGAGCGTACGCGCATGCTTGCTTATGTGTTGGTGAATAATTGGACACAAAAAAGTTATGCATGAGTGAAGGCATAAAAAACGTGATTTTTGCCGGTCTCTGGTCCCCATTAACGACGCACAGTGGCTGAAAAACGTTTTTCATTGGCCAAAATTCTGTAACTTTTGAACCGATCAAAATATTGAAGTAATTCTTTTTTTAATGGATAGATATTTAATTCAGCTTGACTCAGTTTTAATTACATTGAAATTGATTGAGTACTTCTTAAGGACTTCTAGGTCAAAGTTGAACTTTTGATTTTTTTTTAACTTTTGGAGTGAAATATGGGTTTATTTTTTTTATTTGCATATTAAAAAATTTTATATTTTGATCTTAATAATAATTATAATTATTTTTTGTGATAATGGAATTTTTTTAATGTTACACTCAAAAAAATTTTTTACACTGAAAAAAATTTTTTACACTCAAAAAATTTTTACACTCAAAAAAAATTTTAAAATTAACTGGAAACAAGGTTTAAATCCACTCCTGTTCTTTCAGATGCTGTTTCTGGATCTGAAAAGAATCTTCGTGCGGTATTGCCATCATTTGTATTGCCTGACCCTTGTTTTGGCTGATCTATAATCAATCCAATTTTGCGATATTCATCTTGAACATGTTTCTTTTTTGAACTTCTTAACTCTTTGTTGGTTTTATTGTTTCTTATGGATCCTGAAGACCCGAAATATAAATCATAATTGATTTTGAGTATATGTTCCATAAGTCGTATTCTTGCATGTAGTGGTGATAATCTAAATTCATATGCATCGGTATTATCTAATGATTTTGTCGGAACTTGGTTTAATTGGGTTTATGCTGCTTGGCATATAATGCAGCTGGATGCAGCCTTCGTGTTAGTCAAAGCCTGACCTACATTTCCATTTATCATTGTAAGGACTAATTGGTAGCTTACTTCAATTTGCTGCCCATCTAACTGTAATTGTAATGGCTAATGGTAGTGTTGCAATTTGGGCCTTGATATCACTAATTTCTTTGTTAATGGCATCACGAGTTTCTTCTTTGAATTCAAATTTGATTGGCCTGCAGTATTTCGTAGAAGATGGTGTCTCATTTTTCCAAATATCCATTGTTTGCATTGTACTAGTCGAAGGCTCTGAATCTTCCAAAATCTTTTTCAATCGCAATGGTACAATTGATACCATGAACATATCCGAGTCCGAAATATTTTCACATACAACTTGTTTGTATTGGTTATGTCCCGAAGAACCATCACATCCCCACTTGCAAAAAAGAATTAGCTTTGTGTTTCCATATTTCTTTAACGCATTTCCTGGTATTGATTGTAGCAAGCGTTCGGCTGTGTGATCAAGTAGAGATTGTAGTTGTACCTCTGCCGAAATTGGTGTGTTTGGTTAGTATCCTTTGATGGAAAACAGTCCATTTTAGTAGCAGTTATGTGATGATATGCTGGATAGATATTTGAGCCATTTCAATCGCACGCAATCTGAGCTTAATATATTGCTGTTTTGTTAATTTCAAATCCAGAAATAAGTCTAATGCCTCCTCATTTGTGCACTGTTTTGCATCGCTCGGAGTTGGTATACTTTTAAGAATTCGTTTTGTTCTCACTGGACTAGCTTTAATAACTTTTTCAATGATATCCACTTTTGTTAATTGGTTCTGTGATCGTAATTGATGTAGGAAAGATTCTTTTATATTTGTACAACCAATTGCATCGTTAACATATTTAAGTTTCCGCCTCTTAGATTTATCGCTGCAGTTGTCCAATGATTTGCGTGGTCTTCCAACCTTATCTTGCTTTGCTGTTTCTGCAGCGACCACTTCTAAACACTTTTCACTTTTTATATAAAACTTTTGTTTACTGTAGCTAACTTCTTTGTAGCGTTTTTTTAGTACTTTTACAAAATTAGATAATTGCTCTTGTATTTCGGTGCTACACGAATTTAAGCTTAATTTTATTTTAACGTAAGTAAGAACATCTTCCTGGTTTTTATTTCTAAAATACTGTTCGGCCAGTTCTTTATAACCGAAGCTCTCCATATTTTTCTGAATATTTTTATTTGAGTCTGTTATGATTTATCACTTGCAAATATACGTACGTACACGTAAAGGATTAACTTATTGTGTAATCCCTTATTGAATCCGTAGTTTTATATATTTTTAGATACATGTTATTCACACATTGATCTTCAATTTCATAGCAGGTAGTACATAAATTGAACAAAACTGCACGTGTTATCCAGACCTTAATATCAGGTAAAACTAATTAGTATCTCGCCAATATGGGGTTCTTTTTATCTTTAGTCGTTTAATGTCGCGATTATTATTATAAAATTGTTTATGACTTTGGCTGACCCTAACAGTTATATTAGAAAGAGATCATATGTTTACTGTAGAACCTATTGTGATATTTTTATTACTGATTTTTTGCTGATCAAAACAAAGCCATAAAACCCTTTCGCAGGTATTATATTTAATTATTTTAGTTTTAGGTAGTCTAAAGTAAAAAACATAAACCTTCAGGCAAAAAAGTGAAAATTTAATACACCATTGTATACGAGTAATTATAGGGCTGTTTATATTAGAGTAATTTGATTTTTTTTGGAGTAATTTCATTAAAATTAAAAAAGTGTTCTACCGGCGGGTCGTGGCGGGTGCAAAAGTATATATGGGGTGAAAGAAGACACCTTCGCCTTTCTTCGGGTGGTATACGTTTCTTGTTCCCTTTTGTTCCCTAGAAGTTCTATTCCACTAAAGTTTAAATTTTAGAAAAATATAGTAGTTTCATAAATATTTCATAACACCTCTAATATTAAACGCTAGAGCGGTAACCACTTACAACAACTAAAGACTATAATCCTACTAATATTATAAAAAAGACCGCAGGCCATTATCGATGATAGCTTGCGAGTAGTGACCATTTATTTTTGACAAAAAACTGATAAAAAACACCTTTTACTGAAATAACAAAAAACAGTTGAGTTTGACAGCATGCCACGCCCACAATTATCAATAGTTTAACCTAATTTTTTGGCTACCTTAATATGGATATATTAGCTGCAAAATGGCGTAAAAATTTTAAAAATCGGTGACAAAAAAAAATTTGACTTTTGGCCAATGAAAAACGATTTTCAGCCACTGTGCGACGCAAGTCGAGGTTCGAGTGTATTAATTTTGTTTTTATTCGCGTAGAAAATTAATTGAAAAATCTTAATATCTTTGTTTTCATGCTCTGTAAATTGTTTTACTTTTGTAATTTGTTAATTTTTTTGCAACTTTTTTTGCCGACCGCCGCACAGTGGCTGAAAATCGTTTTTCATTGGCCAAAATTCTGTAACTTTTGAACCGATCAAAATATTAAAGTAATCTTTTTTTCGATGGATAGATATTTAGTTCAGCTTGACTTAGTTTTAATTACATTAATATTGATTGATTACTTCTTAAGGACTTCTAGGTCAAAGTTGAACTTTTGATTTTTTTTAACTTTTGGAGTGAAATATGGGTTTATTTTTTTTATTTGCATATTAAAAAATTTTATATTTGGAACTTAATAATAATTGTAATTATTTTTTGTGGTAATGGAATTTTTTTAATGTTACACTCAAAAAAAATTTTACACTGAAAAAAATTTTGACACTCAAAAAAAAATAGTAAAATTAACTGGAGATTTTGCTGTTACCACAGAAAAATTTTTTATTTTTTGCTGTCAACGTAGGTTCTATTTATTATTATTTTTTACTAATACTATGTTTTTCGTACTTAAATAGCAATGAAAGGCAATTATAATTATTATTCATTTGACACAAATATTGATTGCAAATATTCTATATTTTGCTCTGTGCTATTTCCGTTCTTTAGTAGTTTTTTGGCTTCTTCATCTAAATCCCGATGTTCCACTTTCCATTTATTTCGAATATTGGAGATGAACGGATCTGACGTTGCCAATAATATATTAAATAGATCTTCATTTGTGGAATTTCGTGAAATTTTTCTAGTATTGTGCTCTCTATAAAATCTGTAATCCTTGTTCCTTTTTTCCTGAGCCTCCTCTGATAGATCTCCAAGTGGCACCAAATGATATTTAATGATATCTTCTCTATTAAAAAGGATTCTGTGAACTGTTGCAGACATATTTCTCCATGGGTAGTTAGTTGTACATATTTTTGCAGTTTCCTTAGCATAATCTCCAAATTGTTTAAAGTCAATTTCTTCATTGTACGCAAGTACTTCTAGGATTATTTTAAATCTGAAAATAAGGTGTAAATCCACTCCTGTTATTTCAGATGCTGTTTCTGGATCTGAAAAGAATCTTCGTGCGGTATTGCCATCATTTGTAGTGCCTGACCCTTGTTTTGGCTGATCTATAATCAATGCAATTTTGCGATATTCATCTTGAACATGTTTCTTTTTTGAACTTCTTAAGTCTTTGTTGGTTTCATTATTTCTTATGGATCCTGAAGACCCGAAATCCAAATCATAACTGATTTTTAGTATATGTTCCATAAGTCGTATCCTTGCATGTAGTGGTGATAATCCAAATTCATATGCATCGGTATTATCTAATAATTTTGTCGGAACTTGGTTTAATTGGGTTGATGCTGCTTGGCATATAATGCAGTTGGATGCAGCCTTCGTGTTAGTCAAAGCCTGACCTACTTTTCCATCTATCATTGTAGGGACTAATTGGTAGCTTACTTCAATTTGCTGCCTATCTAACTGTAATTGTAATGGCTCTAGTGTTGCATTTTGGGCCTTGATATCACTAATTTCTTTGTTAATGGCATCACAAATTTCTTTTTTGAATTCAAATTTGATTGGCCTGCAGTATTTCGTAGAAGATGGTGTCTCATTTTTCCAAATATCCATTGTTTTCGTTGTACTAGTCGAAGGCTCTGAATCTTCCAAAATCTTTTTCAATCGCAATGGTACAAATGATACCATGAACATATCTGAGTCCGAAATATTTTCACATACAACTTGTTTGTATTAGTTTTGTCCCGGAGAACCATCACATCCCCATTTGCAAAAAAGAATTAGCTTTGTGTTTCCATATTTCTTTAACTCATTTCCTGGTATTGATTGTAGCAAGCGTTCGGCTGTGTGATCAAGTAGAGATTGTAGTTGTACCTCTGCCGAAATTGGTGTGATTGTAATAGTATCCTTTGATGGTAAACAGTCCATTTTAGCAGCAGTTATGTGATGATATGCTGGATAGATATTTGAGCCCTTTTCAATCGCACGCAATCTGAGCCTAATATATTGCTGTTTTGCTAATTTCAAATCCAGAAATAAGGCTAATGCCTCCTCATCTGTGTACTGTTTTGCATCGCTCGGAGTTGGTATACTTTTAAGAATTCGTTTTGTTCTCACTGGACTAGCTTTAATAACTTTTCAAAGATTCTTTTATATTTGTACAACCAATTGTATCGCTAACATCCGCCTCTTAGATCTATCGCTGCAGTTGTCCAATGATTTGCGTGGTCTTCCAACCTTATCTTGCTTTGCTGTTTCTGCAGCGACAGTAAGTTGCCCTTCTAACCACTTTTCACTTTTTATATAAAACTTCTTTGTAGCGTTTTTTTAGTACTTTTACAAAATCAGATAATTGCTCTTGTATTTCGGTGCTACACGAGTTTAAGTTTAATTTTATTTTAACGTAAGTAAGAACATCTTCCTGGTTTTTATTTCTAAAATACTCTTCGGCCAGTTCTTTATAACCGAAGCTCTCCATATTTTTCTGAATATTTTTATTTGAGTCTGTATGTATGATTTATCACTTGCAAATATACGTACGTACACGTAAAGGATTAACTTATTATTGAGTAATCCCTTATCGTCAAATTTTTTGTTCACTATTTAGAGCCATTAAACTTTGTTCACTATTTAGAGCGTCCATATAAAAAAATAGGTGTTCACATTACTGGATAGTTCATTATATTGGAAGTTCACATTACCGAGAGGTCACTGTATATATATATATATATATATATATATATATATATATATATATATATATATATATATATATATATATATATATATATATATATATATATATATATATATATATATATATATATATATATATATATATATATATATATATATATATATATATATATATATATATATATATATATATATATATATATATATATATATATATATATATATATATATATATATATATATATATATATATATATATATATATATATATATATATATATACAGTGACCTCTCGGTAATGTGAACTTCCAATATAATGAACTATCCAGTAATGTGAACACCTATTTTTTTATATGGACGCTCTAAATAGTGAACAAAGTTTAATGGCTCTAAATAGTGAACAAAAAATTTGGCGATTTTTGTTTGTTTTCTAATTTTGGAAATCCCCCGATTGAATAAAAAACTGTAAACTATTGTACTTGCACACTTTGAGTTTTGTTGTGTTTCGTCACGCGTAAAAACATGTGTATTTACATTCCTGTGTATTTACAAAGATGTCTAAGAATAACAGAAAGTTTTTAACCATTAGTGAGAAAAAGGGTCAAGTATTATAGTGTTAAATATAATGTTGGGAAATATAACATTTGTTCGATGCACAATAAGAATAATAAAATTTATAAGTGTGTTAAAAATACGTATTATAGACCAGTGAAACGTAAAACTACGCATTTCAGAGCTTCCAATGATGGATAAATCTCTATACAAGTGGTTTCTTAACATGAGAGGTAAAAACCTTCCAATAAGTGGATTGATGCTGAAAGAAAAAGCGAAACAGCTTCATTCTAATTTTAATAAAAATGAACACGACTTCAATGCCAGCTAAGGGTGGCTCCAAAAAGTTAATATAAAACGTGAATTTAAAATTTAAGAAATCGTTAAGTTTGTAACAAATTACATTTTATGTTAAAAATTCCAAGAGTTTCAATATTTTGTAACCTTTTTTAGGCAAAAAACACAATATGACACCACAAATTTTTACAATCGAAAATGTGAACAAATTCGATAATGTGAACTACCTTGGTTTTTATTAGTTCACATTATCGCGAGTTCACTGTATATATATATATATATATATATATATATATATATATATATATATATATATATATATATATATATATATATATATATATATATATATATATATATATATATATATATATATATATATATATATATATATATATATATATATATATATATATATATATATATATATATATATATATATATATATATATATATATATATATATATATATATATATATATATATATATATAATTAGGCCCAACCAGTGTCGGACATAAACTTAGTGATAGTAATTAATAATACATAAATGTAGTGTTAAGCACAAAAATATTTTCAAAAACTTTCATCTGGACTGCGGCGTATTAAAGCCGTAGTGTCCCTCTTTTTCAAGCGGATGTGTCCAGTAAAGTTCAAGATATTACGAGCAAGGGGATAAGGATGGGACTCGAGTTTTGTTAAATATTTGCCTGCATATTTTGCAATTTCTGCAGTCACAAGTGGCATATTTAAATCACGATGTAAAACTGAATTTTTCATGTACCAAAGAGCCGATGTTATTAACCTTAAAATTTTGTTTTGCTTTCGTTGTATTCTCTCTACATTGGAAGCTGAAGCAGTGCCCCATAGCTGAATTCCGTAACACCATATGGGTTTCAAAAGCGACTTGTATAATAAAAGTTTACAATCCAGACTGAGTGTTGAATTTCTACCAATCAACCAATGTATCTGGGTTAATTTAAGATTCATTTGTGTCAGCTTAGAGTCAATGTGGTGTTTCCATGTAAGCCGTCGGTCAAGGTGTATACCAAGGTATTTCACCTGTGAAGTTGAGGAACAACTTGATTGTTGATTCGAATGGGGGAACAAGTGTCTCTTCGTAGGCTAAATGTGACATGAACACACTTTTGTTCATTTACTTTTATTCTCCATAAGTTCAACCACAGCTCCAACAGGTTAATATGTTCCTGAAGATATCGGGATGCCTCGTGAGGGTTTTCATGCATACTAAGGCAGGCTGTATCATCGGCAAAAGTAGAAGTGAGGATATTACTCCTCAAAGGCATATCACAGGTATAAATCAAATACAAAACTGGCCGCAGTATACTCCCCTGTGGCACACCGGATGAGATAGTTTCGGGCACACTCATGAAGTCTCCTTCCACAACAGTGAACTTCCGGGCAAGACTGTAACTTTCCAATAGATTTACAATGTTTATTGGGAGATATGGTTTCAATTTTAAAATTAGGCCTTCGTGCCACACTTTATCAAATGCCTGAGAGACATCAATAAAGAGGGAAGAACAATACTTTCTTTCTTCAAATGTTCTTCTTATGAAATGAACCAATCTATCTACTAAAAAATTTGTATTAGTATATTTATCATTGACCTGCAGGCGAAAGATTTGGAACTTGGTGGGGGAGTCGTCGCCAGCGTCCTCCACCGGCCTGTCAAGTCACGTGGTAGCAGAAGGCGAGGATAATAGCAGTGGATTCTGCCGACGCATATGTCGGCATGTACTGCGGCACCTAATAGCACCTAATTCAATAGATGGAGAAAGTCTTCTGTGAAAAAAAGTTCAGAAGAAAGAAACAAAAAATAAAACTTCTGATAGAATAAATAAAATTATTCCTCATCGTAATCCTGTAGTTACTTCTTCAGTCAGTATGTAAGCGTTGCGGCCATATTTCTTATGGTACCAGCACTCGTCACCAGTTGCACCGCTGTCGTAAGCTGGTCGACTTTTGGCGCAGCTGCGCTAGGTACTTGGACCACGGGAGCGTGAACGCGGACGCGTCGAAAAATTGTAAAATTTTTTACTCAGTTCAATTACAGCTGCACGAAGTTCGTTGATATCATTAGACGGTCGTGCCTGAACATGTTGAATTTGGTTCGGCGTCATGGCATCGACAATTGAATCCGCAATTTTCGCAAATTCAGTCGGTGGACCAGATGAGGCTGCAACCACTGGCTGTGCGAACTCAGCAGACGTTTTGTCCAAAGGCCTTTCAAGGCCGGGTCTCGTATGCGTATTTCCTGCAACAAGCTTCATTTCAAAATATAGCTCGGACGGTTTCTTGTCACCAAGCGGCAGGTCTGACAAAAGACGGTTGAAACGACGCTGCTCGCTATTGGCGAAATGCTCGATGACTTAATTTTACGTATTCCTAACGATCTGTGTGGAAGAGTTGCTATGACGTCAGCCAACTGGGAAATAACATTAGGGTCCATGGCTGCTAATATTGTTGCGGTCTTTTGCTTGTCTGCAGTTATGCCGGAAGCCGTAAACCAAAAGTCCATGGTGGTAAACCATGCCTTAATGTTGGTGCTCGACATTTGTGGTACCGGCAACCTGACATACACGACGGAAATATTAGCAGCATACGCCTGTGAAAGGCCACTATCATTGGCAGCTGCATGTGCCCCCTCGTCATGAGACATTTTTTCCTTTTTTTCAACGATTGTCACTTACTTATATAGAAAACAAAATATCGGACAAGTGTGCCAGGCAATCGACGCCACCAAACAAAATGGCGGAAAATCCAAAAAGAAATTGGCAAAAGCTTTGCAATTAATTTGCAAAAAAAAAACACAATCCGTCCACGGGGTCACCAGTTTGGTAAAATGTTAGATAATTTACCAATCCTTTTATTTATTTATGCTTTATTACATAAAATTGATTTGAATTATATATATATATATATATATATATATATATATATATGTGTGTGTGTATTTCGTATATCAAATCGCCGAACACTATTGTTTTTGCAATAACAACCTTCCTACCTATATGATAGAATAATATTATCTAGCTATATCTTATCTATCTGATCTACCACAGAAAAAATTTTTAATTTTTGCTGTCAAAGTAGGTTCTATTTATTATTATTTTTTACTAATAACTATGTTTTTCGTACTTAAATAGCAATGAAAGGCAATTATAATTATTATTCATTTGACACAAATATTGATTGCAAATATTCTATATTTTGCTCTGTGCTATTTCTGTTCTTTAGTAGATTTTTGGCTTTTTCATCTAAATCCCGATGTTCCACTTTCCATTTATTTCGAATATTGGAGATGAACGGAACTGACGTTGCCAATAATATATTAAATATATCTTCATTTGTGGAATTTCGTGAAATTTTTCTAGTATTGTGCTCTCTATAAAATCTGTAAACCGTGTTCCTTTTTTCCAGAGCCTCCTCTGATAGATCTCCAAGTGGGATCAAATGATATTTAATGATATCTTCTCCATGATAAAGGATTTTGTGAACTGTTGCAGACATATTTCTCCATGGGTAGTTGGTTGTATATATTTTTGCAGTTTCCTTAGCATAATCTCCAAATTGTTTAGAGTCAATTTCTTCATTGCACGCAAGTACTTCTAGGATTATTTTAAATCTGAAAATAAAGTTTAAATCCACTCCTGTTATTTCAGATGCTGTTTCTGGATCTGAAAAGAATCTTCGTGCGGTATTGCCATCATTTGTATTGCCTGGCCCTTGTTTTGGCTGATCTATAATCAATCCAATTTTGCGATATTCATCTTGAACATGTTTCTTTTTTGAACTTCTTAACTCTTTGTTGGTTTCATTGTTTCTTATGGAGCTGAAGACCCGAAATCCAAATCATAACTGATTTTTAGTATATGTTCCATAAGTCGTATTCTTGCATGTAGTGGTGATAATCCAAATTCATATGCATCGGTATTATCTAATGATTTTGTCGGAACTTGGTTTAATTGGGTTGATGCTGCTTGGCATATAATGCAGCTGGATGCAGCCTTCGTGTTAGTCAAAGCCTGACCTACTTTTCCATCTATCATTGTAAGGACTAATTGGTAGCTTACTTCACTTTGCTGCCCATCTAACTGTAATTGTAATGGCTGTAGTGTTGCAATTTGGGCCTTGATATCACTAATTTCTTTGTTAATGGCATCACGAGTTTCTTTTTTGAATTCAAATTTGATTGGCCTGCAGTATTTCGTAGAAGATGGTGTCTCATTTTTCCAAATTTTCATTGTTTGCGTTGTACTAGTCGAAGGCTCTGAATCTTCCAAAATTTTTTTCAATCGCAATGGTACAATTGATACCATGAACATATCCGAAATATTTTCACATACAACTTGTTTGTATTGGTTTTGTCCCGAAGAACCATCACATCCCCATTTGCAAAAAAGAATTAGCTTTGTGTTTCCATATTTCTTTAACGCATTTCCTGGTATTGATTGTAGCAAGCGTTCGGCTGTGTGATCAAGTAGAGATTGTAGTTGTACCTCTGCCGAAATTGGTGTGTTTGGTTAGTATCCTTTGATGGAAAACAGTCCATTTTAGTAGCAGTTATGTGATGATATGCTGGATAGATATTTGAGCCATTTCAATCGCACGCAATCTGAGCTTAATATATTGCTGTTTTGTTAATTTCAAATCCAGAAATAAGGCTAATGCCTCCTCATTTGTGTACTGTATTGCATCGCTCGGAGTTGGTATACTTTTAAGAATTCGTTTTGTTCTCACTGGACTAGCTTTAATAACTTTTCAATGATATCCACTTTTGTTAATTAGTTCTGTTGATGTTGGAAAGATTCTTTTATATTTGTACAACCAATTGTATCGCTAACATCCGCCTCTTAGATCTATCGCTGCAGTTGTCCAATGATTTGCGTGGTCTTCCAACCTTATCTTGCTTTGCTGTTTCTGCAGCGACAGTAAGTTGCCCTTCTAACCACTTTTCACTTTTTATATAAAACTTCTTTGTAGCGTTTTTTTAGTACTTTTACAAAATCAGATAATTGCTCTTGTATTTCGGTGCTACACGAGTTTAAGTTTAATTTTATTTTAACGTAAGTAAGAACATCTTCCTGGTTTTTATTTCTAAAATACTCTTCGGCCAGTTCTTTATAACCGAAGCTCTCCATATTTTTCTGAATATTTTTATTTGAGTCTGTATGTATGATTTATCACTTGCAAATATACGTACGTACACGTAAAGGATTAACTTATTATTGAGTAATCCCTTATCGAATCCGTAGTTTTATAAATTTTTAGATACATGCTATTCACACATTGATCTTCAATTTCATAGCAGGTAGTACTTAAATTGAACAAAACTGCACTTGTTATCCAGACCTTAATAACAGGTAAAACTAATTAGTATCTCGTCAATATGGGGTTCTTTTTATCTTTAGTGGTTGAATGTCGCGATTATTATTATAAAAATGTTTATGACTTTGGCTGACCCTAACAGTTATATTAGAAAGAGATCATATGTTTACTGTAGAACCTATTGTGATATTTTTATGACTGATTTTTTTGCTGATCAAAACAAAGCCATAAAACCCTTTCGCAGGTATTATATTTAATTATTTTAGTTTTACGTAGTCTAAAGTAAAAAACATAAACCTTTTAGGCAAAAAAGTGAAAATTTAATACACCATTGTATACGAGTAATTATAGGGCTGTTTAAATTATCGTAATTTGAATTTTTTTAGAGTAATTTCATTAAATTAAAAAAGTGTTCTACCGGCGGGTCGTGGCGGGTGCAAAAGTATATATAGGTTTAAAGAAGACACCTTCACCTTTTTTCGGGTGATATACATTTCTTGTTCCCTTTTGTTCCCTAGAAGTTCCAATCCACTAAAGTTTAAATTTCAGAAAAATATAGTAGTTTCATAAATATTTCATAACACCTCTAATATTAAACGCTAGAGCGGTAACCACTTACAAGAACTAAAGACTATAATCCTACCAACATTATAAAAAAGACCGCAGGCCATTATCGATGATAGCTTGCGAGAAGTAACCATTTATTTTTGACAAAAAACTGATAAAAAAGATTTTTTTCTGAAATAACAAAAACAGTTGAGTTTGACAGCATGCCACGCCCACAATTATCAATAGTTTAACCTAATTTTTTGGCTACCTTAATATGGATATATTAGCTGCAAAATGGCGTAAAAATTTTAAAAATCGGTGACAAAAAAAAATTTGACTTTTGGCCAATGAAAAACGATTTTCAGCCACTGTGCGACGCAAGTCGAGGTTCGAGTGTATTAATTTTGTTTTTATTCGCGTAGAAAATTAATTGAAAAATCTTAATATCTTTGTTTTCATGCTCTGTAAATTGTTTTACTTTTGTAATTTGTTAATTTTTTTGCAACTTTTTTTGCCGACCGCCGCACAGTGGCTGAAAATCGTTTTTCATTGGCCAAAATTCTGTAACTTTTGAACCGATCAAAATATTAAAGTAATCTTTTTTTCGATGGATAGATATTTAGTTCAGCTTGACTTAGTTTTAATTACATTAATATTGATTGATTACTTCTTAAGGACTTCTAGGTCAAAGTTGAACTTTTGATTTTTTTTTAACTTTTGGAGTGAAATATGGGTTTATTTTTTTTATTTGCATATTAAAAAATTTTATATTTGGAACTTAATAATAATTGTAATTATTTTTTGTGGTAATGGAATTTTTTTAATGTTACACTCAAAAAAAATTTTACACTGAAAAAAATTTTGACACTCAAAAAAAAATAGTAAAATTAACTGGAGATTTTGCTGTTACCACAGAAAAATTTTTTATTTTTTGCTGTCAACGTAGGTTCTATTTATTATTATTTTTTACTAATACTATGTTTTTCGTACTTAAATAGCAATGAAAGGCAATTATAATTATTATTCATTTGACACAAATATTGATTGCAAATATTCTATATTTTGCTCTGTGCTATTTCCGTTCTTTAGTAGTTTTTTGGCTTCTTCATCTAAATCCCGATGTTCCACTTTCCATTTATTTCGAATATTGGAGATGAACGGATCTGACGTTGCCAATAATATATTAAATAGATCTTCATTTGTGGAATTTCGTGAAATTTTTCTAGTATTGTGCTCTCTATAAAATCTGTAATCCTTGTTCCTTTTTTCCTGAGCCTCCTCTGATAGATCTCCAAGTGGCACCAAATGATATTTAATGATATCTTCTCTATTAAAAAGGATTCTGTGAACTGTTGCAGACATATTTCTCCATGGGTAGTTAGTTGTACATATTTTTGCAGTTTCCTTAGCATAATCTCCAAATTGTTTAAAGTCAATTTCTTCATTGTACGCAAGTACTTCTAGGATTATTTTAAATCTGAAAATAAGGTGTAAATCCACTCCTGTTATTTCAGATGCTGTTTCTGGATCTGAAAAGAATCTTCGTGCGGTATTGCCATCATTTGTAGTGCCTGACCCTTGTTTTGGCTGATCTATAATCAATGCAATTTTGCGATATTCATCTTGAACATGTTTCTTTTTTGAACTTCTTAAGTCTTTGTTGGTTTCATTATTTCTTATGGATCCTGAAGACCCGAAATCCAAATCATAACTGATTTTTAGTATATGTTCCATAAGTCGTATCCTTGCATGTAGTGGTGATAATCCAAATTCATATGCATCGGTATTATCTAATAATTTTGTCGGAACTTGGTTTAATTGGGTTGATGCTGCTTGGCATATAATGCAGTTGGATGCAGCCTTCGTGTTAGTCAAAGCCTGACCTACTTTTCCATCTATCATTGTAGGGACTAATTGGTAGCTTACTTCAATTTGCTGCCTATCTAACTGTAATTGTAATGGCTCTAGTGTTGCATTTTGGGCCTTGATATCACTAATTTCTTTGTTAATGGCATCACAAATTTCTTTTTTGAATTCAAATTTGATTGGCCTGCAGTATTTCGTAGAAGATGGTGTCTCATTTTTCCAAATATCCATTGTTTTCGTTGTACTAGTCGAAGGCTCTGAATCTTCCAAAATCTTTTTCAATCGCAATGGTACAAATGATACCATGAACATATCTGAGTCCGAAATATTTTCACATACAACTTGTTTGTATTAGTTTTGTCCCGGAGAACCATCACATCCCCATTTGCAAAAAAGAATTAGCTTTGTGTTTCCATATTTCTTTAACTCATTTCCTGGTATTGATTGTAGCAAGCGTTCGGCTGTGTGATCAAGTAGAGATTGTAGTTGTACCTCTGCCGAAATTGGTGTGATTGTAATAGTATCCTTTGATGGTAAACAGTCCATTTTAGCAGCAGTTATGTGATGATATGCTGGATAGATATTTGAGCCCTTTTCAATCGCACGCAATCTGAGCCTAATATATTGCTGTTTTGCTAATTTCAAATCCAGAAATAAGGCTAATGCCTCCTCATCTGTGTACTGTTTTGCATCGCTCGGAGTTGGTATACTTTTAAGAATTCGTTTTGTTCTCACTGGACTAGCTTTAATAACTTTTCAAAGATTCTTTTATATTTGTACAACCAATTGTATCGCTAACATCCGCCTCTTAGATCTATCGCTGCAGTTGTCCAATGATTTGCGTGGTCTTCCAACCTTATCTTGCTTTGCTGTTTCTGCAGCGACAGTAAGTTGCCCTTCTAACCACTTTTCACTTTTTATATAAAACTTCTTTGTAGCGTTTTTTTAGTACTTTTACAAAATCAGATAATTGCTCTTGTATTTCGGTGCTACACGAGTTTAAGTTTAATTTTATTTTAACGTAAGTAAGAACATCTTCCTGGTTTTTATTTCTAAAATACTCTTCGGCCAGTTCTTTATAACCGAAGCTCTCCATATTTTTCTGAATATTTTTATTTGAGTCTGTATGTATGATTTATCACTTGCAAATATACGTACGTACACGTAAAGGATTAACTTATTATTGAGTAATCCCTTATCGAATCCGTAGTTTTACAAATTTTTAGATACATGCTATTCACACATTGATCTTCAATTTCATAGCAGGTAGTACTTAAATTGAACAAAACTGCACTTGTTATCCAGACCTTAATAACAGGTAAAACTAATTAGTATCTCGTCAATATGGGGTTCTTTTTATCTTTAGTGGTTGAATGTCGCGATTATTATTATAAAAATGTTTATGACTTTGGCTGACCCTAACAGTTATATTAGAAAGAGATCATATGTTTACTGTAGAACCTATTGTGATATTTTTATGACTGATTTTTTTGCTGATCAAAACAAAGCCATAAAACCCTTTCGCAGGTATTATATTTAATTATTTTAGTTTTACGTAGTCTAAAGTAAAAAACATAAACCTTTTAGGCAAAAAAGTGAAAATTTAATACACCATTGTATACGAGTAATTATAGGGCTGTTTAAATTATCGTAATTTGAATTTTTTTAGAGTAATTTCATTAAATTAAAAAAGTGTTCTACCGGCGGGTCGTGGCGGGTGCAAAAGTATATATAGGGTTAAAGAAGACACCTTCACCTTTTTTCGGGTGATATACATTTCTTGTTCCCTTTTGTTCCCTAGAAGTTCCAATCCACTAAAGTTTAAATTTCAGAAAAATATAGTAGTTTCATAAATATTTCATAACACCTCTAATATTAAACGCTAGAGCGGTAACCACTTACAAGAACTAAAGACTATAATCCTACCAACATTATAAAAAAGACCGCAGGCCATTATCGATGATAGCTTGCGAGAAGTAACCATTTATTTTTGACAAAAAACTGATAAAAAAGATTTTTTTCTGAAATAACAAAAACAGTTGAGTTTGACAGCATGCCACGCCCACAATTATCAATAGTTTAACCTAATTTTTTGGCTACCTTAATATGGATATATTAGCTCCAAAACGGCGTACAAATTTTAAAAATCGGTGACAAAAAAAAATTCGACTTTTGGCCAATGAAAAACGATTTTCAGCCATTGTGCGCCGTCGATTTTTGCGTAGCCGTAGCCGTTGACATTTAGATTTTTTTCGAACATAAACTTCGAATGTGGAAAAACATGCTGAATTCAGAACACCTATTTATAAATTATGGGGATTCAAAAAGTTTTTCGTTTTCAATCCAAGTCGAAACCTGGAACATACCCGAGGATTAAAAACTATTTAGCAAAAATACATGCTAATGCTCACCAACTTCCAAAGCCTTGGAGAGTTTCTTATAGTTTTTGCAAATAAAAATTAACAAATACTTTTGTATGCGATTCCTCCTCATTTTTTGCAGAAATATTTGGCGTTGACGTTGACACAAAATTGTAGCACTTAAAAAGTAGTCACATACTTCTGCTATTAAGTCGTTTTTAATAAAAACTCAATGCTATTTTTCATTTTTATAGATTTTTTTTCTACTTCAAATTACTATTAAACAAAAGTTGTTTTTCTTTTATGTTAAAAATAAATTTACAACACAAATGTCGAAAATTCGAACATTAAATCACTTAAAACACAATGGAAACATCTTGAAGTAATTGTGTCAAGTCAACTTGATTTGCTCATAGTGGAAACGTACTATTAGGGACCAGTAGATCCTCTATCCAGCTGCTCAGCGTTGTCTCGTGAAAAACAATAATTTATATTTAATAATATGTGAATAAAACTTTCTCATACTTAAATTTTTTCGTCGGCTTCGGTTGGCTGCCTTTGCTTATTACTTGCAATTTTCCCTATTTTTCATATAACTTTTCCATGTTTTATTATATTTTATTAAACACTATAGACTATATTCTGCCTTACATACTAAATTTAAATTAAGATTTTGGCGTAAACTAAGATCATTTCTTATATTACGCCAGATTCAAATAAAACTACATTTGGTTTTTGTTTTTTATTTAAATTTAAACAGGTTACATATTTCAATCGTATTTTATAAGCCAAATTACATGTGATAGTTATCAAAGAACAAATTACAACAAAGACAAATGTGCAAATCATTCTGACAAACACCAGCAGAACGGAACAACATGCTGTTTTAAACCGCTACACTTTCATTATCAGCGTTCTTGTGTTTGGTCCACTTCTGTGGTGTAAGTTGATGCATATTTCAGCTAATTATTAAATTTTCACTGTAAATGTAATACGTGAATTGTTTTGATTCATCGTATCACAATTTGTGAAAGCTTTTTTGTAATGAAAAGCTCAAATTACACATCACTAACTTACAGTCTTGCCATTGTTATTTATCCTTTACCAACCATACACATGCTTTTTATTTTGCTTATTTTGTTTTTTTACTTACATTTGGTTTTGTTTACGTTCAATTATAATCGAAATGTCATATCAAAAATTTTGTGTGAGAGACAAATATATGTAAAAACAAAATATTTGTCATCCCTTCCGCGTGAATTTTATGAAATATTTTTGAGGTATCGGGTCTAGTTTAGCCTAGTAATTGCTAAAATATACTTAAGGTAAATTCACCCATTCGTTCGAACGAAATTTTTGTTGTGAGATAATTTTAGTTTACTGAGAGTTTGTTCAAAAAAGATTCAACCACATCGAACAAATGTTCTGGAGAAACAAAGCTACCATATGGAAAGACTTTGTAAATGATGTGTTACTTTTAAAAGCAGCCGGTCATTGTCAGCTGATTGCAATTTGCTGTGTTCTAAATTAAACAATTTTTTATAAAATAAAAAATATACAAATGAATAAAAGGCGAGTGCATGTTCTAATAGCTATTTTGTTAAATAAATATAAAAAATTTACAAATATACTCTGTATATTATTATACATACATATGTACATATATGTAATATGATGTGGCAGCTCGTTTCAATTTTGCATAAAAATTTATGTATCTGGCAGCCCAGGTCAATCCGTTCAGGTCGATAAATAAAATTAATGCTGGAGTTAATGTCGACGTCGTTGACGGCGTCTTAACGCCGAAACGAACAGAGAACACTATTTTGACTTTCTCTCCCGCATATACTTATCTATCTCTTTCACCTCTCAACACCGAAAAAGTTGAAACAGATTGAACTTTTTCGGCGTCAAATTTCTTACGTCGTTGAGATTAACTGCTCTCATATAATTTCATACGATTCAACTTTTTTTTTGACATTTGACGTCGTCGACGACGTCGACATTAACTCCAGCATAAACCAATTCAAGCAAAAATTGTTCCTCATTAAATTTACTGTGTCTCTCTCTCTCTCTCTCTCTCTCTCTCTTAAAAAAAATAGAGTCGTCAAACTACTTATAAAAAAATAGTTCGGTACATTCAGAACGAATGGGTGAATTCACCTTTAGTATAGGCACAGAATATACATATAAGAATATATAAGTAAAACGGTGAGAACAGTCTTCTGTCGCTGCTGTTGTAATTGTATTACTGCCGGCGCAAAATTCTTTTGTCGGCATTCTTCGCTGCCTCAAGTTGACACTAATGCTAGAGTTAATGTCGAAGTCGTTGACGGCGTCTTAACGCCGAAATTGTGATGTTGGACGCATAATTTTATTTTGCTGTTAATGTCAACGTCGTCGACGACGTTAACACATCTGTTTACTACTGCATTGAATATACAAAGAACACTCTTTTGACTTTTTCTCCGCATATATTTATCTCTCAGCTTTTCTACTCTCAGGGTTTTTCACCTCTCAACGCCGAAAAAGTTGAAGAAGATTGAACTTTTTCGGTGTCAAATTTTTTACGACGTTGAGATTAACTGCTCTCATACAATTTCATACAATTCAACTTTTTTTTTGAAATTTGACGCCGTCGACGACGTCGAATTTAACTCCAGCATAACACACACAAAAACGCCGTTTTTTGCGTAATTCAAAGGCTAGGTGGTATAGTCTCGTTTGAAGACTGAATAATAATATATATTAGTACTGAATTTTCCATCTCTGATTTATTATAAGTGATTTTGTCTGGTTGGCTTGAAAGCATGGCTTCTTCAGGTTGGTGGAAATGTTAATTTTAGAAAGTAGCTGTGTATTTATAGTTGCTTATGATTTATAAATTCTTTGGATTAAGTGTTCATAGTTACGATTTGAGTTCTGTTGTGAATTTTCTTGGATTGCGTTAATACATATATGAAATAGATATTCCAACACACGTTCTTATGCTCATACTAGTAAGTTCATACATATACATAAGTATGTATACTTAATACATATGTATGTACATATGTACCCTGTACAATTGTTCATGCGTGTGCGAATGTGCATCTTTTCGTTGTGCTAAGTATAGTAGTTATTTGCATACATACATATGTATGTATTACCAAGTCGCATCGCGTAGGGGAGCACATAATAACTGCCTGTCGAGATAGTTACATATGGATATATGTATATTCATATATACATACACACATACATATGTATAAGTATTTGGTGTACTAATAGTACTTGTGTCACCATTGATTTTGCATTGTTTTATAGGATTAGAAAAGATTAAAAAGGCCGCTATCTCTTTTTGAAAATAATTCAATGGACGAATCTTACGTTAAAAATAACGTAATGGAGAAATACGAACACTTAAACCATACAAAAGTACTTGTCTTCCTGAACGTGATACTTCATAATAGTAAGTTACAACTGGTGCTTAAACGTAGCGCCTATAATGTGTTTAAATGCATTCTGTTACCATTGATGCTCAGACTCCAAAGTTTCAGATTTGCACTGTGGCCTAAGTCTCTCCAAGGATATATGTACATATAGTTTCCGAGCAGATAAAAATGTCGTCAAAAATTTTCGATGCTCAGACTTTTGCACATTTTAAACGTTTCCTCGATACTTCGAGATATGTAACAGATTAATTTACATTAAAATTACATTACATAAATGACAACATTTAGTTTGCTGTCATTAATGATATATGAAGTGTATTTCAAACTTGCAAAGTAATGAAAACTTAAAAAAATTGTGTTTAGATCATATACGGTAACTCACAAAATTCGTGGTAAAATAAGTAATCATTTTTATTAAAAATCAATATACAATACAGTTATTTCCGCTTAATTGAGTTTCTAAAAAGGCACGACTTTAACCCAATTAAACGGGATCTAAAGCAGTATTCGGTTAATTGAATCGCCGACGCAGTTAAAACGAAAATCGTTTAATTGAGCAAGATGTGCAATAGTGATATACCCATGTTTACATAGAAAATGAAACTCATTTATTTATTTATTAAGTTAAAAAATTGTTTAGGTTTATTAAAACAAAATAAAAATCAGGTACATTCAACATACAATGTTCAATATGGAAAAAAATCACAAAATTCAATATGAAAGGAAATCAAAACTTAAAAATATATGTATGGAAATATATATTATGTATACAGTCAACAAAAAAAAACTTGTACACTTACCAACTCAGAATAAAGAGGAACAAAGTGATAAAAATATGCAAAGAAAATAGGATTTATTAAACATAAAGCTTGAGATCCATTTTATCAAGGCGAGTTGAAAACAGGTGGCCTCATTAGCGCAGGTGATTATCAGCTGTTCTAATAAAAATTGCAATGTTCAAACCTCGTGTCAAAATTTTTTTATATTTAAATTGTATTGTGGTAAAATAAAAATTAGAAAAAAAATATGTATTTCAACAAAAATAACGTGCGTGTGTGTGCGGTTTGTAAAACAAAATACACTAGCGGATGTGGAACTTTGTTTCGTGTTCCTATAGACAAAGATGATCGGAACAAGTGGAGCGAAATTTGCAGGTAGGTCTTCATTCAGCTTATAATACAATAATATTTTATATTTAAAAAATTTCCAGCAAGACAAAAAGTAAAATTAGCGGCACAACTTTTTTCAAATACTACAGCTAATGCTATCCGAAGATGTGAATTTCTTGGCATGCAGCTGTATAATCCTATCGAGACAGCAGACTTTTTTCAACTGGTAAATGACTGGTTCGATATACATAACTCAGGACTATGTAATTTTAAATACCATAATTTTATCTTTTGCAGCATAACCAAAGCTTCAATGTGAAACCTGGGGAGTTACTCTCTATTGCGATGCGTAAGCTAGTTCGATGCGTTTGATGTTTTGTTAGCGCAAGATATTTGGTTTTAACGAACGATTTTGACAATTACAGAGTGCATTGAAGCCAGATTTGCGAAAGTAAAAAAATTAGATGCGCATAAACTCAATAAAGGGTACCAATTATCCGATTATGTACCATTTTGCGTAAGCATCGCATACGCATCGCAATAGAGAGTAACCCCCTGAACTTAAACCCCAAAATTAATCTTCCAGCATCTCTTTCGTAAGTAGACTTATTGCATAGGTCTTTTAAAATACGTTTGAAATAACCATAACATTATCTTTTACAGCATAACCAAAGCTTCCAAATCGCAACCAAAGGCATCTAAAACTTGAAATTTTTGAAACAAAATCAAATAAGATGTGCTGCAGCTTTAAAAATATTTAAGATATTTATTTACATTTATGGATTTTTTACAGAAGTATTAAAACATTTACATACATATATCAATAAATTAACATCCATATGAAAAATCAATGGAAATAAATGAAATTTAATAATGAATTTTTCGTCTTCTTAATTTATTATTGCCTTTGGAGCACTAGTGTTGTCATTGGTCACAGATATTGAGGGCGGTGTATCAATTTTTGGTTCACCTACATATAAAAATAAATGAAGTAAAAAAAGCTAAAAATTTTAAAAGTGGATAGTAATTTTATTAAATAATGAACTTACCTAAATCATTTCCAGCTTTTTTTAAATCACTTGCATCAAATTGTTAATTTCTTACTTGCATCTGCATTTAATATTATTTGCTCATCCTCTGCACTTAGTGGCCGATCATTATTATTGCACTATTACTTATACCGTTTTCAGCAAAAATATAATATTTATTATAAATTTTATTGTATTTTTTTCTCGAAACGTTTATTAAAAAATTTATTTTAAATAATTTTGTTGTGTTGCAGTCAGATGTTTTTGACAGACTGGTAAGGTTGTGGTAGGGCAAACTGCGTGTTGTTTTTGTATTGTTGTATTGTGGTAGTAATAAGGCCACCTAGTATTCAATTCGCCTTGCATTTTATGAACGTACATCAAAATTGTTTTTGTAATATTAATTATAAAGAAAAAAAAATCACAACAACAAAAATGTGGAAAAAACTTAAAATTAGAGCAATAAATAAAGAAATATTATATCTTTTAATATTTTGTGTATTGACCTTCAGCTTCTTTGACGGCTAAGAGTCTTTTCCTCATCGAATGGACTAGATTTTTTGTAACTGATTCAGGAATAGAGCTCCATATATTCTTTAAGGCGATTTTTAGGGTTTCTTTGCTAGAAATGCGGTAACCCTTTAATTTAGTTTTCATATGTGACCAAAAATGCTCTATCGGGGTTAAATCTGGGCTTTGTGGAGGATGAGGTAATACATTTTTGTGTTATAAAGCAGCCATTCCTTTACTACTAGGGCTGAGTGCTTTGGATCGTTATCTTGGACCAATGCAAAGCTATCACCCAAACCTATTTTTTGGGCAGATTGAGCCAAATTGTTTCTCAAAATCTGTTTTATTCATATTTCCTTCCACAAAAACAAGGTTTCCCAATCCATTTGCACTCATACCCCCACACCATTACATTTCCACCACCGTGTTTAACAGTGTGTGTTATATTACGTGGATTCAAACCTTCTCCTTCCTTTCTCCATAAAAATTTTCGACCGTCACTGCCAAATACATTAAATTTAGATTCATCGGTAAAAATTGTCGTTTCCCAAAAAATCTTTGCCCATAAACTCATTTGCATACATCAGGCGTTTTTGAATATTTACTTTGGAAAGGAGGGATTTCTTGATAGCTACGTATCCATATACATAAATCTTTCGAAGAATCTGAGGACGAAATATGTTCAATTTCTTCAATTATCTCCTGCTCTGTAAGTATTCCATAACATGGTAGATTATCATCGCAGTGGACGAAATTTTCGAATTCATTTTGATGTGCAACATCAATATTCAGTCCCAAAATATAATTTTCTAAATTGACTTGATCAGCAGAAGAAAAAAATTTAGCCTGAAATGTAACGACTGTGAAATTTATAGCAAAAACAAGTGACGGAAACTTACTTTTTTTAAAGAGCAATTGTTGAAGGTTTCACAAGCCACCAAAAGTTTTTATAATATGCAATGCTTTAAAAAATGCAATAGTTTTTCCGCTTTCAATTGCTGAGATTTGTTTTCTTATAATGTTTTGCCGATAGTAAGATCTGAAGCTCTGTATTATGTCCTGATCTAAGGGTTGTGCTACTGAAGTTGTATTAGCTGGTAAATATTACAAGTCTATGTTTGATAACTTTGCTGATGCTTTATGGGAAGATGCGTTATCAACGAACAATATTATTTTACGTCTTTGTTTTCCCATTTTAGCATCAAGGGAAAGTAAAATTTTCTGCCATAAATCTTGAGTCATACCAGCTTTGTGTTGTGAATAATATTCCAGAGGCAACACTTTGTTTTTAAAACAACTTGGATTTTTTATAATCACCGGTAGCATTGCATACAAATAGTAGTGTTAAACGTTCCTTCTAAGTCTTGAAGCCAAACCACTTTCATCAGGGTTAAATATATCTGAAGGCCCATATCTTGATATTAAAGTTGGCAAAACTGTATCAAGGAAAGCGTTTGCCTCATCAATATTGGCAGATGCACCTTCTCCTTGCACTTTTTTTAGAAGTATGCCTTCCCTTTTCTGCCAACGATGAAGCCAACCATTACTCGGGTTGAAATCAACACCCATTTCTACAGCGAAATTTTTAGCCTTTTCCAAAATTATGTTGCGGGAAATTGAGGCTCCCGGTTCACGCATTTGTTTAAACCATATTGTAAGGGCTTTCTCAACATTTGAACAGGCACCGCTCCGGTTTATTTTTGTTGACAATCTCGACGTTTTAGATTTTTCAACAGTTAAATCTTTACTTTTTCAAATTCCATTTATTGTGGCTTTAGAACAGTATTGTGGCTTTTTCGTAGTCATTTTGCAAACTCTTCACCTGTTGAAAATAAATGTAAACAATTTACAAAAGCATATGAATTGAAATTCCCTTTTACATGATGGACAGAAAAAAACATAATGCACAGAAACATGTCTTTCTTGCCGAAAAATATTTTTTTATGTTTGTGGAGCAAAAACACATTAAGTAGACGGAAACAACCGAATCATTTGCTCTTGTTTTTCGCAATGTGGTCTTATTTTGCGCAATAATTAAGCGGGTGATGCATTTAAACGCAGTTATACTGAATGATTTCGTTCCATGATGTTTAGTGCAATAAAACGGGAAACTCAATTAAGCGGGGCTCAATTAACCGAAAACAACTGTATAAGGTAACTTACATTTTTTACAGTTTCAATATTTCGTGAAATTTCTCTTTAGATTTATTATTTCTTGTCAAATCAGTTGAAAAGTTCTCCCATTCACGAATAAGAGCGAATTTTGGTCAGATTTGTTTCTAATTTATGTTTTGTGATTTTTTTTCATCAAATAGTCCCTCAGGTCTTCTATGGGGCTGTGTTGAGGTGTTTGCAACATATGAGGTATGTTATAGATGATCCACATTTTAAAAATACCGGCAGAATATTTTGGATTGTTTTCCTCTAAAACTCCCAGTTTTTCTACACTTGGCATAAATTATTTTTTTAATATTTCGATTATGTCTACGTTGCCTACACTTGCAGATTAGATGCAACCCATTCCATAAAACTTCCACTTCCATGTTTCACCGTCTTGTACGTATTATTTGGGCTGAGTTCGTTTCCTGGTTTCCTCTACACAAGTTGTCCAAAATTGTATTTCTTATTTATATAAAATTTTTCAAACGCTATACGTTTTTTTTCTACTTTCCTTTATAATAAGGGGTTTTTATGATATATTTTTGACTGATGACCGGCACTTAATAGCCATGCGAAAATTTTACCAAGCATTATGTGAAGATGTTTGTACCAAGAGTTTTATAAGTCACTGTGTTTTTAACAGGAAAATACTTTTCTAAGCGTTAATATGTCAAATTTCCTTCAATGTTCTAGTAAAATTATACGTTCTTGTGATTTTAATTTTGATAAATATGTTATAGGAAGATTATAGCTTCTCAGATAATGACAATTTTGAAGAACACAAAACCTTTTTTACCTGATTTCGCTGAATATGAAATATAAAAGACCATGCAAAATATTTTTGATGCTCCCTGTATATATTTATTCTCTTATCAATAACACATAATAATGAAAGACTGTTTATCCGTCCGATAAAATCATACCTTTAACCAAAGACACTATAGATTATTAAGATGTTGCACTGACATACATTGTTCTGCCGATGCTAAATTTTTGATAGGATTTTCCGAAAATCCCTTTGTGATTATAAAATTAAAAAGAGAGCTTATTTTCAGCGAATTACTTGTTCTCTTGGAACAATTGCTGAGTTATCACAGCAATTCATTCTTACATACATACATAGTTACCGATTTTTTAATTGTAGGGTAAGAATAAGTGTTTTATTGTTGTACAATTGTAGCTATATCGATTCATACCGAAACTCAAATTGCCTTACTAAATAAATAAATAATTTTAATAATTCTAATAAAATAAATAAATAAATAATTAAATAATTTTAATAAAATAAATAATTAAATAATTTTTCTAAAAATACTAACGGCCTTATTAATAAAATGTATGAAATGGCCTTTGTAGCAATTAATCAAGTTACAATATTTTTAACAAAATTTCAAAGTAAAATTTAAAAAATTTACAGCTTATTGTAAGAACATAAAAAATAAAATACGAACATTTTGAAAAAAAAAATGGAAGAAATAAAAATACTAATATTTTCTTTTGAAAATATTTCCACGAATATTTTTTATGGATGACTACTGATTTTGAGAGTATATTGAAATTTTTGAAATTGGCAAACGATCTACTCAACTAGACCTGCAAGCCTACAGTATAAATATCCTGCTTTTAGGAATTTTCTTACTGATCATATTATATTTATGTTAATGTCTGCAGAAAAGACTATACATTTGAGAACTTTATTGAGAATATATCATTCTACCTTCCCGTAGCTAGTATGTCCAAACTAATGAGCTATTTTCGAATAAAAATTGCACTTGATAAGTCCGGCTTAAACACACTTTTATTTTTGCCAGATGGACACTGCAAAAACCCCTCGATTCACGATTTTAATATCGCAATGGCTAAGCGATTATCTTTCAAAATAACCCAGTTTAATACCTTATGATATTGTGCAAACGACAATCAATGGGTAAACTATTGATTTTCAAAAAAAAAAAAATTAAAGATATTCGAGATATATACGACGAAAATAAAGAATATTTCAATGAAGATGGCGATTGTTTTACCTCTAACAACGTGCCAATAGAATTAACGTGAAGTCGTTATTTTTTTGGTTACATATGTAGCTCAGCGAATATCTCGTGTTAAACGTGGTATGGATATAATTAAATCAGCGCAGATTTTGTCATATCCTTCGGAAATGTTTGTTCATGCAAAAATTACGAAACAGAATTAGACTTTGGAAGTTTGTGCGCTCCGTCCGACTTATTTTTTTGAAATTTGCAAAATTGGTATAAAATTCTTCGAAAAAATATTTTTAAATAATAAAGAAATGAAAAACATAAAAAACTATTGTTGAACAATGCGTAAAATGTACCAAAGATTCAATTTATTCCTTTTGGTTTGAGGAAAGTTACGTATGTTATGAACACAGGACGGAGATGCTAAATTTACTAGTCCTTATATTATTATGAAAGCATTCTTCATGGGAAACATACATATATAAATCATCAAGCAGTGACAAAGTTAAAATTTTAAACCATTAAATATACATATGTATATAAATAAAATTAATTAATAGTTAATAGTTATCAAACATAAGCTTTTGTTTTATTATTATATAAGTACATACATACACATATTGTAAGCACACAATTGTATTTTCTAAAATAATGTCATTATAATTCGGTGTGAATCGGCGTAGTAGCAGTTTGTACAACAATAAAACAAGTATTCTTACCCTACAATTAAACAAACGGTAAGATTGGCATTTACGTAGCTTATTTCCACATAAATTGTATGAAAATATACATACTTTTTTTGGTTTTTTGATTTTATTTTTCTGGAATGTGTTGTGAACGAAAAGAAATAACATACTCCCAAACAATTTTTTTAACACGCACTTTCTACATGTGTATGTACTTATGTATGTTTTAATGTGTGTTGCTTTATGCTCTGAGTCATTGATGGACATTTCATCAAACAATTGTTTAAAATTGACGCCTCTTTTTTATAATTTTGGTGGGAAAAGAATTTCTTGCGCGGCAACGCTGCTTTTAAATTTTGCCAATAGTTTTACTTTGTGGGAGCGTTAAACAATTTAAAGCAATTTTAAAGGGTTTAAACAATTTTAAAGGGTTTTCTTATTTTTGTAAACGAAATGTCTTAAAAAAATTGTTTGTAAAAGGTATTTAAAATATATTAAGCAGTCTTTACTCGTAATGTTTTATAATTTAAATTTATATGTGAACTTCGATAATGAATTATAAGAGAATGACTTAATTAACTTTATTTGGTTTTAATGTTTCACAAGTTGATTTGTGTGGCCTTATAAAGTATATCAATTACTTCTCTAGTTGACCTGTAAGCCTTAAAAATATAAAAAATAATATAAAATACCAATGTTTTCTTTTTCTTTTTGTCAGGAAAAAAACCTTTTAAAAAACCAGCTGCAATAAACTGTAATGTAGGTCTTTTTCGTCATTGTAATCTTATTGTGGAAGTTACAAGGGCTTGATGTTTGAAACACTATTTTTGAATGCACCCTCAATAAAACGATTTCGCATTTTCTTAATTCCTTGAAAAATAAATTTAAGCAATTTTTTTGCCTGCAAACCTTCAAAATATACAAAAATAGTTGTAACATTCCAATGTTTTCCTTTGTTTTTTATTGCATGTACAGAGATTTTTAAAGGGTTTTTCTCCCTTTAAAAAACTACCTGCAATAAACTGCAATGTAGGATATCTATTTCTGAATATACCCCCAATAAAACATTTTTGGTTTTTCCCAATTATTTATAAAAAAAATAAATTTAAACACCCTCAATCAGTTTTCATGGTTTGATATGAAAATAATTTATTAAGTAATATCAGTCGTATTGTGTCTTTCAAAGTGAATTGGTTAATTTTAATTCAAAAATAAAGATAATAATAAATAAAA
Organism: Germaria angustata; assembly: GCA_963681545.1. Lineage (NCBI taxonomy): Eukaryota > Metazoa > Arthropoda > Insecta > Diptera > Tachinidae > Germaria > Germaria angustata. The sequence continues at coordinate 88,963,810 of OY812998.1, forward strand.
CAAACCGTTAATCTCAAAAAGTGAAAAAAATCTAAATCTTAGTATATATAGTATACACAAATAAATAATTTTGCCCGAAACTTTGTTAAGTCTAATGTGAGACTTGGCAACCTTGGAGTTCAAAATTAGGTTTGATTGGTCGAAACAAATATATATTATATTTCGATAAAAATCAGGATTTTTTAATTAAATTTAGTTTTATTTTATAAAAAAAATTATCTTTATTATAAAAACCGTGTATAAAGTGTTTAAAACAGCGGTGGACTTTTGATCAAACAATTGTTTATAAGAAACGCCTCTTTTTTTCTTATGCTCTTTAGTTTAATCGTTCAAGAGACTTTGGCGAGTGCACATTTTTTCTCAATTACAGTGTTTAATATAATTGGCAATGCATTTAAAAGATTTTTTTATGATAAACAATGCTTTTGGAAATTTGGAAATGTACAATGCCTTTTATGTCACCAAATATTTAAAAGGTATAGAGAAAATGTTATTAAGAGGCATTATGATTCTTTCCACTCTGATATGAATAAATATAATGATGTGTTTCGTGATGTGTTTCGTTTTGCTTGTCACTGTACCCTCAAATTATCTCACTAACACAAGTGTAAAACAATTTTGTCCATCACTGCTCTGAGTTATACAGGTATGTGATGAAAATCGTTTTCGATTTAAAATCGATTGAAAAACGTAAAAAGTTGTGATGCATACATTTATTTCGATTTCATTCTGGTTTTGCTTTAAATCGAAATCGATTTCATTTCCCATCTTGTTCTATGACAATGTGAGAAAAAAAGATGTGATGGAAAACGGAATTTGTATTCTTTTTGCGTTTTTAAATCGAGTAAGCATTGGTTCACGATTTAAAAATTTTTGTTTATTTGAAAAAAAATTGCGTGCAATAACTTGGTTAAAAATGTAAGTAAAATCCTTTAAAATAATTAAGACAAGTTTATCTGCATACATATTAATATTTATAGGGGAAAGCATATAAATACTTATTCAATTTATGGAAAAGTATCCACAGTTAGCAAAGGGTTTTGCCAAAGGAGATCGAATAGAAATCGAGAAACTTTGGCAAACACTTTCCGATAATTTTAATAGTATTGGACCACCATTGAAGAAACCAGATGCTTGGAAAAAGGTGATGATTTCAACTTACATATTATCTGGTAAATCTAATGGATTGGATGAGTCCCGCAGCTTTCTCCGTTTAATATTTTCAAATTTATTTTCTTCATTAATTAGCATTAACGATGAAACCACAACAAAAGCCATTTTTAAATAACCAACTTCTGTTTCTAGCAAATAAAAGCAAACCAGCAGGGTTGATTTTTTTTATAACCAACTGAACATGAAACAAAATTGGAATATGAAATCGATACGTTTTTTGTCACACCTAAAACCATTTTCTACGTTTTGAGCTTACGATTTCATTTCAAATCGAAACGATTTCCATCACATACCTGATACTCTAAATTAGCATCAGTACGAAATTTATGCTTTCCCTGTTACATGCTTCCCCCCTTCATCGTAAGAAGAGTAAATAATTTTCAAATTTCAAATGTAGGAAGTGAAACATCTTTATATATTTATAGTCTTTGCTTTTACTGTATCTTATATCTAATTGCTCTAAATTTCAGTTAATTGCTTTGATATTAACACGTCTATGGTTGTGGTAAAAGACTGGAATGCCATTTGTATCTTGAATGATTCGTTTGTTATCAATGTAAAGAAAAGTTTCAGGAGGAACAAATCCTTTTCTTAAGCATTCAACTATGTAGTTTTCGCTTACATAAAAAGAGCCATTATTAGGTTATTTTCATGGCACTGTGAAGATCTTAAGGGCTAATTTCTGATTAAATTAATTATAAAATTAGCTATATGTATAATACTTGCATTGTCATATAACTTTTTATTAGGTATGTATATATTTTAAATATCTATTTTGTGGGTTTCTGTAGAGTGACGTGCAAGCTCTTAAGCGATTTATTTCAAAAACTCGTACATTTTCCATGTTTGAGGGTGATACAATAAACCATATTGGACATGCTTATGTTTAGATTGGTCTTATTAAGGACTGATACATTATTATTTTAACCCTAGACTTTATATATTTTGATTAAAGTAATGGCCTGTATATACTTAATGCTTTTCTTGCTTTAGTCAGGGTTTCTTTAATATGATGATTAAAATAAAAAAAATTTTTCATGTGTACACCTAAATATTTCACCACGGAAAATTTGAAATTGTGCAATTTTGTAAGAAAGATTCTATTTCGAACTGCTTCCAATTTTTTCTAATGATGAAATTACATTTGTTTACAGGCAGCCTAAAAAGGATTGTTTCACACTTTTGTGTATAAACTTTCATGTTCCAATTAATTGCATGTTGTTCAATATAATTGTACTAATTTTAATGATTACAATTAATGTTTTCTATTTTGCTTTCTGCGTGATAAATAACTATGTGGTTTGCAAAAGAAATTATCTTATCTACATATATTGTTTCCCAAATCCAACAGAATTTACAGTTCCTTGCTGTAAGCCATTGTTAACTTTAAAGGATTTGTTAACTCTCATACTTTGATAACAAACTATTAAGCCTTTATCACTTAAAATATTATAAATCAATATAATTTGACAAATTGGATACTTATATTGAATTAATTTTTATATGAGGCCTGCAATCCATATGCTGTCCAAGGCTTTCTCCACATCAATAAGACAAACTCCGTGCAGTGATTTTTAAGCCAATTCCAAGTAATATCACAAGTAATTTTATGAATAGCGTTGACAGTGGAGTTTTTTTATTGCAAAATTTGGTTATAATATTATTAATGCATAATTCATATATTTTGCTTATATGAGGTAATAAACTAATAGTTCGTAAATTTTTAGAACTCTTTGGTTCTTTACATATTTTCGAAGCACAACAACATTTGCAATTTTTTCAATTATTTGGGAAATATGAGTTGGTAAGCACATTATTGAGTAATTTGCAGTAGTCACAAATAATTTTTTGGAATATTTTTCAATACTTCATTTGGTATGATGTAAATACCTGAAGATAATTTATTCCTTAAGCAAGAAAAAATATGTATTAAGTTATCCTTAGTTATGAAAAAGTCTTGTGTTTCTCTTTCATCAAAATTATCTGATAAAAATGTATCACTGAAGTTAATTAAAGATTTTTTTCTCTCTCATGAGTCATTTTTGCTCCTAAAGATGTGCTGATTGTTGTTGCAAGTTTCAGTAAGGCATGTTCTGAAAATCTCTTTTTCTGAAAGTGATTTAAATTTACAAGAAATATGTTTTGCACACCAAAGTTTTTGAATTTTTGTGATTTAAAACAGGTCAGCTAAATGGCTGCCGATTTAGAATCACTTGGTTATTTTTTAATCATTTTATTTTGAAATTCGCAATAAATTAATTAAATGAATAGTATGAAATGTTTTTTATTGAATTTTATAGTAAAACAGACAATTTTGCATTAAAGAACTTTAAAGTATTGATGATTTGCATTGTGGTTTTGCATTTACTTTTTGTTGTCAGCTGTTTTAATTCTTCGAAAATACATCGATGCTTGCGGTTTTCATCATGTAAATATCTTTAACGGAATATAAAAGAAAATTTCAATAAAATAATTTGATATTTTGACTAAACGTTTATTAATTTTCAATCCGTAAAAAATGTCATTAAAACAAAGCATAAGCTGTTGCTTTCGAAATGGTAAAATCAGACCGAAAAGTTAAATGTGTTGTGACTTTTAGAAATCACATTTGTGATTTGGAATTTTGTGACTTTCAGAACATGTCTGAGTATATTTGAAACGGCCGATGTTCGATTCGATTCTTTGAATTTAGTCTCAATCATATCCAAAACGTATTTAAAAGCAACGAGTCTAAAAACAGTTATTAGATTTTTTTGATACATTTACTTAGTTTAAATTCGGCAATGAAAATATGTTTGACGAATTCCTTATTTCTGTTCTCAAAGTATTCAGCTCTGCCACTGTATAATTATCTTCATTGTCAGAGGATGAAAATAAGGCACAACTCATTTTTAATTTTGTTATCACAATACAAAATATCACAAAATTTCAATTTCTTTTTATTATTATTATTTTAACAGTTCACAACAGTCTGTTTCATAATATTAAATTATTATTAACATTTTCTGTCATTCTCTTCCTTTAATTCTATTACAAATTTCTTGCAGTCGAAAATTTTATGTAGTACCACAAAGAAAAATTTTCAGAACCAATACGACTATACTCGAATCACGTTTTCGAGAACCGCAATAAGGTTGAATATGCGTTAATATTAATACCTCAACACCACAAGTATAAAATATATATACAGGCCTGTCACAGAAATTTTTCGCAATGGTTTTGATTACGAATTTTCAATTCGATCGAACTTGTTTTGCCTTCAGACTTTGATTGATTTGCTCCATTCCGACAAATTCTAGTTTTGTTATTTTTAAGTTAGTTAGTTTGGTCTTTGTTGAACCTTCGTAGTGAACAGACGTATTAGCGGTTTTTTTTACAAACAAAAATACAAAAAAATCGTAATAAGTACTGATTCGTAATAAGTATTGATTTTGTGAAATTTGCTTAACTTGCACTAATAATATTTTTCATATAATCCGAAACAACAAAAACAAAAAAAACAACCGCTAAAAAGTGACTGAGGAATACTCTGCATGAGTACCTCAAAAACAAACAATTGTGAAGTGAGTTCTAACGGCAGAAGTGCCTATTTTACTGTGAGTTCTGATATTAATGCACACAATAAAAATAAAAAATCGGATGATAGTCTTTTTCTAACGGCAAAGCCAATTTTTCGCGAGCGATCAACTTCGCTTACTCCAATGCCAAGTAGTGATTCGGTAACATTACCATTGCCTAGTTCATCTCTATTTAAGTCAGCGCCATTATCCGCTCCGGGCTCGTGTTCATCACTTAACCAAGTTATCACTACAGACAACAGTAGTCTGAAACCTAAGGTGCCTGTCGGAATGGACAGATATATCACAGTGGTAAAGCGCGGGCGAAGCCCAAATTCTTCAAAGATCTCTTCGGTCCCCAAGATATCCAGGGATATCGACGCCGCCTCAGCTAACCGTCAAAACCGTTTCAAAATATTGCAAGTTGACAGCGACAGACCCGAAGAATCCTCGAAGAAAACCTCCAAACCACCACCAATCTATCTTAGACAAAAAAAATTCAAACACTCTTATTAAAAAGCTAATCTCGGTTATTGGTGAAAAGGCATTTCACATTGTCCCAATAAAACGTGGTAATATTGACGAAACAAAGATCCAAATATACGAAGAAAAAGATTTCCGCAAAATGGTTAACGAATTTGAAAAAAGTAAAACAAGTTTCTACACATTCCAGCTTAAGAGTGCTAAAGGCCTACAGATCGTATTGAAGGGCATAGATTCTTATGTTGTTCCTGAGGAAATAAAAGATGCTCTCACCCTCCAAGGATTTAAGGTTAAAAATGTCTCTAACATAATAAACAGGGAGAAGATCCCCCAACCCTTATTTCGCGTTGAACTGGAACCAAATGATATTAAACTGAAGAAAAATGAGACACATCCTATTTATAATTTGAAATATCTGTTATACCGGAAAATCACAGTTGAAGAACCACACAAGCGCTCAGGACCCGTACAGTGCCATAACTGTAAAGAATATGGCCACACAAAAACTTACTGCAAATTACCTACTGTTTGTGTTGTGTGCGGTGAATTACACAGTACTGCTATTTGCAATAAGTCGAAGGACCAGAAGGAAAAAAAGTGCAGTAATTGTGGAGGTAATCACACTGCTAACTACAGAGGTTGTCCTGTATACTCCTTCGTTAAACAGGCTATGATTCAAAAGCCTAAAGTAGTCCCAGCGCAAACAGGAAATACATACTCCGCCACTTATCCTGTAATGGCCCAACCAATCTCTACACAAGTATCGTATGCTAACGCTGTGAAGATCAACTTCGTTCCCATGCAAAAAGTGTCACCACCAACTAATACAACAAATGCAAATGCAAGCTTTAATTTCAGTCGCCTTGAAAATACTATTGATAATTTGGTGCAAACTATAAACAACTTTACAACAAATATGACTAGCATGATGCAAGAAATGCTGCGAATGCAGAACACACTGCTTCAAGCATTAGTTAACAAGCCATGAACACGCTAAAGTTATGTTTCTGGAACGCAAACGGCATTCGCCAACATAGAAACGAACTTGAGCACTTCCTCACGGTGAAGAATATTGATATAATGTTGGTATCTGAGACTCATTTGACTTCGAGAAGCCTATTTAAAATGAGTGGCTACACCTTATACGATACAAAGGACCCGAGAGGAAGAGCATGCGGAGGATCAGCAATTCTAATAAAGTCAAGACTCAAACACTATATTCTTGAGAACACTTGTGAAGACCATCTACAAGCAACAAATATTTGCATAGAAAATTTTTGTTCAAATCTCGTAATATCATCAGTTTACTCCCCTCCCAGATTTTCAATCAGTGAGGATCAATACGAGGATTTTTACAAAACTCTTGGCCCTTGTTTCGTAGCAGCTGGAGACTACAATGCAAAACATACGTTCTGGGGATCGCGTCTTATTACACCTAGAGGCCGAGCATTGTTCAACACAATTTCAAAAATGGGTTTGGATGTCATTTCGAGCGGGGAGCCCACTTACTGGCCTACTGACATACAAAAAATTCCGGATGTTATAGATTTTGGGGTCATGAAAAATATCCCTAGGGATTTAATTCATGTTGAAGCTTCACACGATCTCTCCTCCGATCACACTCCCACGATCGTTACAATTTGTAGCCCACTAAGAAGTGACTTACCTCACCCATATGTGAAGGTGATAAATCGTGTTAACTGGCTGGGGTTCAAAAAATATCTCAGTAGTCATTGTGCGGAAAACATCAGGCTTAGAACTCCCGATGATATTGAACTTAACATTGCCAATCTTACCGAGAACATTAAAGAGGCTGCTAAACATGCCACTACCTCCCATCCGCAGACTGGGTTTAATAGAATTTATTCTGCGGATATTAAACGTCTCGTATGTGAAAAAAGAAGAGCTAGAAGGGAATGGCAACAGCACAGATCACCACAACATAAAATCAGACTTAGAGAATGCACTAAACGACTCCAAGAGTTGCTTGCATGAAAAATCTGCTTCTCTTAAGAACTATCTGGAAGGTCTCGATGTCACAGCAGCATCTAATTACTCCTTGTGGCGCGCTGCTAAAAAACTTAAAACACCCGTTGAGTCTAAACCACCCTTGCGCACTTCTACCGGAGGTTGGGCAAGAACCAATACTGAAAAAGGTAACATATTTGCTGAGCATTTAAAACACGTATTTACCCCAAACTCATGTACTGGTGCTGTTGATTTGCCGAGTGTAGTTGCTCTACCCCCTCGACCCATAAAGTTTAAGATGCGTGATGTGCAAAAACTAATTGCTGAAACCAACCCAAAGAAGGCCCCGGGTATTGATGGAATTAGTAACAAGATGCTGATGAATTTGCCTCGTATTGCTATTAGAATCCTGTTATTTATTTTTAATGGCATTTTACGATTGCAGTATTATCCACACAGCTGGAAACTTGCCATGGTCAAAATGATTCCAAAGGCGGGCAAAGATTTTACTAAGGCTGAGTCATATAGGCCAATAAGTTTGCTGTCAACAATTTCAAAGCTCTTCGAAAAACTGCTCATGACAAAATTGTCCCCAATTCTAACTGATAATGGGTGCATACCGGACCATCAATTTGGGTTTAGAAGTCAATATAGCACCATTGAACAAACTCATAGATTGGTTCATTTCATAAGAAGAACATTTGAGGAAAAGAAGTATTGTTCTTCCCTCTTTATTGATGTTTCTCAAGCATTTGATAAAGTGTGGCATGAGGGCCTGATTTTGAAATTGAGGAGATATTTACCAATGAACATTGTGAATCTATTGGAAAGTTACATTCTTGCCCGGAAGTTCACTGTCGTGGAAGGAGACTTCACGAGTGTGCCCGAAACTATCTCATCTGGGGTGCCACAGGGGAGTATACTGGGGCCAGTTCTGTACTTGATTTTTACCTGTGATATGCCTCTGAGCAGTAATATCTTCACTTCTACATTTGCCGATGATACAGCCTGCCTTAGTATGCATGAAAACCCTCACGAGGCATCCCGATATCTTCAGGAACATATTAACTTGTTGGAGCTGTGGTTGAACTTATGGAGAATAAAAGTAAATGAACAAAAGTGTGTTCATGTCACATTTACCCTACGAAGAGTTACTTGTTCCCCCATTCGAATCAACAATCAAGTTGTTCCTCAACATTCACAGGTGAAATATCTTGGTATACACCTCGACCGACGCCTCACATGGAAAAACCACATTGACTCTAAGCTGACACAAATAAAACTCAAATTGACTCAGATACATTGGCTGATTGGTAGAAAGTCTACCCTCAGTCTAGATTGTAAACTTTTAATATACAAGTCGCTTTTGAAACACATATGGTGTTACGGAATTCAGCTATGGGGCACTGCTTCAGCTTCCAATGTAGAGAGAATCCAACGAATGCAAAACAAAATTTTAAGGTTAATAACATCGGCTCCATGGTACATGAAAAATTCAATTTTACATCGTGATTTAAATATGCCACTTGTGACCGCTGAAATTGCAAAATATGCAGGCAAATATTTAACAAAACTCGAGTCCCATCCTAATCCGCTTGCTCGTAACATCTTGAACTTTCCTGGACACATCCGCTTAAAAAAGAGGGATACTAGGGCTTTAGTACGCAACACTGCAGATGAAATTTTTTGAAAATATTCTTGTACTTAATGCGACATTTATTTATTTTTAATTACTATCACTAAGTTTATGTCCGACACTGGTTGGGCCTAATTATTATATTTATATTTAAGATTTGAATACTTATTGTTAGTTCACTTTAATGAAGATACAATAAAAAAAAATTAGTGGAAAAAAAAATTTTAAGTTAAATGTGGCAATATTGCTCACTAAATGTGGCAATATTGCTTACTAAATGTGGCTATATTGTGCAAACCAAAACAAAAACATATGGTTATTAAAGAAAGAAAATACAATTTAAATAGCAGACAATTTTTATAATAATTAAAAAAAGTTTTGAACAAAAAATGCCATGTCATGTTGTTGCACATTTTTGGGAGTGCATGTGCGTGTTTTCTTCCTGTTTAGGTTTGGTGATGGGGTTAAACTGAGACGCTTTCTTTTCGGCATTGTGTATTTTTTTCCGGTTGATTTTTGTTCTTCAAAAGGATTGTTTTCTTTATTAGTTACAATCAAATCACAATGCGGGGATCTTTCAAAAATTGTTTCGCCTTCAAAATTCTTTGGAGTGCTTTTTGAAGTGGAAGGTGCACAGCTAAGCATAGTGACATTTGCGTAAGGAGCTTCTTCTTTAATAGTTTGATGAACTTTTCCTGCACGTATCGGCTTTAGAACACTTTCTTCATTTTCTTCTTCGGAATCTAACAAAACAGTTAAATCTGTATCAGCAAAATCTCTTGCACCAACAATGCCTTCAACACTTCTATAAATGCCACTCAATGCTGCGATAGATTCCTCCACGTCCGACAGAATGTATTTATTGAATTGGCCACCACCGGTCTTTAGATTTTCCTTCTTGTTGTGACTCATTTTGTTTTTTACGTATGCTTTCCAATCTGTCCATGTTTTTTTCCAACCATGGCAATCTTTCCTTGGTGGGCCAGAGGAGTTCAACTTTTCGGTCAAGGATTCCCATAGCAAATCTTTTGCCACTCTGTCTCCTTTTACATAACCCCTAGCTATGTCTTGGTGCTTTTCCATAAATTCAAGAAATATTTTTTCTTGCTGGATATTTCTATGTTTACGCCTAAAAAAATTTATTTGTTAACAAATTTTTAAAATAATTTCTAAACATCGACAATACTTACATTTTTTATAACCTCCTTAGCTTATGAACAAACAGCTGTGTACTTATTTTGATGCCAGTATGTTAATATATTGAACAATGAAAATTTTTGTTGAGGAATTAAAGTGGTTTCCCTTAAAAAATAGTCTGGTAGCACTTAATATCAGTTTTTGTTATCTGTTTAATTTTTTCCTTAAAACATGAGAAATTCTTACAATTATTTCTAAATAAAATAAAAAAATGTAACTAAAAGCTTAACATATTATTTTCTTTATTCAATCAAGAAAGTTTTAAATTTGTTTTTGTACTATTACATACAAAAAATGCAAATTCGATCATGAAATTAAAAGTGGTTTCATTTCGAGGAATTTTGTCGATTTTTATTTTCTGAAGAAGCTTTTACGGAATTGAAATAACTTTCGATCGAAATGGATTTCTGTGGCAGGCCTGATAGACTTAATAAAATTTACAAAAATAATGAAACATACCCGCCTTTACATTATCGTAATATTTCTCTCTCCTTATGAGAAAAACTTTTTCTTGAAGACAATATCAAAGTATAGGCGTGATAACAAAACTAATCTAAGTCTCAAGCATGCCGGTTTTGACAGCGTACAACTTTTTTATGTAAATGAAGACATAACGCTGTATAATTATAAATTTTTTAAGGAAACACTTACGACGGAAATAACCAAATCAATTAAAACAGCAAATACTTCCCGTGAATTATTGTATATGCGAGAGTATGGCTCTCAAGATGCAACACACGTTGAACTTATCGATCAGCTTCCCATAATATAACACTTTTCACAGTCAACATTTATTATATCTATCCTTTTTATTGTTAAATAATTATTTTGGAGAATAACTCGAATAATAAATTTGATAAGTAACAAAATTTTATTAAAAATTAAAGATGACAATACAAGAAAACAAAGCCTCATAGAACGTAAGCTTCTGAGACAGAAATTTTATTTTTATATTGCACTATTTCCTTATCGGCGAGCCAAGATAATTTAATTATTTTTGCAATTGTTCTTTAAAAATACTTGGAAGAGTGTGTAGTGTTGGTCACACTTATATACGTATTGTGTTGGTCACATTAATTTTATGTAAATAATCGGGTATGTTCTAGAATCCGAATTCACTCGAAAGTGGATTTCTTTAGCATTTTTTTGTTCTGCAATTCACATCCCCATGTTTTTATTCGTTTTCAATTAGAGTAGTAAGGGGTGGGTGAAAGTAAAACGAATCGTACTTTATTCTTATAAAGGCTAACATTATTAAGAAAAAAAATTTTGGTTTTTGTTTGAAGTGTTTTTTTTTTATTGAATTTCATCAAAACAATTTAATTTTTCACAGAAATATTAATGCAAAGAAATTTTTTTAAACTTTGCCAAAAATTTCAATTTGGTTTTGGCAGATCTCACTTGAGTAAAAAAACATGAAAAAAATACAACAATTTTGTTTATGTTCGAAAACACAAAGTTGCCCTACATACTAAAGTTTGATATGTCAATATTTTTTGAACTAAATCTTAATGCATTTAGATCTTATTGAAAAAGAAAAAGAATTTTTTGAAGGAAATTAAAACCAATTTCATTTATATATATCTATTTCAACAATAATTATAATAATATAATTGCATTTAGTTGTAAAATCGCAATGTAATAATCAGGCAATACTTTGTTTTAACAACATATGCTGCCAAGACAACGTAGTCGATATGCCTATAGCCGGCAAACAGCCGCGCTGATAATTAACGCAACTAGAAGAAGAGAAGAGAATAAAATTAATAATCTCTTTTAAAAACTTGTAAAATCAAAGCCAGCTCGTGAGGTCTTTGTATTTGTTGATGTGAATTTAAACTAACAAGAGCATGTTTCATGTTCAAAAGTTGTACGATGTAACTGTATATCAAATCAAGCAGATCAACCAAAAGCAAATAATTTTATTTTCGTTCGTTGTCTTTTTTGAGAGTATTGAATAATTTTATTTTCATTCTATGTTTCTTTAAGAGTATTAATTTTGTTTTTATTCGCGTAGAAAATTAATTGAAAAATTTGAATATCTTTATTTTCATACTCTGTAAATTGTTTTACACCCAATTTTCACGATGATTTTTTAAGACATGTCTTTTTTATTTTCTTTTAAAGTTGCTCCCAAAATCATGTCATATTTTCATGATGATTTTTAAAACATGTCTATTTCTTCACTGTTGTTGTAAAAAAAACTCTTATTTGATAGCCAGAGTTGTTTTTTTTTACTTTATCTTTAATTCCTTTTATTCCTATAATTTGGGCGCCAAAAACGGAATTTAATAACTTGAGAAGTAAAGTATTTAAAAAAGTAAATTTTCCTAAAAAAAAAAAAAAAAATCAAAATTGGGTGCTATATAGAAAACCTCGAAGAAAGCAATGGAGGTAAAACTAGTGAGTGGGTGAAGCAATGGCGGAAATGCTGAGTGGAGCGAGGTACATTTTCGTTTCTTATGAACGACTTCTTGGGAGATAAATCGTCTTTTCTGAACTATATCAGAATAAGCCGAGAGACATTTAATTTGATACTCGCAAAAATCGAAGGTGATATAGTAAAACAAGATACCATCTTGAGAGAAGCGATAACTCCAGCAGAGAAACTGGCAGCCACACTCCAATACCTCGCTACTGGAGAGTCCATCAAAAGCACAAATTATCAGACGAGACGATCACCCCTATCGGGAATAATTTTCCGCATGAAATCATTCCACATTATTGCAATCGTGAATAATTTCCCCCGAAAAAATTCCACTTAAAACAAAATTCCCCTTATCGGGATGACAAAACGCAATGACGGTGGGGTTGCCATAAGATGTCAAAATGAAAATGATCGCAGCGTATTATCAGATGAAATTAGGGAAAAAATGGGAGATGAATATGATATATACTTGCCAAAGATGAGAATGCCAAAAATTCTAATAGTCGGAATGAGTGAAGAACTTGAAAAAAGTGTAATCATAAAGGCAATAAAAATGCAAAACAATATAGAAGATGACCACTTGGAATGCGTTAGGGTGTATAGATCGTATAAAAACTTGAAGGTTTAAAATGCGATAATAGAAACGGACGCAAAAGGTTTTGATAGTATTTTAAAAAGAGGAAGAATTAATATTGAATGGGATAGGTGCCCAGTATATGAAAACTACAATGCCTTAAGATGTTTCAAATGTTGGGGTTTTAACCACCTCGCTAAAAATGTAGAACAGAGACACAGATATGTGCAAAATGTAGTGAGAGCGGACACACATACAAACAATGCAGGAGCAAAGACACAAAATGTATAAATTGCATCAAAGCTAAAAAAAGATTAAATATTAGCGAAATAGATGTTAACCATGATTGCAGGAGCTCAGAGTGCCCAGTTCTGCAGCGGAAGAAAAAAAAATAGAGGCTAGTAGAACAGCGTACTAGCAACCAAATTATATAACAGGTCTATACTGGAATATAGGAGGGCTCACAACAAACTTTGAGGAATTGGAAATTGCAACTTTCGAAAAAAAACTTTGATTTCATATGCCTTGCTGAAACTCATTTAACAGATGACATTGATGATGGTAAGTTTTTCTTAGAAAAATACAACATATTAAGATGTAACAGTGTATCAAGACACACAGGCGGTATATGCTTTTGTACTAAAAATAATTGGAAAATAACCGATGTAGAGAGGATTTGTATGGAAAAAAAATTGGTGGTTGAAGATCAATATTGTAAATAATAGACATAAATTTACTTTAGCTGGAGTGTATACTGTAGTGTCTTTGACAAGTCGTAGTTACCATACCGTCTGTATGTAACACGAGCTACATACTTTGTTGTAGCAACATTGTCCACACACACTGGGAATATGCTGAGTGGCTCATTTACACATACTGTAAATGTGCTGACTAGTTCATTCCCATCCTAATGTTTATTTATAAGTATCGTATTCATAAGTATTCAACTGTGTTAGTATTAGTGTACTTTTAGGTCTTTAGAATATAAGATTTAATTGTACAGTTAGTTATAAGCAGAGATTGAGTGAATAAAGAGCACTTGCGACGTGAACGGTCGCAAGTCGCATAAACTCAAATTTATTGTGTTCAACCAGTTCTTTGGCGATCCTCTGTGGCCACCATGCCACATTACATGGCGATCCTGCCATCCAACATTATATGGCGATCCTGCCACACCTGTGAATATCAAACAGCAAGGCATGAAGAAATCACAAAAATTATTGATTTGTCGTGATTGTTTTAGTGAAAAAAAAGATAATTACATACATACATCTTAGTTTTCCTTGTGTAGTATTAGAACTTACACTGATTTAACATCATATTCCGAGTGTCGGTAATCAAAGAACAGTTTGAATGCTTGGTGTGATCATGAAGGAGAGACAACCATACATAATAAATCATTAAAAGAAAAATTAACGTAGATAAAAATGCATAAAATTCTGATCCCGTCAATGATACCCGTGATTTGCGTAAGGCTATGAGAGGCTTTGGTACTGATGAAGACGCACTAATCAACACACTCCCATAAAACTACTTTCAATGACGAAAGAACAACATGAAATAACAACAAAGTTCATCCCCACTTACAATGACGAAGGACATATCAACACATTCCCACAACTTGATAACAACAAAAGGGTAATATATTAATATAAAGCAATAAGTGCATAATATTTATTTATATATATGTATAATTACAACTAACAAAAAAAAATATATATATAAATTATATATAAATAAATAAATAACCACTATCAATGTGGTATAACAAAAAAAATATATAAGAACCACAAACAAGATTACTAAAAACTAAATCACCCTTGCATACATACGTGTCCTTGCATGGGTATAACAATTCAAGATTTAACCGTTTCGATCATTAATTGGTAATGACCGGCTTATGCCATTGCCACTATTCACCCTGCAAAAACATGGTGACGGTCGTAATGACATAAGTACCTTTAAATTTAAGTACTAAAACGTCCTAGACAGAGACATACTAACAAGTAGCTGGCTGTGTAAACTTAATATAAGTAATATTATTGTAAACTTTCATTTTGTATATGTAAACGGCCAAGCTACTAACGTACGTAACAGTGCTAGAAGCTTAGCTTAATCCATTATTCTTGAAAATTTTTTTTATCAAAAGTTATTAGAATGGGTGGTAAGGAATCAAAAATTGAACAACCAAACGCTAATGTCGTAAATGACATGGTGGTCCCCACCAGTCTATTTAATAATAATAATCAGTCTATTAGCCATGCAACTATTGGTAACTCTTTACCAATTGCACACAAGATCCTTGAAAAAGACTTACACTAGAGCTGCGTCAATAGCTAACAATCTAGACAGAGTCTAATATAAAGATTATTTTTGTTTGCTTTTCTTTAGATGCGCATGGGCATTATTCGAGGAAATTTAAATCCATAACATAACCAATTGTTAAAAACTTTCCTGCTCTAAGTACTTCGAAGCAAAATTTGCTATATTCCACTTCTATCAATTTATCTTCCTTTGTTTCTTTGCTAACAAACGGATTTTTTTCCGTCTCTTGTGTATCAGCTTGTACATTATTTGATTGGAATTAAGAGATACTATTTCTCCGGTATCCGGTATATTCCTACATGCTCCAATACATACGTTCTTTACTTGCGAAACTAAACCAAACATTACTTTTCGCTTGGCAAGACTTCTTCCAAATTTATGTCAAGAAAGAATACTTCCATACTGTCTTTTTAACTGTGAACGGATTGTTATCTCATTCGCTTTGCTCTTATGCAATTTCCTTATCAGTTCCTTAACTAATGGAATGGGAAGCAATCGTATCCAGGGCTAAGGCAATAAAAGAGGAATTCCTTAAATCATACAAATGCTTAAATACCGACAGGGATACAAAACCTGAAACAGTCAACAAACATATAAACATACTTCACAATCAGTTGGAAAAACTCAGAGTACTACTTAATACAAATTATAGTAGGTTTACAACAGCTCATCAAACCTCCGCTGATAATTTTTATTCCGACCTACGTGAAAAATTAATTTCCGTAAGTTACAGAAAAAACTTCAAAGTATTTGTTCCACACTCAATCCATGAACCAATAGTGTTCGATCCTTTACCCAAAACGGAACAAAAACAAATATCCAAAATGCCTCAAACGGTAGTAGAGTTTTTAAATACTGCCTCTAGGTTAATTCCAGACTTAGATGGAAATTCCGAAAACTTGCAAAGCTTTATCGATGCTATTAATGTAGTAGATTCGATTAAAGAAACTCACGAATCAGTAGCTGTAAACCTTATCAAAGCAAAATTGAAAGGAACAGCAAGAAATCTAATTTCATCAGAAACTACATTACAAGAAATAATTTCTAAGCTAAAAACAACGGTTAAAGGTGAATCGGTTGATGTAATTAATGCCAAATTATTGATTATAAGACAATCAGAAAAAAACGTTAATGTCTACGTCAACGAGATGGAGGAGTTAACGAAAAAATTAGAAACAGCCTATATTAGAGATGGGTTACCACATGAAATAGCCAACAAATATGCTACACGTTCAGCAGTTACGGCTATAACCAAAAACACATCTAATGACAGAGTTAAAATTATTATGCAATCAGCTAACTTCAATAACATGAATGAAGTAGTAACGAAATTCATAAACAGTTGCACCGAAGCATACGGTCAAGAAAATTCTATTCTAAGCTATGGCTTCAGACGCCAAGGTTACAATAATAATAATAATAATAGTAACCAAAGCAGAAGCAACAGCTTTAATCAATCCTTCAACAATTCTCAAAATAGAAACACTCGTTTCAATCGCAATAGAAACAATAATAACGTATCTTATCGTAATAACGGCACTAACAACCGTAATTACAATAACAATAATTCTGGTTCTTATCGTAACAATAACGATAATAGAAACCGTCACAATAATACCAACAATTCTCAAAACAGAAACAAATCTATCCGCAGAATTCGACTCGGGAAACGAGCAACGACCTCTAATTACTCAATAGGAACCAAAACGTACAATATTAACTTAAATTTATGTAGCTATTTACGCTGTAGACCTACTCTAAATGATGGAACTTCAATTTTATTAATAGATACTGGCGCTGATATTTCAATTATCAAGCACAACCAGGTCTTAAATGAATCAATAAATGTTTATAATAGAAAAAATTTAAATGGTATTGGTAATGGTATAATTTCAACGTTAGGCAGTGTACAATGCGAATTAAAAATAGACAAATATCTAATAAAACATATCTTTCAGGTAGTTACGAATGATTTCAAAATACAAGCAGATGGAATAATTGGAATGGATTTCATACGAAAGTATAATTGTGTCTTACAATCAGTGTTGGGCAAAATACATGGCTTGCGGTATTTAAAATACAAAATACAAAATACTTGCTGATCATGTATTTAAAATACAAAATACAAAATACTTTCAGAATATGTATTTAAAATACAAAATACAAAAATACTTAAAAATCTGTATGTATTTAAAATACAAAATACTTCCATTTATTGCACGTATTTCAAATACAAAATACTTTCACGTCATGTACATGTATGTATTTATGTATTGCTAATGACAGTACCGTATCTTCTATTCAACGTACGAGCCAACCCACTCAATTGTCTACAGTCGCCGAAAGAACACCTGTTAATTTTTTATTTTCATGATATTTTAATGATAGGTTATTTTCTTACTCTGAACCAAGAATAGTGGCATTATTCCAGATTACTATACCGGATGAGTTGTTTAATATAGTTATTTCTCCAAATTTCTGGCCTAATGGTATTTACGTTCGCGAATTTATATTTAAAACAAGACAAAGGAATTCTGCTCAATTGCCTTCAACGGCAACAAATATTTAAAAAAACTAAACAAATATATTCAAAACTTATTCTTATATACCAAAATGTTCGTGGCATTAATAAGAAGTTGTCTGCGTTATTTAATCAAAGTTACTCATTTGACTATCATGCTATAGCATTTACTGAAACATGGCTTAATGATAATACATATATTGAACACGGAAATTTTTGCTGCTAAGTATACTATATATAGACGTGATCGTAGCAATAACATAAAGGAAGGTGGTGTCTTGATAGCAGTTTCTAGCCTGCTCACTTCCGAAGCTTTATCGTTTACGTCTTTTCTGGATATTGAATTTATGAATTCAACATAAGAGAATTTTCGTAACGTGTTCGTATATCCCTTCTAATTCACCTGAAATAATTTACCAGAAACACTCAGACGCTATCTCCTCCGTTGTGCGAATGTCTAATCACAATGATACTATCATTGCAGTTGGTGATTTTAATATGCCTATTATTTCCTAGAACCGTTCTACTGATAATGGTTAATTCACGCCCTATAAATCTGGCGCCAATGAGAAATACACTGATTTTATTGATTGCTTACTAGATGTGAATCTTTATCAGATGAATGGCATCTATAACGATAATATTAAATTTTTAGACCTGGTTTTTGTAAATGATTATGTTGACACCTCTGTTCTTCGCACTGATTCATTCACTTTGCGAGAAGACCGCCATCATCCTATAATTTTAGTAAATTCATGGTTTTCATTATATACATCTCATTCTGCGGAAAAATCGATAGTCAATACTTTATGCTTCAAGAAAGGGAATTATAGCAGGATAACTTAGCTACTTCATAATACTGACTGGAGTAGTTTACTGTCAATTTCTAACTTTGAAAACAAAGCTGATGTCATCGATCATATTATTATGAGTTTCTACAAAGGATATATTTATTTGATCTTGAACCAATGTTTTCCAAGAAAACCTGTTCAGATTCCTTTGGACCGCCATGGAATACTAAAGCTCTTTCTAAAATTAAAAATAGCAAAAATAAATTTTATAAAAAGTATAAAAAATCTGGATCAGCATCAGACTTTCGTCAAAATTAATTGCTCCAATATTGGAAGTCAGTCTATCTTAATCCCTTTTATAGATGAATTGTCTGTTCTTAACGGTTTAAAGAAATTAAAATTTTCCTGCAACAGTGGATCGGATAAAAAACATGGTTTGCAGTATTTAAAATACAAAATACAAAATACTTGCTGATCATGTATTTAAAATACAAAATACAAAATACTTTCAGGATATGTATTTAAAATACAAAATACAAAATACGTAAAAATCTGTATGTATTTAAAATACAAAATACAAAATACGTATTTGTATTTTAAATACGTATTTCAAATACATGTATTTCAAATACTGCCCAGCCCTGCTTACAATACTCCAATGATAGAGATTTGATTATTATCCGATCAAATGAAATTGATCATGACATCAGAATACCTCTTAGAAATGGTCCAACCATAAACTCAATATCACTTCCTGCTAGATCTTAAGTTATAAGATCCATACAATTTGAATCACCGGAACAAAATGTTTTGATACCTTATCAAACAATTCAAAACGGCGTTTACATCGCAAATACAATAACTTCCAAGTCAAATCCTCTGGTAAAAATAATTAATACCACTGAACAAGATTTAATAATTTCTGATATTAAACTTGTTACCGAATCCCTTAAAGATTACAAAATTGCAAAACAAAATGGCGCACCAGCCAGATCCAAAGAAAAAATGGAACGACTTTCTAAAAACTTCCCATCTTTCGTAGAAAATGATCTAAAATCCTTATACCATGAATTTATAGATATTTTCGCTCTAGAATCTGAAAACATATCAGTCAATAATTTTTATAAACAAAAACTTAAAGTAAATAATAAACAACCTGCCTACATTAAAAACTATCGAATACCTCATTCTCAAAAAGAAATAAATAATCAGGTTGATAAACTAATTAAAGATGATATTATTGAACCATCCATTTCAGATCACAACAGTCCTATACTCTTAGTACCAAAGAAACCTTTACCTGGTACAACGCAAAAGAGATGGAGACTAGTAGTAGACTACAGGGCAGTAAATAAAAATTTAATAGCTGATAAATTTCCGTTACCTCGCATAGATGATATTCTTGATCAATTGGGCAGAGCTAAATTCTTTTCTTGCCTTGATCTTATGTCAGGTTTTCATCAAATAGAGCTTGATGAGGAATCTAGAGATATTACATCCTTTTCCACAGATAAAGGATCATTCAGATTTAAAAGATTACCGTATGGTTTAAAAATAGCACCAAATTCTTTTCAACGTATGATGTCACTAGCTTTTTCAGGTCTATCTCCAGCACAAGCATTCGTGTATATGGATGACCTTGTAGTAATTGGTTGCTCACAAACACATATGTTACGAAATTTAAGAAATGTATTTGAATTATGCAGAAAACATAATCTAAAATTACATCCAGACAAATGTTCATTTTTCCGAACTGAAGTAACATTCTTAGGTCACAAATGTACTGATGAAGGTATATCGCCTGACGACAGTAAACTTTCTATAGTCCAAAACTATCCTACACCAAAGAATGGTGATGAAGCTAAACGCTTCATAGCATTTTGTAATTATTACCGAAGGTTCATACCAAACTTCGCTGAATCATCCCGACATATTACTAGATTGTCAAGAAAAAATATTCCTTTTGAATGGAACCAAGATTGCGAAAAATCTTTTCAATACCTCAAAAATCAATTAATAAGTTCTAAAATTTTACAATACCCCGATTTTTCTAAAGAATTTTTTATTACGACAGACGCAAGTAAACACGCTTGTGGTGCTGTCCTTAGTCAAGAAAAACAAGGTATATTAATGCCAATTTCATATGCTTCTAGATCATTCACTAAAGGTGAAAGTAACAAATCTACCATAGAACAGGAACTAACTGCAATACATTGGGCTATAAAATATTTCAGACCATACATTTACGGTAAAAAGTTCGTAATTCAGAGTGATCACAAACCACTTACATATCTATTTTCTTTAAAGAATCCATCGTCTAAACTCACGCGTATGGGACTTGACCTCGAGGAGTACGATTTTGTAGTTATGTATATTAGGGGTCGAGAAAATACAGTGGCAGACGCACTGTCACAAATAGAATTTAAAGATATTAAAAATATTGAAGTCAATACAGTCCTGAGAGTTAGCAGCAAGACTACAGGCTAAAACAAGCAGAGAAAGTGCGAACGACACTCCTGCACAAAAAACAGAATCAGTGAATTTTAAAATATATGAGGCTATAAATGCCCAGGAGCACCGTAAAATACCTAAATTGTATTTTACAAAGGATAAAGTAATTATCCATAAGGGAAAGCAAGTACTTTCCGAATTTAAGTTGAAAGATCTTATTATTAATAGAAATGTCGACCTAGGTCACCTCTTTCTAAAGCTTGAAAAAATAGCTAATAATCTTGGTCTCACAACATTGCTATTTTCACTAGATGATAGTATGCTTAATTACCTAGGAACAAATATAGAAACCTTCAAAAGAAAAGGTAATACTACAATCTTGCAAGATTCAAATTTAACAATTGTGATCGTACCAAAACTTACTAAAGTTTCTACTGATTCTGAAAAAATGAGAATTATGCAAAAATACCATGATGATCCTATTACAGGTGGACATACAGGCATAACTCGAATGATAAAAAAATAAAACTTCAATATCATTGGAAAGGCATGACTGAGATATAGCTAAGTATGTCAAACAATGCCTTAAATGCCAAACCAACAAAACCACGGTTAAAGGCAAGGAGTCTCTTGTTATAACACCAACTCCTTTAAAAGCTTTTCAAAGAGTAATAGTTGATACAATACGCCCCCTTCCACGATCTGATTCACAGAACGAATACGCTGTGACTATAATGTGTGATTTAACTAAATATCTAGTAGCTATTCCAATAATAAATAAATCAGCCAGAAATGTTGCGAAAGCCATTATGGGAGATTTTATTTTAATATATGGTCCAATGAATACAATCCTTACGGACCTAGGTACTGAGTATATAAATCAAGTACTAACAGAATTATGCAAGCTAATGAAGATAGAAAAATTACACTCCACTGCTTACCATCATGAAACATTTGGTACAATTGAGAGATCTCACAGAACATTCAACGAGTACTTGAGATCTTATGTTTCAGCAGACAAATCAGATTGGGACAACTGGTTGAAATTTTTTGTATATTGTTATAATACAACTCCATCCACAGCTCATGGATATTGTCCATTTGAATTGATCTACGGAAAAATTCCAAGAGAGCTAGATTTCACCAATAACAATGGCATAGAACCAGTTTACAACGTTGAGGCTTACGAAAAGGAAGTTAAATTTAGACTCAAAGTAGCACAACGTAGAGCTGCGAGCCTCATTGAAAATGCTAAACTCCTAAGACAAAAATTATCCAATGAAAATTCTAATCCCTCTACTCTCTGCGTTAATGATTCTGTGTTAGTCCGCAATGAATCAGGACATAAACTGGATACGGTCTACACAGGCCCATTTACAGTTAAAGAAATTGACACTTCTAACAATGTCACATTAATGGACGCTAATGGTAAACTTTTTACCATCCATAAAAATAGAACAAAAAAGATTAATTAATCCCTTAAAATAAAATACTAATCTTTTGAAAAAGAAATACAGATTCTTTAAAAACTTTTTTTCCTTTTTTTCTCGTATTTAACATGTAAAGTACATGTTTGTATTAATTATATATGAAAAAAAATCCTTAAAACAAACTATTTAATGTTTGTACTAATTATATATTGAATAAAAAAAAATTTTCTTTAAAACAAACTATTTAATATGTTTTTATTACTTTTATATTGAAAAAAAATTTTTTTCCTTAAAACATACTATTTCCC
This sequence comes from Germaria angustata, assembly GCA_963681545.1. NCBI lineage: Eukaryota > Metazoa > Arthropoda > Insecta > Diptera > Tachinidae > Germaria > Germaria angustata. Next base: position 88,986,652 of record OY812998.1, read on the forward strand.
ACTTAACATGTAATGTACATATTTGTATTTTATAAAATATTAATAATAATTAATTTGTTTTATATATATATATATATATATATATATATATATATATATATATATATATATATATATTATTTACTTTGTATTATATAAAAGAATAACAATAATAATTATATAAAATAAATTAATTTTAAATTGAAAAATTCCTTAAAATAAGTCACTTCGTATTTTATATGTAAGATATATTTGTATTATATAAAAGAATAATCAATTTTGTATTGATTATTCTTTTCTAAAAAAGGGAGGTGTAGTGTGTTTGACAAGTCGTAGTTACCATACCGTCTGTATGTAACACGAGCTACATACTTTGTTGTAGCAGCATTGTCCACACATACTGGGAATATGCTGAGTGGCTCATTTACACATACTGTAAATGTGCTGACTAGTTCATTCCCATCCTAATGTTTATTTATAAGTATCGTATTCATAAGTATTCAACTGTGTTAGTATTAGTGTACTTTTAGGTCTTTAGAATATAAGATTTAATTGTACAGTTATAAGCAGGGATTGAGTGAATAAAGAGCATTTGCGACGTGAACGGTCGCAAGTCGCATAAACTCAAATTTATTGTGTTCAACCAATTCTTTGGCGATCCTGCCATCCAACATTACAATACACCACCAGATAGAAGAACGTCCCCTCCGCAGGATTTTATAGAGTTTTTCGAAGAAGAAATGTATAAAATTTATAATAATGAAAATATTCTTATAACCGGTGATTTTAATATTGATTGGCTTGAAAGTAGTGTGTACAAAACAACGACTCAAGAGATAATTCAAGATAGTTACTGTTCACACGTCGCACACTGGGGATTTCGCGGAAAAAAATCAAATTGTCAAAATACTCTTAATGCAATATGCAGTGATATTTTGAAAATTTAGACTACAGTCGAATCCGCTTTAGCGTAACACGCTTTACTGAAAAAAATCGGATTACTGAAAGCGATACAAATCCCCGCGCTGATTTTAAACGCAGTTAGTCTTATTCACTTCGCGTTAGCGAAACATCGTTTTACTGAAAATATCGTATTACTGAAAACCAAAAGCAAGCCCACAACTACGTTTTGTATGAAACTTACTTCGCTTTATTGAAAAAATAAACAAAGACAAATTTATTTATAAGAAATCGATTGCATAAAAATTTGAAAAAATTGACTCAAAGTCAAATTCAAAGTTATTTTAAAAGCAATGCATGATTTTGATTATTAACTGATATGTTAAGTACATATTTAATGCATTGCATTCTGAGACTGAATTCTTATTATTTTATGTTTTTTTTTAACTGCATGCATACAAATGTAAATACTCAATGCGTGAAACTGAATTATTTTCATTTATGTATATTTTAAACTTTTATTTTTTGTTTTAAAAATAATTAAAAAATATGAATATGTTTTTATGAATAATTTTTTTTAAATAAAAATTTTATGAAGTGAAAAAATATACAGATTTGATATAAAAAATAATGTTTTACAGATTTTAAGCAGTACGCTTAACTGTAACAAATTTCAGTAATCCGAACTATGTTTTAGGGAAAAAATCGGATAACTGAAAAGAAAATTGGGTTTTGGCTGTTTTCAGTAAAGCGGAGTCGACTGTAAATGGTACAATCAAATCAAAAAGAATTACTCCGATCTGACTCCTAGTTTTTTTTTATAGCCGTCTCAAACTCAGTACTTGTATGTCTTACCGAATCAACTTAATTTAAACCTAAGAATTTCAAAACGAATATTATTTTATTATGTGAGCTAACGTTTTTCTTTTTATTTTTTATTTAAAGTAGGATATTTCAGTATACTAAAATTGAAAAAATAAACTGCAGAGACTTAAGGTTTTTTTGTTTGTTTATTTTTTTTGGACCTGCAATTTTATCCATACTTTTCCACAGTTGGAAATCACTACTAATACATTGTCTAATATCTGTTTTTAAATTTTTAATCAATTTCAAGTGCCACCAGGTGCCACCTCTCTTTTTGTGGCATTACAAAGTACAAAATTTTTCAGCTGATTGATTCGTGACTCAATTCTGATAAGGCTCTTTTGTTTAACATAACTCAAGAACCACTAGTCGGATTTTGCTTAAACAAATTTTAAAAAATTAAGAATTACAATTCCTTTTATCTGTTCATACAACGTTTTGCTACATAAGCAACAGTTTCGCAGTTATAAATAAATGTATGAAGAAAAAAAATATTTTTTTGCCTAAAAAATTTAAATTTTTTATTTTTAATTCATAAAAAATCCAAAACGGTAAAAAAAAGTGTCAAGTCCTATTACTTTCATGTAAAGTCGCATAACCTATGAACAAAGAGACATAAATCATGAAAATCGATGAACGCGTTTCGCTTTTATTCACAATTAAGATATGAATTAAAAAAATTTGCTCGTGATATGCACAAAATTCTTTGGAAAAAACATTGATGACTTTTTTTATGATTCTGAGAATTAAAAAAAAATTAATAAAAGGTTTTTTGATTTTTATGATTGCGGTAGCAAAGTAATAAGTGTTAATAAATGTGAGCCGACAATTAAAAGGAAAAAAGGAAAGTGCACTTTTTGAATTATTTGGGTTTTTTCGTTGGTTACTTGCATGATTTTTTTACAGAAATTGCACCCAGAAATTGCTCATGTTTTGGAATGTTTCCAAATATGCGCCCATTCATAAGTGCCTGCCAGTAAAATATTGAAAAATTTGTAGTACTTATATGTGATCTTTGATCGATATTTGTCATTTAACAAGAGTCGACGAAGGCGAAAAGTACAAGCGATTTTTTCTGGTTTTTTAATTGTAACTGAAACTAAGAGTTTTACGACAATGGAAAGTTTTTCTATTTCACATGCGGTTTTATGCTCGAAGCATCTGAAGACAGATCAAAATTAAAACAGTTTTTGCAACAATCGCACGTTGGCTTAAACGAAACTAGAGCATGTGAAATTTCGGATACAATATATAAAGGCTTTTACTATAACTTCAAACAAAGATGGCAGGATTCTAATCGCACGAAGTCGAGATTTGAAAAAAAGAATGCAAATTGGCTTGAACGCACATTTGCTGTGCTGTGATCACGCCAAACGATACAAAAGGGATGAAGTACGTGCTACGTTTCCTCAAGAAGTAATTGATTTTGCTTCTAGCATTTCAAAAACCAACCATAAAATTTGTACATTAAAAACCTTGGGGATGTTTACAAAGCTTGAACTTACAAAAGAAAAATACGAGTATCTAATGCATTGGTTAGAAAATGAAGGGTACAAAATACTCGTACCATACAAAGAACTCACGAAAGAAAAAACTAACAGTTATCCTCAAGGAATTTCTATTACTGAAAGTTCAGCCAGTGTACCTCTGCAAAATCTGTTGGATCATACTGCTAAGAGAGTCTTAGAGACCAAGTCAGTAAAGGAAATAAATAAATTTGAAAGCGGAAATCGAACGAATGTACTATAAATGGGGATGTGATGGGGCATCTAGTCAAAGCGAATACCAACAGAGGTTTTCAGATGATCAAATTTCTGACTCTCATTTATATATGACATCAGTTGTACCACTTAAATTATCATTAAGTGATGATATAAGTAAATTAGTATGGAACAACGATAAACCTTCTTCCACACAGTATTGTAGAACACTACAGTTTGCATACGTTAAAGAGACACCTCAAGTTATACGAGAAGAAAAGAGAAGAGTCGATGAGGAGATATCTCAACTAAAAGAATTTGAGTTAACAGTAAATAATCGTAACTTTAAAGTAAAACATGAGTTATATTTTGCAATGATTGACGGCAAGACAGCACAATCAGTAACAGAAACACCAGCAGCATCTTCTTGTTTTATTTGTGGAGCCACAACATCTAAGATGAATAAAATCGAAGAAGTTGAAGCTATGCCCGTAAATAAACAAGCACTGCAATTTGGTATGTCACCACTTCTTGCGCGTATTAGGCTGATGGAGTGTCTTTTGCATGTAGCTTATAATATTGAATTTAAACGTGGGAGAGTCGACTCAAATACTCGTCCGATAAAAGAAGGCCGAAAATGTTTGATAATGCGTGAACTTAAAGAGAAAATTGGAATACAGGTTGATACTGTTAAGCAAGGTTCTGGTACGACAAATTCAGGAAATACGTCACGAAGATTCTTTGCTAATCCTGCTTTGATTTCCGAAATCACGGGTCTAGATGAAAACATAATCAAAAGGTTTTCAATAATTCTCGAAGCTATAACAATCACCGAGGTAGTAGATCCAAAAAAATTTGGTGATTTTTGTCTGGAGACGGCAAAACAATTTGTTGCACTGTACGAGTGGTACAATATGCCACCTACACTTCACAAAATTCTGATTCATGGAAAAGATATAATTGAAAAGTGTATTTTTCCTGTAGGCATACTATCCGAAGAGGCTCAGGAAAGTCGTAGCAAAGACTATAAAAATATCGCCTTAGACACTCCAGAAAATGCAGATAAATTGCCACGAATAAAGATATGCACCGAATGATGGTAACATCAGATCCCCTGATCTCACATTTGACTCCTGCATTTAGCCAGAAAAAGCATAGTGTTATAAGCGACGAAGTTAAGGCTCTTTTAGAATAATAGATTTAAAAAAAATAATAAATTAAAAGTTAAAAAAATCTTTTAAATTTTTTTTCTTAGGGCTTTTTACATTGTAGGTAACGATATACATTTCTCTAACTTTCTTCATTTTGATTACTTTTGTGTATTACTATATAAATAAAACTAAATTTGTGATGAAATCACTACATTTTTTGAAAAATATATTTTTTTCCTCACCTCCATACAAAAATCCCCAGTGTGCGTCGTATCACAGCCCACAAGAATATCAAATACGTCAGCTAAGCTAATAGATTATGCCGTAACAAATATTCAAAACACCGTCGTAATTACAGATTATGAAATGAAAATAAGTGATCACGAATCCTTATTAGCTAAAATTAGATTAAAACATGAAACTGAATATTCTTCAAATAAAATTATAAAATCGTTATATTTCAATAATAACTGTTTTCGTAATAATCTGCTTGTTGGTGAATTGAATAATATATCATCAGATTTGGATGTTAACAGGTATGCTAATCTGCTAGTGAATAGTATTAATTCAGCAATAAAACCAATGATAACTACAAAAATCATAAGAGGCGCATCTATGAACCAGTGGTTTAACAGTAACCTAAAATATATGAAAGACATATAGACTGGAACAACTATAAAATATTTAGAAATATGTGTAGGAGAGCATTAATAAATGCAAAACGAACTTTCACTAATAACAAAATAATCGGTTGCCGAGATCAAAAATCTATATGGAAAACAATAAAATCTCTGGTGTTAAAAAAAGATAATTCCAGGATAAAGGAAATAAACGTAAATGGGGAAAAATATCACATGAACAAGAAATAGCAACGGAATTAAATTTATTTTTTATATCCAGCGTACAACAAATAATTAAGGAAATACCATTTATACAATAAGAGAATTTGATAATAGAAAATCCCCGAAATACCTTTAAATTCAATATTTTAGATAAAGCCATGATCAAAAATTTGATGAAAAATATGAACAACAAACAAGATCAAAACTTCATTTCGGTAAAAATGTTGATAGACAATTATAATATTATTGGCACATACCTGCATCGAATGGTGGTATCTTCTCTAGAGACTGTGATTTTTCCAGATTGTCTAAAAGAATCATGTGTAGTTCCTATCCAAAAAGTAAAGAATAAAAAAACCCTCAAGAAATTAGACCTGTTAACACGTTAATGGTAATAAGCAAAATATTGGAAAAGATAGTACACACTCAGTTGAGTAAATATTTTGAGGAAAATAATATACTTTGTGAAACTCAATCCGGATTTAGACAAACCCACAGTTGTGAATCTCTTCAATCTGGCAGCAACTCAATGGAAAACCGAAATTGAGAACAAAAGTTGCGTTGTGGCGGTTTTCCTGGACTTAAAAAAGGCTATCGAAACAAGATAGAAAGATATTGGAAAAGTTAGCAAAGTATGGGATGAAAGGCAGAGATTTAAAATGGTTTATAAGTTACCTAGAAAACAGATCACAAAGAACAAAGTGTGGAGAATATTTATTGGCGAGAGAAAAATGTCAGCATAGGAGTACCTCAAGGAGCAGTGTTAGGAACTTTATTATTTTTAATATATGTTAATAATCTTCAAAAAAGTTTGAACGAGACAAAATTGTGTATGTTCGCTGATGGTGCACTTATTTACATAAGTGGAAAAAGCGCAAAAGAGTGTGTACGTGTTCTTAATAAAGAACTGAAAGAAGTAGAAAAATATTTGAAAATGAACAAGTTGAAACTTAATATAAGTAACACAAAGTCAATGATTATAAATGGGTTTACAGTTGATATATATATATATATATATATATATATATATATATATATATATATATATATATATATATATGTATATATATATATATATATATATATATGTATATATATATATATATATATATATATATATATATATATATATATATATATATATATATATATGTATATATATATATATGTATATATATATATATATATATATATATATATATATATATATATATGTATATATATATATATATATATATATATATATATATATATACATATATATATATATATATATATATATATATATATATATATATATATATATATATATATATATATCACATAAAATATTTAGGACTTATTGACAAAGAAGTAGAATTTGAAACACATATTGACTATATTTGAAAAAGACATTGGCTAGAAAATTGATTTTTTCAAAAGAATAACAAATCAAGTACCAATTATAACGGCAATAAATATACTAGACTACAAAAAATGTCACATGGAGCAATGCAACAGCTACACAACTGCAATGCAACAAAAATTTTTTTACAAATGTTTAAACTTTACAACACATTACTAAATTATGTTAAAAATTAGAGTAATCAAAATCTATTTAAAAACAAATCTCCATCTTTTGTAAAGAATAATTTATATTAAATCTAAAATAAAGTATTACCATATTTAAATTATTGTAAGTCTAAAAAGTATTATTAATACAACTAAATTCATTCATTAATTAATACATGCATACATAAATACATACAGACATAAGTACATGCATGAATGCATACACGCACTCAGGGATGCATACACACTGCATGCATACATACATACACACATCCATGCATACATACGCACATAAATACAAATATTTATATGTATGTATGTATGAAGTTGACAATAAAATAAAAGCTAGCTTTAAATTTCGAACAAAAATTTAAGGATTCCTATCGAAAAAACGAATGAGAGCATATAGTTAAATAGAAATATGCATCCACCGTCTAATACTAAGTATATACATACAACAATAGTATTATATATTATTCGAGTATATTCTACGTAAAGTTCTAAACACCCTGCAATATATTTGGGTTGAACAACTTTTAAATTTCTTTGACTTATGTACTTTTCTACTAGTCCCTGCTAGATCCAACTTTACTCCGAGTTAATGAGTTTTTTCCACGTTTATTTAACAATAAAAAATTTCCAATAATTAAGACTAAATAAACAATTAGTATATTAGATAATATAATATAGTGTGTACACTATCCCGTGTTCAAATATTTAAGAATATTGATTAACTTTTGTGATACAAATGTGTGTACATTGATAATTTAAATTTGTTTAATGTAGGAAAAATCAACTGAAAAAACAGTAATATTATAAAAAAAAATACAAAAGAAAATTAAAAAAGGGCAAAAGAAACAAAAAAATTAGTTACCGTATTTGGCTAGCTACCAGTATCTATTAATATTCATATTAGACAACATATTCTTGTCCCTCCCGTAGAGGCCTGTGTCTTATCTCTTACTTACATCTGTATGTTCTTTGATATTTATGGCTTTAATATTGGCTTGCTTATAAATGTGATATAACACCGGAATGTCGAGATCATTTTGAATATAACCCTCACTATCTAGGTGTAAAAATGCTTCTGGTGGCACATAACCATTTTTTCGAATTTCCTCAATATATTCTACATTAACATAGTAGGGTGCCATAACAAGTTTATTAACCTTGCATTCAAAAGTATATAAAATATGATTTCTTATTAAATGAATTATGAAGTTACCGATTCAACTTATTGAAGCATCATACAGCCTCTTGCTAGAAATGTATTTCTTTCATTTGATACCCATATCGTTGGATTCTGTTTTATTTTGAGCTCTCTTGTTAGAAAAGCCTTTTGTATGATACCGAAATCATATATCGGGATTAAAAACCAAGTGGATACGGGTTTTCCTGGGAACGAAAAGCGGAAGGCTTTCTGTGGATATTGATGAATACTTGTGATATTCGCAGATCAGCGATATGCACAAAACGTTGGGATTTAAAGTATTTATAAATTTACTCTATGTAGAATGAGTCCTTAATAAAGCATGTAATCAAAAAATTACAAAAATGATAAAAATAAAATAAAAATTAAAAATAAAATAAAAATTAAAAAATAACAAAAATTAAAAAAAAAAAATAATAATTCAATTAAATAATAAAATTAAAAAAACTAACAAAATTTAAAAAAGATGTAGTAAAAGAAGTAAATAAAATATACATATAAAAAATTAAAAAGCAATAAAAAATAAAATAAAAATTATAAAAAAGAATTTAAATTAATATAAACTACATAAAATACACGAATGAAAAACAAACCCAAATGCATACATAAAACACAAATAATAGATAAAATATCAGCGCTGATTCTCGCATCCACTATGCAACCTCAAACTTGTTTCTCGCATGAACCAGTTCTCGCAATAAGCGTTAGTCGGCTCGGCTCGGCAACCAAGCGGCCACTGTGTACGCACCCTAAGTCCCACGATGTGTGCATCATGTGTTCGGTACGAACTGATATAAGTTTACTTGTACAACGATAAATAGGTATGGTTACCCTACAATAACACCAACGCACAGTGGCTGAAAATCGTTTTTCATCGGCCAAAAGTCGAATTTTTTTCGTCACCGATTTTTAAAATTTTTACGCCATTTTGGAATTAATATATCCATATTAAGGTAGCCAAAAAATTAGTGCCATGAATAGTGGCATGCTGTCAAACTCAACTGTTTTTGTTATTTCAGAAAAAGGTGTTTTTTATCAGTTTTTTGTCAAAAATAAATGGTTACTACTCGCAAGCTATCATCGATAATGGCCTGCGGTCTTTTTTATAATGTTGGTAGGGTTATAGTCTTTAGTTGTTGTAAGTGGTTACCGCTCTAGCGTTTAATATTAGAGGTGTTATGAAATATTTATGAAACTACTATATTTTTCTGAAATTTAAACTTTAGTGGAATAGAACTTCTAGGGAACAAAAGGGAACAAGAAACGTATACCTCCCGAAGAAAGGCGAAGGTGTCTTCTTTAACCCTATATATACTTTTGCACTCGCCATGACCCGCCGGTAGAACACTTTTTTAATTTTAATGAAATTACTCTAAAAAAATTCAAATTACGATAATTTAAACAGCCCTATAATTACTCGTATACAATGGTGTATTAAATTTTTACTTTTTTGCTTAAAGGTTTATGTTTTTACTTTATACTACGTAAAACTAAAATGATTAAATATAATACCTGCGAAAGGTTTTTATGGCTTTGTTTTGATCAGCAAAAAAATCAGTAATAAAAATATCACAATAGGTTCTACAGTAAACATATGATCTCTTTCTAATATAACTGTTAGGGTCAGCCAAAGTCATAAACAATTTTATAATAATAATCGCGACATTAAACCACTAAAGATAAAAAGAACCCCATATTGACGAGATACTAATCAGTTTTACCTGATGTTAAGGTCTGGATAACAAGTGCAGTTTTGTTCAATTTAAGTACTACCTGCTATGAAATTGAAGATCAATGTGTGAATAACATGTATCTAAAAATGTATAAAACTACGGATTCGATAAGAGATTACTCAATAATAAGTTAATCCTTCACGTGTACGTACGTATATTTGCAAGTGATAAATCATAACAGACTCAAATAAAAATATTCAGAAAATAGATAGCTTCGGTTATAAAGAACTGGCCGAAGAGTATTTTAGAAATAAAAACCAGGAAGATGTTCTTACTTACGTTAAAATAAAATTAAACTTAAATTCGTGTAGCACCGAAATACAAGAACAATTATCTAATTTTGTAAAAGTACAAAAAAAACGCTACAAAGAAGTTAGCTACAGTAAACAAAAGTTTTATATAAAAAGTGAAAAGTGGTTAGAAGGGCAACTTACTGTCGCTGCAGAAACAGCAAAGTAAGATAAGGTTGGAAGACCACGCAAATCATTGGACAACTGCAGCGATAGATCTAAGAGGCGGAAACTTAAAGATGTTAACGATGCAATTGGTTGTACAAATATAAAAGAATCTTTCCTACATCAATTACGATCACAGAACCAACTAAAAAAAGTGGATATCATTGAAAAAATTATTAAAACTAGTCCAGTGAGAACAAAACGAATTCTTAAAAGTATACCATGGGGATGTGATGGTTCTTCGGGACAAAACCAATACAAACAAGTTGTATGTGAAAATATTTCGGACTCGGATATGTTCATCAATTGTACCATTGCGATTGAAAAAGATTTTGGAAGATTCAGAGCCTTCGACTAGTACAACGCAAACAATGGAAATTTGGAAAAATGAGACACCATCTTCTACAAAATACTGCAGGCCAATCAAATTTGAATTCAAAAAAGAAACTCGTGATGCCATTAACAAAGAAATTAGTGATATCAAGGCCCAAATTGCAAGACTACAGCCATTACAATTACAGTTAGATGGGCAGCAAATTGAAGTAAGCTACCAATTAGTCCTTACAATGATAGAATGGAAAAGTAGGTCAGGCTCTGACTAACACGAAGGCTGCATCCAGCTGCATTATATGCCAAGCAGCATCAACCCAATGAAACCAAGTTCCGGCAAAATCATTAGATAATACCGATGCATATGAATTTGGATTATCACCACTACATGAAGAATACGACTTATGGAACATATACTAAAAATCAGTTATGATTTGGATTTCGGGTCTTCAGGATCCATAAGAAACAATGAAACCAACAAAGAGTTAAGAAGTTCAAAAAAGAAACATGTTCAAGATGAATATCGCAAAATTGGATTGATTATAGATCAGCCAAAACAAGGGTCAGGCACTACAAATGATGGCAATACCGCACAAAGATTCTTTTCAGATCCAGAAACAGCATCTGAAATAACAGGAGTGGATTTAAACCTTATTCTCAGATTTAAAATAATCCTAGAAGTACTTGCGTGCAATGAAGAAATTGACTCTAAATAATTTGGAGATTATGCTAAGGAAACTGCAAAAATATATACAACCAACTACCCATGGAGAAATATGTCTGCAACAGTTTACAAAATCCTTTATCATGGAGAAGATATCATTAAATATCATTTGGTGCCACTTGGAGATCTATCAGAGGAGGCTCAGGAAAAATGGAAGAAGGATTACAGATTTTATAGAGAGCACAATACTAGAAAAATTTCACGAAATTCCACAAATGAAAATCTATTTAATATATTATTGGCAACGTCAGATCCGTTCATCTCCAATATTCGAAATAAATGGAAAGTGGAACATCGGGATTTAGATGAAGAAGCCAAAAAACTACTAAAGAACAGAAATAGCACAGAGCAAAATATAGAATATTTGCAATCAATATTTGTGTCAAATGAATAATAATTATAATTGCCTTTCATTGCTATTTAAGTACGAAAAACATACTATTATTAAAAAATAATAATAAATATAACCTACTTTGACAACAAAAAATAAAAAAAATTTTCTGTGGTAACAGCAAAATCTCCAGTTAATTTTACTATTTTTTTTGAGTGTAAACATTTTTTTGAGTGTAAAAATTTCTTTGAGTGTAACATTAAAAAAAATCCATTATCACAAAAAATAATTACAATTATTATTAAGTTCCAAATATAAAATTTTTTAATATGCAAATAAAAAAATAAACCCATATTTCACTCCAAAAGTTAAACAAAAAACAAAAGTTCAACTTTGACCTAGAAGTCCTTAAGAAGTACTCAATCAATTTTAATGTAATTAACACTGAGTCAAGCTGAACTAAATATCTATCCATTAAAAAAAAAATATTCCATATTTTGATCGGTTCAAAAGCTACAGAATTTTGGCCAATGAAAAACGATTTTCAGCCACTGTGCAACGGTCAGACTTTAACCATGTACTGTTTGTACATTTCGTTATTATTTTTTTCAAAATCTCTTATTTTACTACTAAAATTTATTCCCCCTTATTATGGTTGTCGACGTCGACGTCACATCAAGTCGACAGTAAAAAGACAGCAGTTCCTGAACTCCTTGTAGGCAATAATTAACTAATATTGATGGCCAATTGTAATTTTATAAGCCATAGTAGTAGTAATATCCTATCAATAATATTTAATAGTTCTCGATAACGATCCCACAATTGCCAATATATTGATGTCGACTTGGTGTGACGTCGACAACCATAATAAGGGGGATTATTTGCTTTACATTTTTTTCAGTTTTTATTCGTAATGTTAAGCTTATTTGTTCTTTCTTCGTATCCACTTTTTATTTTCTTCAAAAGTTTTATTTAATTTTCATTATTTTTAATTCAAGCTTATATTAATTTAATTGTTGTTTATTCTTTTTTGCGCCATCATGAATTTTTTCTTAGCACTTCCATCAATATTATTTATAAACGTTATAAAATTTAGTCTATCACATATCATTTTAGGTAAGAAAGGGAAAAAGAGTAAAGGTACCGTTTTCTCGTTACAATCGTTTCTATCGAATGGTGACATTCCTGTTGGAACTACTCAAGTTGCAAAAAATATTCGAAATGTTGATGGTGAAGATAGCGACGAAGGTAGAAATGTGCATACTGTAGTTTGCCAACTTCCTACAGCTCCTCGAGCAAATAGAATATTTGATGACAATTCTATACCGCACAAATCACCCTTTATTGCCTATGTTACTAATTTGCCATTTGATGTTCAAGAGGAAGATATATATGAATATTTCAATGCTAACAATATAAAGTCAGTTAGACTTCCCAGAGATGATGGAGATACCGGCAGGGTTCGAGGTTTTGGCTATGTCGAATTCGAAAACAGAGATGATTTAATACAGTGCTTAGGAATAAGAGACCCAACAATCAAGGGACGACGAATAAGGATTGACTTGGCGAATGAAAGTGATCAAAATACAAGGCAACGCAACGCGAAAAGAAGTTATGACTCACCAGGCATTAATCATGAAAGCAGAGAATTAAGTAATTGGAGGCGTGACAATAACACCAAAAGGGACTCCTATAACTTTGGCGCTGAACGGAATTGCAATGAACAAACATATTCTTCTGATGGTAATAATTCTCCCGGGTCATGGCGAATAAAAAACCGAAGTGATTCTTTAGCACCGTGTTCCTTTGGGCATCTTCATTCAAAAGATCAAGATGAATATATTGTGGACAAGAGCAATGCGTTAGGACGGCCAAAGCTATTGCTCAAACCGCGTACGCTACCTCTTCCTGAACTCGATATCCCATTGCAGATTACATTGGAGTCAAGAGATAATGATACTAATTCCATAAAAACTTTTGGAATATCCGCGCAAAAAGTTTTTGGTTCTGCCAAGCCCGTTGATACTACAGCGAGAGATTTAGAAATAGAAAAACGTTTGGCAGATATTCGCCGGCAAGATAACTTACGAACAGAAATTATGGAAACAACAAATGACTTTGACAAACTTAACTTTACAAAAGATGAACAAACTAAAATTCTTAATCAAAATTGGCGACAGCAAAATGAAAACATTGAAGCAGGGAAGAATAAAAACAGAAAAACTATAAAAACAGGTAATTTTTAGTTGTGGTAATGATTATATGTGTATTCTTATTTTTTTATTTCGCTTATTTCACCTTCATGTCTTAATACTAACACACATTTGCGATTTTGCTAAAAATAATATAAACATTTCCTTCTTGTATTCTTTCTTGATACAAACATGTCATAAATAGTTGATATTCCAAATATTAGCAACTGTCTAAGAAGTGGTTAAAATCAGAATCGAGACGCTAAAGGTGATGTTGTGGCGACCATCGAAAACAGTACTGCTCCGTTCTGCTAGTATAACAATTGGCTTCTTTTTCTCTGACTTATAAAAAAAGTTTAAATGAACAAATGAAGTATCAACCTGAATTGACAAATTAAGCAATCGAATGCAATCCAGAGACTGCTAATTTAGCTAATTTTCCATTTCATAAGATTAAATAAATTATACTTTCCATTAAAAGAAATTGAGGTTGTTCTTACTGAATGACATTTTCATTGTTTCCAAAGTATCGTTTAGTTTTAGGAGTGGAAAAAAGACACATAGATACTGGCATGTTCTGAAAATCACAAGATTTCAAATCACTGATTTTAAAATTACATATGTGATTTGGTGGTGTTCTGAAAATCAAAAAAGTTTTAACTTTTGCGGTTTGATTTGATGAACATTTTTTATGTATTGAAAATTAAAGGTTTAGTCAAAATATCAAGTCAAAATATAAAATTATTTAATTGAAATTTTCTTTTTATATTCCATTAAAGAAACTTACATGATGAAAACCGTTTAATTTTTAAATTTGGATTGTAAAAATGTTAATGTAACAAAATAAAGAATTTGCAAGAGTTCCCACCGAAGCTGTTCGTAATTAACTATTGTCGCCGTTTGTTACTACTTAATGCCTAATTATTTTTAAAATTAAAAATAATTCATTATCAATAAATGTTCTGAATATAACTTAACAAAAATAATTAAGTTTTATTGGCAATAGCTCGTTTAGTTTAAAAAATTTTAAATATTTCTTGTTGAAAAAAATTTATCCATTTTGACAAGCATTGATATATCTTCGAAGAATTAAAACAGCTGACAAGTAACATGATCAAGTTTTGCTTTTCACACATAGTACTTATCAGTATTCACAAAAACTGATAGCAATTTCACTTTCCAAGATGTCATCGACAAGAAAACAATGAAACTGTTCGCTTCACTGAAAGTGTTAGAGGAAACGAATAATTTGATGGAGGAGGAAAAAGTAGATTCATCTAGACCCTCATCTAACATATTTCGCTAGTTGGTCTTATGAAATTTATTTTTGGTATTTATTTTTATAACATTTACTTTTATATTGATTCATTGTTTAACCTTCATAGTGAACAGACGAATTAGCGGAGTTTTTTTTTCATATTAAACAAACAAAAATACAAAAAAAATATTCGTAATAAGTACTGTTTTTGATAAATTTGCTTTATTTGCTTTAATAATATTTTCAGATAATCTGAAACAACAAAAACAAAACAAAAAAAAATGACTGAGGAATACTCTGCATGAGTACCTCAAAAACAAAAAATTGTGAAGTAAGTTCTAATGCCTATTTTACTGTGAGTTCTGATATTCTTAATGCACACAATATAAATAAAAAAAATTGGATGATAGTCTTTTTCTAACGGCAAAGTCCATTTTACGCGAGCGATCAACTTCGCTTACTCCAATGCCAAGTACTGATTCGGTAACATTACCATTTCCTAGTTCATCTTTATTTAAGTCAGCGCCATTATCCACTCCGGGCTTGTGTTCATCACTTAACCAGGTTATCACTACAGACAACAGTATTCAGAAACCTAAGGTGCCTGTCGGAATGGACAGATATATTACAGTGGTAAAGCGCGGGCGAAGCCCAAATTCTTCAAAGATCTCATCTGTTCCCAAGATATCCAGGGATATCGACACCGCCACAGTTAACCGTCAAAACCGCTTTAAAATATTGCAGGATGACATTGACAAACCCTAGGGATCCTCGAAAAAAACCTTCAAACCACCACTCATCTATTTGAGAGAAAAAAATTCAAACACCCTCATCAAAAAACTAATCTTGGTCATTGGTGAAAAGGCATTTCACATTGTTCCAATAAAACGTGGTAACATTGATGAAACAAAAGTTCAAATATATGATGAAAACGACAAGTTTCTACACTTTCCAGCTTAAGAGTGCTAAAGGCCTACAGATTGTATTGAAGGGCATAGATTCTAATGTTGTTCCTGGGGAAACAAAAGATGATCTCACCCTGAAGGGATTCAAGGTAAAAAATGTATCCAACATAATAAACAGGGAGAAGATCCCCCAACCTCTTATTCGTGTTGAACTGGAGCCAAACGATGTAATATTGAAGAAAAATGAGACCCATCCCATTTATAATTTAAAATATCTATTATACCGAAAAATCACAATTGGAGAACCACACGAGCGTTCAGGACCCGTACAATGCCATAATTGTCAAGGATATGGCCTTACAAAAACTTACTGCAAATTACCTACTGTTTGTGTTGTGTGCGGTGAACTACGCGATACTGCTATTGCAATAAATCGAAAGACCAGAAGGAAAAAAGTGCAGTAATTGTGGAGACAATCGCACTGCTAACTACAGAGGATGCCCTGTATACTCTTTCGTTAAATAGGGTATGCGTCAAAAGCCCAGTGCAAACAGGAAATACGTACTCCGCCACTTATCCTGTAATGGCCCAACCAATCACTACACAAGAATCGTATGCTGACGCTGTAAAGATCAACTCGGTTCCCGTGCAAAAAGTGTCACCACCAACTAACACAACAAATGCAAACGCAAGCTTTAATTTCAGTCGCCTTGAAGCTACTATTGATAATCTGGTGCACACCATAAACAACTTTACAACAAATATGACTAGCATGATGCAAGAAATGCTGCGAATGCAGAACACACTGCTTCTAGCATTAGTTAACAAGCCATGAACATGTTAAAAGTATGTTTCTGGAACGCAAACGGCATTCGCCAACACAAATATGAACTTGAGCACTTCCTCACGGTAAAAAATATTGATATAATGTTGGTATCTGAGACTCATTTGACTCCGAGAAGCCTTTTTAAAATGAGTGGCTACACCTTATATGATACAAAGGACCCGAGAGGAAGAGCATGCGGAGGATCAGCAATTCTAATAAAGTCAAGACTCAAACACCACATTCTTAAGAACATTTGTGAGGACCATCTGCAGGCAACAAATATTTGCATCGAAAATTTTTGTACAAATTTCGTGATATCATCAATTTACTCCCCTCCCAGATTTTCAATCACTGAGGATCAATAGAGGATTTTTACAAAACTCTTGGACCTTGTTTCGTAGCAGCTGGGGACTACAATGCAAAACATACGTTCTGGGGATCGCGTCTTATTACACCTAGAGGTAGAGCATTGTTCAACACAATTTCAAAAATGGGTTTGGATGTCATTTCGAGCGGGGAGCCCACTTATTGGCCTACTGACATGCAAAAAATTCCGGATGTTATAAATTTTGGGGTCATGGAAAATATCCCTAGGGATTTAATTCATGTTGAAGCTTCACATGATCTCTCTTCCGATCACTCTCCCACGATCGTTACAATTTGTAGCCCACTAAGAAGTGATTTACCTCACCCATATGTGAAGATGATAAATCATGTTAATTGGTTGGGGTTCAAAAAATATCTCAGTAGTCATTGTTCGGAAAACATCAAGCTTGGAACTTCCGATGATGTTGAATTTAACATTGCCAATCTCACCGAAAATATTAAACAGGCTGCTAAACATGCCACTACCTCCTATCCGCAGACTGGGTTTAATAGAATTTATTCTGCGGATATTGAACGTCTCGTATGTGAAAAAAGAAGAGCTAGAAGGGAATGGCAACAGCACAGATCACCCCAACATAAAAGAAGGAAGGTCTCGATGTCACAGCAGCATCTAATTACTCCTTTTGGCGCGCTGCTAAAAAACTTAAAACACCCGTTGAGTCCAAACCACCCCTGCGCACTTCTACCGAAGGTTGGGCAAGAACTAATACTGAAAAAGGTAACATATTTGCTGAGCATTTAAAATACGTATTTACCCCAAACACATGTACTGGTGCTGTTGATTTGCCGAGTGTAGTTGCCCTACCCCCTCGACCCATGAAATTTAAGATGCGTGATGTACAAAAACTAATTGCTGAAACCAACCCGAAGAAAGCTCCGGGTATAAATTAGTTACAAGATGCTGATGAAGTTGCCTCGTTTTGATATTAGAATCCACACAGCTAGAAACTTGCCATGGTCAAAATGATTCCAAAGGCGGGCAAAGACCTTACCAAGGTCGAGTAATATAGGAAAATAAGTTTGCTGTCAACAATTTCAAAGCTCTTCGAAAAGCTACTCATGACAAAGTTGTCCCCAATTCTAACTGATAATGGGCACTTACAGGACCATCAATTTGGTTTTAGAAGGCAGCATAGCACCGTTGAACAAACTCATAGATTGGTTCATTTTATAAGAATAACATTTGAAGAAAAGAAGTATTGTTCTTCCCTCTTTACTGATGTTTCTCAAGCATTTGATAAAGTGTGGCATGAATGCCTAATTTTAAAATTGAAGGCATATGTACCCATAAACATTGTAAATCTTTTGGAAAGTTACATTCTTGCCCGGAAGTTCACTGTTGTGGAAGGAGACTTCATGAGTGTGCCCGAAACTATCTCATCCGGTGTGCCACAGGGGAGTATATTGGGGCCAGTTTTGTATTTGATTTATACCTGTGATATGCCTTTGAGCAGTAATATCCACACTTCTACTGTTGCCGATGATACAGCCTGCCTTAGTATGCATGAAAACCCTCACGAGGCATCCCGATCTCTACAGGAACATATTAACCTATTGGAGCTGTGGTTGAACTTATGGAGAATTAAAGTAAATGAACAAAAGTGTGTTCATGTCACATTCACCCTACGAAGAGACACTTGTTCCCCCATTGGAATCAACAATCAAGTTGTTCCTCAACAATCACAGGTGAAATACCTTGGTATACACCTTGACCGACGGCTTACATGGAAGCACCACATTGACTCTAAGCTAACACAAATGAAGCTTAAATTAACCCAGATACATTGGCTGATTGGTAGAAATTCTACCCTTAGTCTAGATTGTAAACTTTTAATATACAAGTCGCTTTTAAAACCCATATGGTGTAACGGAATTCAGCTATGGGGCACTGCTTCAGTTTCGAATGTAGAGAGAATACAACGAAGGCAAAACAAAATTTTAAGATTAATTACATCAGCTCCATGGTACATCAAAAATTCAATTTTACATCGTGATTTAAATATGCCACTTGTGACCGCTGAAATTGCAAAATATGCAGGCAAATATTTAACAAAACTCGAGTCCCATCCTAATCCCCTTGCTCGTAACATCTTGAACTTTACTGGACACATCCTTTTAAAAAAGAGGGACACTACGGTTTTAATACGCCACACTCCAGATGAAATTTTTGTGAAAATATTTTTGTGCTTAACACGACATTTGTATTATTAATTACTATCACTAAGTTTATGTCCGACACTGGTTGGGCCTAATAATTATATCTATACTTAAGATTTGAATACTGTTAGTTCAGTTGAAGATACAATAAATAAATATTAAAGTGGAAAAAAATAGCAAAAGGTTTAAGTAAAAAAATTTAATAAATTAAATTAATGATTTGGCCAGTTGCCGTTTAGCAGGCGGCTGTGCATCAACATCACTGCTCTCTCTAATATCTTGGTCATCGTCATCATCATAAGAAAGGTCGATAATTTCGTCCAACAGATGTTCTGGAATTTCATTTGTCTTCCTCTTTTTCCTCGTCTTCCTCTCCTTCAAAGGTGTTTTTATACCACTAACAAATTTCAGCGAGTATTGCATGTGGAGATTTCTTTCCCCTGTACCTGAAACGAAAATAGTTTTCAATCGTTAACATGTTTAAATTGTGCACTGTGACAAAGATATTAGAAAAATCTAGGAATTAAAAATATGCACACTCTATAGTTACCTTATTTCAAATGGAAACGCAGTTTGGTGATAACGTTCGCCTTGCTCATCAGATTCAGTTGGCAACTGTTGAGCGAGTTGGTCAAGATGCTGATGCAAGAGATGAATTTTATACGACATATTAACCCCAATTTTATCGAAAGCTGCCAACATGTTTACAACAGATTGCCTGTAGTTGTGTTTGCGTTCTTTACCCAAAAGTCATTTAATGACTGCTTTCAAATCGAGCCATGCATTTAATTCTCGGTCTGTCAGAACTTGGTAAAAATCTTGACGACTCATTAGTTTCCGTATGTCGGGACCATTGACAACCCCTTCCTGAATTTTGCCGTTACTTAGTCCTAGGAAAATGTCTTAAGCGGTCGAGTACTGCTGGTCTTTTTGCAATACATTTCAAATTTTTTTTAGCAATGCCAAGTTTAATGTGGAGCATCGGCAACAAAATTTTTATTTCAGGAACAAGACTTTCGTATAGCCTATTTTCTTTAGGCCATTTCCGTCCAATGCGACTATTCCAGTTATGCTGTTTGTACTAGTTTCTTCCTTTAATACATTCTCCGTATCGTGAATCCCAATCGCACAAAAAACACGTATATTTTGGACGCCCAGATGCTGTTAAGCCTGTAATCAATGAAACTATTTTGAGATCGTAGTAAATGCGCCACTTGTGTTCGCTATATTTGACTACTTCCAGAATTATCGAAATTTTCACTAGTGTCAGTGCTATACGCAATCGGAACAGAAGGCATTCTATTTGTCTTGTGCAAAAGCATAACTTTTAAGCTGATTAGTGAACTATCGATGAATAAACGCCAATCATCTTTTTTATGGGTTAACCCTATCGCCTCCATTAACTTTTCAATATCGTTGCAATAAGCGAAATTTTTTGCATCATTCACATTGAAGAACTGTTCTAACTCTTTTTGGCGTTTTCGATATGCTGTTACTTTGGTACCTTTCGCCAGCAAATTATTTCCTTTCAAAAATGAAGCCAGTAGTTATGATTTTTTCTGAGTCAAACACAAATTTGCAACAATTCTATCCAATTGGTTTTGTAGCAGCGATTGTAGTACTGATATCTGTATGTTGGTACTGAAACGAATGCTATTGTAGTTGATACATCCATAGCAATTTTCCAAATCATTGGTATACCAAAAGGTATAGCCTTCTTCTTTCCATTTTTATATTGCATAAGAGTTAAATAGCAATTAAAGCAAACTTTTTTAGGGGCATAGTTTACGTCAGTGATAAACTCTTGCGAGAAATATTGTTTATAGGCTTCCGGAAAAAATCACTCGCATTGCCACATTTTTCATCGCTTGCTATGAAACGTCCACAAACATTAAAAAATGGTCCATTTTACATTTTGGTTCCGACATTTTTAATACAATATATTATACAATGTTTTTTGTTGTTATTTTTATGAAACCGATGCACTTAACCTAAATCAATCACAAAATGAAATAGTTCCAAAAAAATTCATAGCGAATTTTATCACGACCGAGCGAAAATTAAAAGACATCAGCTTCTTCTAAGTTCCGAGTCTTAACTGAATCTTTATTTTTGAAATTAGTTCGGTTGCACGAAATAAAAAAATTGCTGCCTGTGCGGTGGTTGAAAACAAAATGTTGTTTTATTGGTATAAAAACACCTTTGATGAAGAGGAAAAAGAGGAAGTAGGCGAAGACAAAGATGAAACTGAGAAGCATATTATAGATCAATAAGTTTTAATATATAAAAAAATAAAATGAAATTTATCTACAACAGCAAACAATAAAATATTAATTTTTAAATTTATTCTTAAGTTTTTCTATTTTTAATTTATTGCACTCCACCTTAAGATTGTGGAGATCAGTAGCCTCATTTGCTTGTCGTTCCAACAATGCAATTTTTTTTTCCAAATTTTTTTAATGTTTGCAGTTGATGCTGCAACGCCAAAAACTTGGCCAGATGGTGCCGCTTGCTCTTGCAAAGACAAGAGTTGTGAAACAGTATCCTCAAGGCTATTTAATGGGATTTCTTGTGATGGGCCTCAACCTGTCGCTTGAGTGTTTCTTTTATTGTTTGCAAGTTTTTTCTTAATGTTTGCTTTATAGTGGATCCAAACCTTTGCAAGATTATAATTATATTCAGAATATTGTAATTGTTCAATATTATTTTATTGACACACTTACACGTTGCCATTCTTGAGATGTTCCTGTCGGTGGTTCCAAACCTTTCAGCAAACTCTTTCCCATAACTCCTTGCACGTATTTTCCGTTGCACCAAACCTTGGTTTTCCGCGAGCAATTTCCGGATTCCTGTCCATAATCTGAACAAGCCGCTCAAATTGTACTTTCGTTTTTATTTTTAAACTTAATAAAAGTGTTTAAAAATTGTGAAAAAAAATTATTACAAAAATTGATACTTACGATCTCTCCATTTTGATTTAAATTTTCACCGCTTTTAAAAAAAATTTCACTCTAACTGATAATGACACAACTACAATTAAGCAGTTGTGTGTATTCAACGTTTTTTTTACGACCAAACTTTTACAAAGTTGAGAACGGCAATACCACGAAAAAACAGATACACAATTGAATAGCCAACTGGAAGTTTAGTTGAGAACGGCAATGCGAAATCACCTAAAACGACCAAACTGCCACAAAAGTGGTGAACCGCAATAGGGGCATTAGTTTTGTGGAAAATATTTTCAAAAAGCA
The DNA here is from genome assembly GCA_963681545.1 of Germaria angustata. Lineage (NCBI taxonomy): Eukaryota > Metazoa > Arthropoda > Insecta > Diptera > Tachinidae > Germaria > Germaria angustata. Next base: position 89,009,398 of record OY812998.1, read on the forward strand.
TGAAAAACAAATAATTTTTCCAACAGTTTGCTTCATAAGCACCACAAAAATTTTCTAAATCAATTTAAAAAAAGATTTTATTGTTGCACAGGTCTCTAGCAATCATTTGGCTTTTACAGATTTAAAAAATATCAATTAGTCGACGAGTTATAGCCAAAAAACCATATAAACAATATGCTGAAAATCGGCATTAGACTGCAAAGTTCGAAGGTCGATTAAAAAAATTCGAACTGACATAAACTGATTAGGCAAAATTTGAAAGGTCACTTGATTATCATTTAGGGCAGATTTCTTTCAATCGCCTAGAAAGAGAGGACATAGGCAGTAAAGTCAAAATCATTACGGACGCTTTAGTTGAGTCGTTTGAAGATAGTTGCCTACTTCGGGAAAGAAAATCCCCATACGAGAAACCCTGGATGACAGGGGAGATTCGGGCAATGGGGAGGGAAGTCCGCCGACTCTATAATAGAGCGAAACGTAAAATATTACCAGTATATTGGGAGGATTATTCTGAAATTACAACAAGAGAATAAGAACAGCTGAATGTACATATTGGAGGCTTTTCTGTGAACAGGTGGACAGTGTAAGCGATGTTTCTAAAATTAAAAATTTTTTGTCAAAAGCCCACATACAGGCTGAATCATTAGTGGATGAATCGGGCAAGGCAATTGAGAATGTGGAGGAAACCATTAAACTCCTCAGATACACATTTTCCATGCAGCCCGGCCGAACTTTCGGCTATGCTGTACGATGGGAGAAGTGGTGAACATGAGGTGCCTATTATCAGCGATAGGATGGTTATGGAAGCGATAAAAAGCTTTTCTCCGTTTAAGGCTGCGGGTCCGGATGGGTATCTTTCCGGCGCTCCTGCAGAAGGGGATGAATTTAGTTTCGCCAGGAATTTATAATGCATGCTTAACACACGCATATATTCCAGTAATGTGGCAGGAAGCGAGGGTAGTGTTTATCTCCAAACCTGGCAAGCCAAATTATTTTTCACCAAAGGCTTATAGGCCAATAAGCCTAACTTCCTTCTTGCTGAAAACCATTTAGAGGATAATCGACGACATGGTTAAAGGCAGTATCGCAGGCCATATGCTGAGGTTCAGGCAACACGCATATATCAAAGGTAGATCAGTGGACACTGCATTGCATAATGTGGTGTACTTTATAGAAATGTCACTTAATGAAAAGATGTACACACTCGCGGTTTGCATTGACATTGAGGGGGCTTTCAACAACGTGCATACCGACACACTTATCCATTCTCTGGACCAGTTTAATGTCAACTGGGTGATACGCGACTGGATTGGCAATATGCTAAGGAACAGGTGGATTAATTGTGAGGCGCACAATGTAAGTATAAGAAAAAGGGTGTAATGTGGGACTCCACAAGGGGGATTTTATCACCCCTTCTATGGACCACAACAATACCTACCCTTATTAGGACTCTGACCGATCAGGGATTCGAGACAGTCTGTAGCAGATGACGCCATGATACTTCTGAAGGGAAGGAATCTAAATCATTTGTGCAGGAAGGCCGAGGAGGCATTAACCCTGGCACACACCTGGGCTCAACCAAGAGGGTTGAACGTTAACCCGGAAAAAAAAACAAATTGGCCTATCTACAAGAAAGACGAGGATAGCTCCATATGATGAACCGCACTTTCTTGAAAGACAAATATTTCCGACAGGGTGAAGTATCTAGGAGTCATTTTTGATCGGAAATTAAAATGGAAAGACCACATAAACGAAAGAGTCAAAAAGTCTCATATAAGTATATTGGTCAATCTGTAAACGGGCCATAGGCACAAGATAGGGGCTGAATCCAGAGATGACACACTGGCTTTATAGTAGCGTTATCAGGCCGATTATGACCTATGCATCTATTGTGTGGTGGACATCGATGGAATATAAATACAACATCAAAACAATACAGAAAGTTCAGAGAACCTGCTGCCTTGGTATAAGTGGGGCCTTCGGAACGACATCAACAGCTGCGATGAAAACAGTATCTATCCAGCCAATCGAAATTCGTATAAAATACGAAGCGACTCTTACAGCAAAACGACTAAAGGTGATGGGTGAGTGGATCGATCAGGAACACGAAGCGCATCATCAACGAATCTTTACGGCCATAGAAAAATGTCGAAGAAGACCGCATAGCGGAGACTAGACTAGAGGCCAACTGCGGAACATTGATCCCCGACATCCATTCTTGGTTGACCGACCCAGACGAGAGAAGAACGAGGGAGCTACTAAGACTTAGCAAGCCCGAACTAAGTAGAATAATGGGAGTTGTCACAGGGCACTCTCAACTACTGGCACATCTTAAACGCATGGGAATAGCGGGAGGAGATGAATGTGGAGCATGTGGGGAGGAGAGCGAAACATTGGAACACTATTTGTGCCAATGCCCCGCCTTCTCACAAATAAGGTCCCGATATCTTGGGGGTGACACCTTACCGGACATAACCCGATTACGGAGGATAGGCTAGAGGAAATTAAGGAACTTTGTGAGTGACACGGAGTTTCTCTAGACCTTTGGGTCAATATGTTATGGTTAAATCCAAAGGAGCGCACAACACGCCTTCACTGGCTTAAGTGTATGTCGTATGACATGGGCTATCACACCCCTCCAATCAACCTAACCTAACATAAACACACGCCGCGATACGGGTCTCTAATTTAGCCTCTATTTTCACCTCTCACTCTCAGAATCGACCTAACTTTTGCTAACTTGAATTTGTTTCACAGTGTTATATAAACCTCTTAAACTGCATATAAGCATTTTAAGTTTTATTATCTAATAACTGTACTGATACAAGTTTTTAAACTAATGAAACAACTGTTTACTTAAAACTCATTTATATTTCAGTGGATGAATTGTGAAGAACGTTATTAAATATATCTTTCATTATAATAAATTTCTAAAATTTAATATGTTGTGTTGCATGTTATTGAGATGTGGCTGACAATGATTAAATGTTATATTTGCATGTTATTGATTTGTTTAAATTATGATTGATTAAAAAGGGTGATTTTTTAGCAAATTTTTTTTTGGCAGCTCAGCTGTTTTCGTGTAACATTTTACTGTTAAACATGTTCACATTGCAGATTATTGAATTTTATTGCCAAAATTCATGCTCAGTTGAGGAAGTGCATCGTGGACTCTATCGACAAATTTTGTGCAGTGATGAAGCTCATTTCTGGTTGAGTGGGTACGAGAACAAGCAAAAATTATCGTATTTGGTGTGAAGAGCAGCCAGAAGCATTGCATCCCGAAAAATGCACTGCATGGTGTGGATTATGGGCAGGTGGAATCATTGGAGCGTACTTTTTCAAAGACGACGAAGGCAAGAACGTTCCTGTAAAAGGCGAGCGCTACCGTGCGATGATTACAAAATTTTTTTTACCCAAAATAGAAGAACCGGACTTGGCTGAAATATAGTTTCAACAAGACGGTGCCACATGCCACACAGCACGCAAAACAATGGCCCAATTGAGCGGCGAGTTCGGTGAACAGTTTATTTCACATTTGAGGCCAGTCAATTGGCCGCCTAGATCGAGCGATTTAACGCTTTTAGACTATTTTTTGTGAGGCTATGTTAAGGCTCATGTCTATATGGGACAAGCACGCAAAGGAGCGTGCTTGTGAAAAGATTTTTTAAATGCCGAAATAAAGTTTTAAAACTTTGCTGATTAAATTTTTAATTGACGTAAGCTTGTTAGAAATTGATAACATCTCTGAAGAAAGCCGTAACTTTAAATGTTCTTGAACGGAAAAAGAAAATATGAGAAAACGATAGTTTTTCATAAGTTTGCATGTCTCAGTGGTTTGGTTGAAGATGAAATGGTGGACGAGCTGGTGGAAGAAGAGCTAACAATACTATACATATGTTAGTTTAGATATTGTATCATTACAACTGAAAATCGTTTTTCATTGGCCAAAATTCTGTAACTTTTGAACCGATCAAAATATTGAAGTAATTTCTTTTTAATGGATAGATATCTAGTTCAGCTTGACTCAGTTTTAATTACATTAATATTGATTGAGTACTTCTTAAGGACTTCTAGGTCAAAGTTGAACTTTTGATTTTTTTTAACTTTTGGAGTGAAATATGGGTTTATTTTTTTATTTGCATATTAAAAAATTTTATATTTGGAACTTAATAATAATTGTAATTATTTTTTGTGATAATGGAATTTTTTTAATGTTAAACTCAAAAAAAATTTTACACTGAAAAAAATTTTTGCACTCAAAAAAATAGTAAAATTAACTGGAGATTTTGCTGTTACCACAGAAATTTTTTTTATTTTTTGCTGTCAAAGTAGGTTCTATTTATTATTATTTTTTACTGATACTGTTTTTCGTACTTAAATAGCAATGAAAGGCAATTATAATTATTATTCATTTGACACAAATATTGATTGCAAATATTCTATATTTTGCTCTGTGCTATTTCTGTTCTTTAGTAGTTTTTTGGCTTCTTCATCTAAATCCCGATGTTCCACTTTCCATTTATTTCGAATATTGGAGATAAACGGATCTGACGTTGCCAATAAATATATTAAATAGATCTTTATTTGTGGAATTTCGTGAAAATTTTCTAGTATTGTGCTCTCTATAAAATCTGTAATCCTTGTTCCTTTTTTCCTGAGCCTCCTCTGATAGATCTCCAAGTGGCACCAAATGATATTTAATGATATCTTCTCCATGATAAAGGATTTTGTGAACTGTTGCAGACATATTTCTCCATGGGTAGTTCGTTGTATATATTTTTGTAGTTTCCTTAGCATAATCTCCAAATTGTTTAGAGTCAATTTCTTCATTGCACGCAAGTACTTCTACGATTATTTTAAATCTGAGAATAAGGTTTAAATCCACTCCTGTTATTTCAGATGCTGTTTCTGGATCTGAAAAGAATCTTTGTGCGGTATTGCCATCATTTGTAGTGCCTGACCCTTGTTTTGGCTGATCTATAATCAATGCAATTTTGCGATATTCATCTTGAACATGTTTCTTTTTTGAACTTCTTAAGTCTTTGTTGGTTTCATTATTTCTTATGGATCCTGAAGACCCGAAATCCAAATCATAACTGATTTTTAGTATATGTTCCATAAGTCGTATCCTTGCATGTAGTGGTGATAATCCAAATTCATATGCATCGGTATTATCTAATGATTTTGTCGGAACTTGGTTTAATTGGGTTGATGCTGCTTGGCATATAATGCAGCTGGATGCAGCCTTCGTGTTAGTCAAAGCCTGACCTACTTTTCCATCTATCATTGTAAGGACTAATTGGTAGCTTATTTCAATTTGCTGCTCATCTAACTGTAATTGTAATAATGGCTGTAGTGCTGCAATTTGGGCCTTGATATCACTAATTTCTTTGTTAATGGCATCACGAGTTTCTTTTTTGAATTCAAATTTGATTGGCCTGCAGTATTTCGTAGAAGATGGTGTCTCATTTTTCCAAATTTCCATTGTTTGCGTTGTACTAGTCGAAGGCTCTGAATCTTCCAAAATCTTTTTTAATCGCAATGGTACAATTGATACCATGAACATATCCGAGTCCGAAATATTTTCACATACAACTTGTTTGTATTGGTTTTGTCCCGAAGAACCATCACATCCTCATTTGCAAAAAAGAATTAGCTTTGTGTTTCCATATTTCTTTAACGCATTTCCTGGTATTGATTGTAGCAAGCGTTCGGCTGTGTGATCAAGTAGAGATTGTAGTTGTACCTTTGAAATTGGTGTGATTGTAATAGTATCCTTTGATGGTAAACAGTCCATTCTAGCAGCAGTTATGTGATGATATGCTAGATAGATATTTGAGCCCTTTTCAATCGCACGCAATCTGAGCTTAATATATTGCTGTTTTGTTAATTTCAAATCCAGAAATAAGGCTAATGCCTCCTCATTTGTGTACTGTATTGCATCGCTCGGAGTTGGTATACTTTTAAGAATTCGTTTTGTTCTCACTGGACTAGCTTTAATAACTTTTTCAATGATATCCACTTTTGTTAATTGGTTCTGTGATCGTAATTGATGTAGGAAAGATTCTTTTGTATTTGTACAACCAATTGCATCGTTAAAATCTTTAAGTTTCCGCCTCTTAGATCTATCGCTGCAGTTGTCCAATGGTTTGCGTGGTCTTCCAACCTTATCTTGCTTTGCTGTTTCTGCAGCGACAGTAAGTTGCCCTTCTAACCACTTTTCACTTTTTATATAAAACTTTTCTTTACTGTAGCTAACTTCTTTGTAGCGTTTTTTTAGTACTTTTACAAAATTAGATAATTGCTCTTGTATTTCGGTGCTACACGAATTTAAGTTTAATTTTATTTTAACGTAAGTAAGAACATCTTCCTGGTTTTTATTTCTAAAATACTCTTCGGCCAGTTCTTTATAACCGAAGGTCTCCATATTTTTCTGAATATTTTTATATGAGTCTGTTATGATTTATCACTTGCAAATATACGTACGTACACGTAAAGGATTAACTTATTATTGAGTAATCCCTTATGGAATCCGTAGTTTTATACATTTTTAGATATATGTTACTCACGCATTGATCTTCAATTTCATAGCAGGTAGTACTTAAATTTAACAAAACTACACTTGTTATCCAGACCTTAATATCAGGTAAAACTAATTAGTATCTCGTCAATATGGGGTTCTTTTTATCTTTAGTTGTTTAATATCGCGATTATTATTATAAAATTGTTTATGACTTTGCCTGACCCTAACAGTTATATTAGAAAGAGATCATATGTTTACGGTACCTATTGTGATATTTTTATGACTGATTTTTTTGCTGATCAAAACAAAGCCATAAAACCCTTTCGCAGGTATTATATTTAATTATTTTAGTTTTACGTAGTATAAAGTAAAAAACATAAACTTTTAGGCAAAAAAGTGAAAATTTAATACATCATTGTAAACGAGTAATTATAGGGCTGTTTAAATTAGAGTAATTTGAATTTTTTTGGAGTAATTTCTTTAAAATTAAAAAGTGTTCTACCGGCGGGTCGTGGCGGGTGCAAAAGTATATATGGGGTTAAAGAAGACACCTTCGCCTTTCTTCGGGTGGTATACGTTTCTTGTTCCCTTTTGTTCCCTAGAAGTTCTATTCCACTAAAGTTTAAATTTTAGAAAAATATAGTAGTTTCATAAATATTTATTAACACCTCTAATATTAAACGCTAGAGCGGTAACCACTTACAACAACTAACGACTATAATCCTACCAATATTATAAAAAAGACCGCAGGCCATTATCGATGATAGCTTGCGAGTAGTGACCATTTATTTTTGACAAAAAACTGATAAAAAACACCTTTTACTGAAATAACAAAAAACAGTTGAGTTTGACAGCATGCCACGCCCACAATTATCAATAGTTTAACCTAATTTTTTGGCTACCTTAATATGGATATATTAACTCCAAAATGGCGTTAACATTTTAAAAATCGGTGACAAAAAAAATTCGACTTTTGGCCAATGAAAAACGATTTTCAGCCACTGTGCAACGGTGTATCGAATACTTTGTACCAAAATTTAAAGTTTGGTGCGATGACGTTATACATAACTCAATTAGATGATAATTCTTTCTATTATCTTCACTTGTATGTTCCAGCAAAGAATTTCAACAAAGAAATGCATGTAAGCAATTTAGTATTTACCACCAATTAGGTATAGTCAGGTCTGGGCAGTATTTCAAATACATGTACTTGAAATTCGTATTTAAAATACACTTTTGGTTTTTAGCTTGAAGTGTTTTTTATTGAACTTCATCAAAAAAAATCAATTTTTCACAGAAATATTAATGCAAACAAATTTTTTTTAAACTTTGCCAAAAATTTTATATTGGTTTTGGCAGATCTCACTTGTGCAAAAAAACATGAAAAAATACAACAATTTTGTTTATGTTCGAAAACACAAAGTTGCCCTACATAATAAAGTTTGATATGTCAATCATTTTTGAACTAAATCTCAATGCATTTAGATCTTATTGATAAAGAAAAATGAATTTTTTGAAGGAAATTACAACTAATTTCATATATATATATATATATATATATATATATATATATATATATATATATAATCTAAACAATAATTATAATAATTCGATTGCATTTAGTTGTAAAAACGCAATGTAATAATCAGGCATTCTATGTTTCTTTAAGAATACACTAGAGCCCCGACTTGCGTCGTCCCGATTTGAGTTGCTTCGATTTGCGTCGCTTTTTGAAAACTGGAAATATTCGATTTGCATCGTTGCAATTTCAAATTTCGTCGGTCCGAGCTGCGTCGTTTTGACACCGATATGCGTCGGTTTGATTTGCATCGTTTTGATTTCGATTTGCGTCGTTTTGATTTCGTTAAATTGTTTACTGTAGCATTGTGGATTACCATTTTTAGCATTTGTAGTGCCTGATAAAGCATATTTTTTGCGTGAAGTAAGGGGAATTCCCTTTTCTTTGTTATATAAGTGGTGCTAATAACAACTATCTGGTTATGGTAAGAATTTAGTGTGTTATTCCCCAAAATCCATCCAATCAAATGTTGTGTTGTTGATTTAGATTTATCATCTGAAGAGAGCTCAATGTAAGCTAAATAAATTAAAATTTTTTAATGCATCTACTTTTTATGAATATACATATGTACATATGTAAATGAATGTAATTTTTATTGTTTTTTTTTTATTAATTTATTGTTTTATTTCTTTATAATAATTACATATAAACATTTGTTGAAGTAAACGAAATAAATAGAAATGTATTCATACTTGTTTTTTTTATCAATAATACAAAATTTTTTGCTTTGTTTTGAATATTTTCCCCAATAAATTAAATTTCAGTGTATTTATATAGAAAATGGTGATTCGATTTGCGTCGTTTCTATTTGCGTCGCGTTTCTCCGGTCCCTATTAACGACACAAGTCGGGGCTCGGATGTATTAATTTTGTTTTTATTCGCGTAGAAACTTAATTGAAAAATTTGAATATCTCTGTTTTAATGCTCTGTAAATTGTTTTACTTTTGTAATTTGTTAATTTTTTTGCAACTTTTTTGTCGACCGCCGTCGATTTTTGCGTAGCTGTGGCCGTTGACATTTAGATTTTTTTCGAACATAAACTTCGAATGTGGAAAAACATGCTGAATTCAGAACACCAATTTATAAATTATAGGGATTTAAAAAATTTTTCGTTTTCAATTCGAGTCGAAACCTGGAACATACCCGACAAGTACGTATTTTGTATTTTAAATACATACAGATTTTTAAGTATTTTGTATTTTAAATACATATCCTGAAAGTATTTTGTATTTTAAATACATGATCCACGAGTATTTTGTATTTTAAATACCGCAAACCATGTATTTTGCCCAACACTGCTCATCAGGACCTGTAGAAAGGTTATTTTCTTCAGCAGGTTTTATTTATTCTCCAACAAGAAACTGTTTGTCTGATACTACATTCAAAAATATAATATTTATGAAAGAAAACAATTGTTTTGTTAATTGGTTTTATCTAATGTATTTTATGGTTTAAATAAAAACGGTGTATCTCATATTTTGAATACATACATGTACATGACGTGAAAGTATTTTGTATTTGAAATACGTGCAATAAATGGAAGTATTTTGTATTTTAAATACATACAGGGCTCAAATCATCACATCCGTGAACGTATAGCTCATAACGTAAAATACATTTTTGAAATTATCACATACGTAAACGTACTATAATTCACAGTAATTGATATTATAACAGTTACCGTAGAACTGAACGTACGATTTTTACGAACAATCATCCGTGAAAAAATTTTTATAAAATATGTAAGTAAAGTGATATTTTAGAGAATATTGTTATATTTATCATTATTTTGCTCTAGCTCTAATTATAATAAATTAAATCCACGGCAAAAAGAAGTAAAGGCGGAGTTTATGAACGAACACCAAAACTTGGCCAAAAACTTGCTCCCTAATTGCGCGCAAGAAAAAGCTACATATAATCGGCTATGGGATGAGTTAGCGAAACATCTTAATTCCGTCGGGCCACCAGTTAAGGTTGTGAAGTTATATGTATATTTAATATCATAAAAAAATTCTTATTGAAGCTTATATGTATGTTTAAGGCCTACGCTGACCTGAAGTATGAGGCAAAGAAAATACTTTCTTTAAACAAATTTTCTAATAAGCAAATTTTCTAATTGAAGCAGCTGGTCTTGAAGCTATCGATGAAGGCAAACAATCCGTGCCGACATTTGGCAACAAGGAAACTTCAAGTACTGAGCAGCAGCCTGAGCCTCTTAGAGATATCAATTTAGATATCGATGAGGCCAGTTGTAGTAAAAGTGTCATAGAAAAGAGTTTTGAAAAACCGAAAACGCCAAGAAATCGGCGGAGCCACGATGAAAAATTATTGTTGCTGGAAAAAAACATTAAAGCCGTAACATATTTTCAAACTAATATACATGCCAAGGATTACTACTATCCGTGTATTATTTTTTCGTCTTCCTCGCTATCACTGGAACTTAAATAAAATAATAATGCCGCTTCCAATTTTATGTTTGTAAATTCAAATTATATTATTTTATAACTTTTACAATTCCACGTCCATTTTGAATTCAATATGCCATTCACAGTATTGTAGAACTTAAAACCTATTGTGAATTTAAAATAAAATTACGTTCCGTTTATTATCGTATGTTATGCTCCCACTCCGTTCATTCCATTGACGTAACACGTAATTATCTTTCGTAGGATTGTCGATACATCACGGATTTGACGATTTGAGCCCAGATTTGTAAGTATTTTGTATTTTAAATACCGCAAACCATGTATTTTGCCCAACACTGGCTATAGTGCTATATAGACTAGGTATAGCATAAGCAAAATAGCAACAATAGTATAGATAGTAGAGCAATTAAAAAAAATTACTCAAAGAAAATTCTGAGAATTTTTTGAACTGAAACAGAATTTTATATTTTGGCTTAATCAAGCAGGGAGACATAACACAGGAAAAGCAACTTAACGAGTTGCCTTATTGTATCGACTATGTGTGCCGGGTGGAGTTTAAGTTGGAAGATACGCCAGTTGAAAAATGAAGTTGCATACTTTCCAGAAAACATATTTACTCAATTAAAGCCGATATCACATGTGATTATAAATTGCGAATTCAACATATCACAGTAGGAGCACCTGTTAATGTTCATGATGCTAGAATCTATTCCTCTTGTCCGTTGACTTTGAATTCATCGCAATACGCTAATATCTCCATACCTACGAATTTTACAGCCATAAACTACTCAAAACGAAAGGCGTTCAATTTACGGCGCAGCAGGTATTGTGTTCGAATAGAACACCGTATTGGTTTACTAAATGAAAGATTTTGTAGTCTAAAAGAGCTACGAAATCGTATGTCATCAATTAACCATAAGAGATTGTGTTGCTTGTGGATAATGCTCTCATGTATTATTCATAATATACTATTAAGTGACGGTGATGTCTATTATAAAGAGCTACCGAACGGTAGCACTTCCCCGACACAATAACAGAAAAAATTTATCAAAAAAGTTCGACATTATGTGACAGTCTATTTATCAAATTATGTTAGGGTTATTTTTTTTTAAAAAAAGGGTGACATTTAAAATTTATTGAAATATATTTTTGAAAAATGTATACATACATATTTTTATTTTAGAACTTAAAGCTACTTTTTGTATTTTAATTATAGCTCATATCTAACGATTCTTCCATTTTTTTCAATTTCTAAAGTTTTTATTCTTTTATCTTTCCCTTTTAAATTCAATTACTGTTTTTTAATTGCATCTCAGCGTCAAACTTTTCTTTTTTGAAATTGAAATACCTTTTCGAAGTTCTTTTTTTAAAAATTTATTTTTAAGTTCTGAGTCGTTTCTATTCGTTTCAAACTTAGATAGTAGCGAGAGTCTTTTGGAGCAGATTGTTTAAGCTTTTCTGCATATTCGTACACCGTAGTTGATGTTGGTAATTCTACTGGAATTTATAATAGGACCTCAATATTGTTGTATTATTACGTTCTACAATCATTTCAGTTCGGATTGTAGAAGAAGCTACGTGTGGTATATTTTCCAATACATCTGAACCTAAAAATCCAAAAAAATATGTCGTATTTAAATTTGAATCAAACATGTCCATTTCAGCATCTCTTTTTGGACAAATATGCCCTTAAGCCGATGGTAGTGTGAACACATCTTTCGCAATACAGTAGAGGCTCATAAAAGTTAAGACGCGCAAAAGTTAAGAATACGGAAAAGTTAAGCAGCTTTCTGTCACCATACAGAACTCTAAAAAGTTAAGTGCTTCTTAACTTTTTTGAGTAATTTTTGTTTTTATTTAATTTTTATATTTTTAACATCATTTTGAATTCTTATACATACATACATATGTCGATTGTCGCATTAATATATGTAGTACTAAATAAGTACATGGGTATCATAAAAAAATTCAACACATTCGTCATTTACCGTTATAAAATTCTTTACATTCGTACGTAATGTTTCATACTTTTTTTGCATCAGTTATTAGTTTTCTTTTGATCGTAACAATATCAGCAGCACGTAAGCAAAAAAGGTTATCAGTTGCCGAAAAATGCAAGATTTAAAAAAAATTAGATGAAGGCGTTTTTGGCTAATCGATTGGCCATGGATTTTCACGATTCTGAATCTTCAATTCTAAATTTAAAAGAAACAAAGCAAACATTTATGCTGCAGTGTCAGGTACATGTGACGAAATTAAGAGAAAGACTATACATAAGGCAGAATTCGTGAATTTGGAGAAACAGCTGTACAAATGGTTCTTACATATATCAACGTGAAAGAAACTGTCCACTAAGTGATCCTATTTTAAAAGCTAAAAATTAATACATTTGCATACATACATGTATACATGTGTATTAAATACACATTAATAATATATACAATGTATAAATACGCGTATAAACATATGCATTTTTCATATCACGGAAAAGTTAAGAATTCGGAAAAGTTAAGCACCCCTATAACAAACTACTTAACTTTTTCGAGCCTCTACTGTATATCAACATAAATCGGAAAACAGTTATAGTTGTATATTTATGTATCTTTAATACAAGTCCAGAATTTTTAAAATTTCATCTAGTTTTTTTTTGATATTTTTTAAAATTGTTTAATTTTTTATGGAAGTCATGTTAATTTACTCGTAATATTTTTCAATTAAAAAAAGTACTTTTTATGTACTTTTTGACTATTTTGTTGAATTTGGAAATGCTATAAAATTCAATCTTGCATTGTTTATAAGAAAGTATTTGTTATTCATAATTTGCATCAAATATTATAAATTATTGATATTTGTTAGAAAAATCATCAACAATTTTTTTCAAATATCAAGAAAAAAACATTGCTAAGAAAAAATTATTTGTTCAGTTCGATAAAACATTTCGTTCAAATTGCATAAAATAAAAGCTTCCGTAAAATAACAAAGAAACTTGTAAATTTATTATATTTTAACATTGGTCCTGGGATTGCTGCAATGGTTCTTAATAAAAGAATAAGAAGATTTATGTATCCCACAGGATTATTTCAACGATTCTTAATAAACAAATAAAATGATATCTGAATCCTATTTGTTAATTTAATTAGTATTACAAAAATGCCGAACTCAAATTTCTAAATTGATAAGTTGAATGCTGAAAATTATGCATCTTGGTTAATGCAGATGCGAAGTCTATTGATAACGTAAGATTATTAGGATGTAGTTGAAAGTGCTCTAAGTGAATTTGCAACTGCACAAGAAATATTAGCTTGGATAATCAAAGACAATAAGGCGTTGGCAACAATAACTTTATCGGTGAGAATAACAGAACTAATGCACCTCAAAGATTGTAAGACTTTCATGAAAGCTTGTTGTAAATTGCAAAATATTTACAAAGCCAAGGATCCTGCAATAAAAGTACATTTGTTCAAAAATTTCGTGCGTTTTAAGTCTGTATCCAATGAAAAATATTATTTTTTTATTATTATGTTCCTTCCACTGCCGGAGGGTGCATAGGGTTTCTACAAATCATATTCATCTTTATACGGTTTGTTGCTGCTGTTTTCGCTTTGTTATTATTTGTTTTTTGTCTTTATCAGTTTCGGTAATCGGTTCTTGTTCCAGTTAAGTAGGTGATTAGTCTGCTGTAGCAGGTCTAGGATAATGGGGCTGCCATCTGTCGTTGCCTAGAAACAATGCCCTCTGTATTTTGGTGAAGTGGTGAGGAACTTGCTAACCTTTAATTCCTATCTTTTTTTCCCAGAAGGTGGTGGCTCTGCCTAACGTTTTGTTTGTTAAGATGTCATTTATCCTCTTTTCCCGGGAAAGGGGTGGTCATTGGATGGATTTTTAGCCACTTCATTTTTAAAACTTAAAAACCTATTGTGAAAATTCTTTTTCTCCTCTACATGGAGCGAACCTGGGGTACTCGGTTTTTCAAGCAAGCACTTTAACCACTACAGCACGCCACCAATGAAAAATATAGTGTTCAAAGAAATCAATTTTGCTCAGTAGCAAATGAATTAAAGGATGTTGATATTGATATACGCAATGAATTACTTCAATATTTTTGTTATGTAGTTTGCCTCTTGAATTAGAAAATTTTGTAATTGTAGTAGAAAGTCGTGATTCATTACCAAATTTAGAGAAATTAAAAAAAAAGATTTTAGAAGAAACTACACATAAAAATAAGGATCTAGTATTTTCGTGCAAAAATAAAAATAAAAATGTAACATGTTTGGATGCGGTAAGAAGGGTCATTTTCGTTCACAATGCCAATTAAAAACAAAACTGGTGGTAGTTACGAAAGTGAGATGTTCATTATAAAATCCTGTATTAAGGCAGATAACAATTATGAATGGTTGTTACTACGTTTATACGCACGTCTTATTTGCAAATAAAAAAGAAGAATGTTGCCGTATAACTTTTTTATTGTAACTTATTAACTCACTTAACAAGTCGTGAATAACGACAATATTTGCAAATAAAAAGTAAGACATTGCCACTTCATGAACGTTTTTTGTGTTTTACTTACCAAACAATCATAACATAAGTTCTGTATGCAATTTCCCGTATAAACAGTGAATTAGTTATTTGCAAATAGTTCTATTTGCAAATAAGACGTGCGTATAAACGTGGTATATTAGACAGTGATGCCTCATCACATGTTGTATGTTGTGAAAGAAATTTGTTCACAGGTATAAAAGATTATAAAAGCGAAGTGGTATTAAGGTGGATTCACCCATTCGATCTGAACGTTCCGTACGATTTTTTTGTATGTATTTTGACGTCTCTATTTTTGAGAGAGAAAGAGAGTAAATTTAATGCAGAACAATTTTTCCTTGATTTGGTGTAATTTTAATTATCGTCCTGAACGAATTGAACTGTGCTGCCAGATAAATACATTTTTTATGCAAAATTGAAATGAGCTGCCACATCATATTATATGTACATATGTATGTATAATAATATACAGAGTATATTTGTAAATTTTTTATATTTATTTAACAAAATAGCTATTAGAACATGCACTCGACTCTTATTCATTTGTATACTTTTTATTTTATAAAAACTAGTGTTCGCCCAGTGGTTGAAATTCAACCATTATTGCAATAATACAAAACCGCTCAGATTAAATGTCATATTTTTCTTCATTTCTAATAAAATGTATTACCGTACTTACTCCGTTCTTTAACCCTACAATGCATACCCAACTTTTCCTACTAGAACACACACCCGGGGTACGTTTGTACCTACTAGCTTATTTTTTAGTGTTTAAATGGTCCAATTTCGTTATAATTTTTTTTAAATGCGTATATTAATATTTTACTAATGTTTTGGTTTTTATTTCATGCAAATATTATACCTGGTTCAATAGATACAGGCATGAAATGCCACAGGCATGGGATAGCCAAATATTGTCTTTCAGATTTCTGATGAATACAAAACAAAATTTTTTAATTTTTGCTTGTTAAATGTGTACTCCAGGAGTCACCAACTTGCGGACCGCTAGCTTGTTTCATGTTAGACTACACCAGCTGGCATATAACCACCCGAAAGCCTCAAATCATCAATTCATTCAAAAATACCAACAACCTTTGGTGATGATCCGATAACTTACAATAGGAAAACCTATGCAAAAAAAAAAAAAATTTGGGAGCGATAAAATAACAATTTCATTAGTAATATTGTCGTCATCAGTGAGGTGCAACAAAATCTTACACATAGACACGTCGAACAAGCTGTGTTGATAGTTTTGAATGATTTGATGAGCTTGTGTGAGATTTTGTTGCACCTCGCTGATTACGTGCACACTACAAGCCCAGTGAAACCTTAATCATTGATGAACAATTGTTTCCTTTCCGTGGACTCACACGATTTACACAGTACATACCATCAAAACCTGCAAAATATGGTATCAAAGTTTTGTGGATTTGCGATGCCAAAAATGCATATCCACTGCAAGGTCAAATATATACGGGTCAAGCCGCGTCCGGAAGGGAAACGAACCAAGCGGAACGAGTTGTGAAATATTTGGCTAGAAGATACCAAGGAAGTGGAAGAAATATTATGATGGACAATGTTTTCACGACGTTGTCAGTTGCAAAACTTCTCGGGTGGGACCTAACAATCGAAAATGCAGTCGCACAAGGACAGGCCCATTGATTCATCATTATTCGGCTTCAGAAAAAAAGTGACGATGTGCTCTTATGTTCCACGAAAAAATAAATCAGTGACGCTACTTTCGACAATGCACTCTGGTGGCGAGATAGTTGAGGGTGGGAAGCCTGAAATCATAGAATTTTATAATATGACGAAGGGTGGCGTTGATAAAATGGACCAATTGTTCAGTGAATATCCTACACAACGACAGACGAAGCGTTGGCCATTGTCGTTAATTTTCAATATGCTGGACATAACGGCTCTTGCAGCGAATATAGTATATGGAATGAACAACCCCATGCTGCCTGCTAAAGCTAACAAGCGTAAGCAGTTCCTTCGCAGCTTGACTGAAGCATTGTGTATGCCAATTATTGAAGAACGTGCACTAAATCGGCAAGTCTCGCGAAACTTCTCCACTAAAATGAATCATTTTTCAACCGAGCGCTGGAATCAATGTTGAACACGGAAGCATCGACATCTGCCGCAGCCCGCACGCCAAAACCTATCAACGGTTCCTGCTATTTATGTTATGCTCAAGACACAAAACGACGTAGAAAAACCAGAAAAATGTGCGGCAAATGTAAGAAGCCAATGTCTCTTGAGCATTCGATCACCAATACCGACTGCATAATATGTAACGGTAATTTGTAATTATAATAAATTACATATTTACAATTACATATTTTCTTTCTTCAAATAAAATAATATTATTTTGATTTTATATGTTCGCAATTTTTGTTCTTTATGACAAGAGCTACAAGTTTGCCTCAGAGAGTAAATCGAAATTCGGAACGGTTTGCAAGATATGAGCCCGAGAAAATGATCACTTTTTTGCGAAAATGATACCGAGGCCCCAAATCTTTGGCGGCCCATAAAAAAAAGTGCATGACTTTGGGAAAAATTGGGAGACACGGGTCTTTTTTTTTAGTCTTTTATCACGTAGTGGTGTCCGTATATGGTTATTTTTTTCGTGTTTCACTGTGTAATTATCAAAACAACCAACTGTTTGTTGTGGCAATTCAATAATGTCATCACCTAACTCTGGATAATTTCTTAGTTCACCATTACCAAGATTATTTAGAAATTCGACAAATTCTACTTCTTCTGGTCTAGCTCTCGTATTTTGTGTTAAGGTAACTTTGTAAAAGGAATTAAATTCCTTCCAACTAATGATGCAATTTTCAATTAAAGTAAATCGGGTCCCGTGTGGAACAACATGTAAAATTTGCCTTAAATCGCCACTTAGTAGAATATTTTTACCACCAAATGGTGGAATAGAATGAACAAATAAAATTAGTTTTTCCTTCTGAGTGTTTACGGAGTTGCCAAGCCAAATTTAATTTAGTAAATTTTGAGTTTTTTGTTGTAATTTTTTTTAGCAAATTAAGAGAGAAAGAGAGATTATGGCTTTATGATTGGCTAATATTCCTAACTGTTTTTAACCATCTTAGGCACAAAAATGTAGAATAACAAATACATTCTGCACTCCTCCTATTGACAATCTATCAAACAAAAAAAAAACAAACAAAATCAAGCGAATACGTTGAGTTTAGGTCAGTTAAAATGGTTCTTAACTTTTTCAACTTGCCCATTTATATATACTTAGATTATTTTTAATGATTACATTTCGCGATCGTCTGTACATGTTTTTTCGCAGGTGACTAAAAGTGTAAAAACCAATCTGTAATGTTTTCTCTTTTATTAGAAAAAGACACAAGCGATTGTAGTTTCTGATCAAAGTTAATTTATGATTTATTCCAATTTTGAATGGGCTTATATACCTACTTATCGGAATAAACTATTCCTTTCTAGCTTATCGTAAATGTACATTTGTTTCTTTTAGTTTCATAGTAAATCGATTACAATATTTCTTTTGATCAATCGCTGATTAGTGCATATGAATGTACTCAATTTAATATGACACTCAAAAGTGTGTCACTCAGAAGTATTATAATTTTACATGTTTTAGTTTTGCTTTCTTAATACCAGGCATTCAGCATTCCTTTAGTTTTTAATTATGAATGAATACGATACTCCAAATAAATGAATATGACAAAATCAGTTCAAGTGGACAATGAACTGCATTCAAACAAAAATTATTAATGTTGGAATATTACTGCGCGGGCATCAAGTTGCACTAAAGAATTCAAGTGGTTATTACCAAAATAAGTGTTACTGATCTAGGTTGATGAGGCGTTGACATTAATTGGGGTTGGTTTGTTTGTGTAAACAAAACATTTAACAAATTAACAAAGCTAATGGCTTGTAGCAAAAATTAATAAATATACATACTTATAGTAACAAACCAAAAAAGTTTGTCATAAGTTAAAAACAAACTAAGCAAATTAAAAAACATGTGTATAGTTGGTAAAGAATAGATAACAATGGCCACACTGTTGTAAGTTAGTGAGGTGGAATTTGGGCTTTCCATTACAAAAAAAAGTTTTCACAAATTGTAATACGAATGAATCAAAAAAATTCAAGTATTCTATTTACAGTGAAAAAGTTTGTATAAATAGCTGAAATATACTTCAACTGACACCACAAAAGTGGACCAAACACAAGAACGCTGATGATGAAAGTGTAGCGGCTTTCGAAAACAGCATGTTGTTCCGTTCTGCTAGTGTTTGTCAGAATGATTTACACATGTGTCTTTGGTGTAATTTGTTCTTTGATAACTATCACATGTAATTTGGCTTATAAAATACGATTGAACTAAGTAGCCTATTTAAATTTAAAAAAATAAAAGGATTACAAACAAGAAAAATGTTCATAAATAAAGAGAAATCTTAAACCTAAAATACAAAACCTTTTTGTTTTTCTGTGTGGTCGCATCAAGTACACAAGTGCCGATGTGACTACACTACACCCCCAATCTTTCAGTTAAAATTTTATAATTTTGTTACTTGGCGAAATTTTAAAATTTTAATTCAATATTTATGTATGTATATGTATACAATATGCTGTCTGCGTGGTACAATACTTACAGGTTTTCTTAAGCGTGTGTACATGTTATTGTTTTTTTTTTCTTTTTTTTGAAACTAATGTTAAACATTTTTTTGTGTTACATTTTTTTGTTATTATAATTCTTATGTTCTAGATGTCTTATTTATATTCTATTTTGTAATGTAATATTACAATAATTTTCATTTCTTATATTTCTTTAATAAATTTTTATGTACAATTTTTGTTTTTCCATTCATTTTTAATTCTACATTTACATTATCTATATTTATTATTTCGTAAGGACCATTGTATGGTGGCTCATTTTTCTTTCTATTTTCTAATTTTATTAAAACTAAGTCTCGTATGTTGAGATTTA
This sequence comes from Germaria angustata, assembly GCA_963681545.1. NCBI lineage: Eukaryota > Metazoa > Arthropoda > Insecta > Diptera > Tachinidae > Germaria > Germaria angustata. The sequence continues at coordinate 89,029,446 of OY812998.1, forward strand.
TACTATTTGTTTTGTTGTGTGATTTTGAGCTTCTATTCTTTTTTGTTATTTTCTAGCGTTTTCTAATGATTGTTTTAGTCTTAATTTTATTTCATTTGCATAGTTTTCCAAATTATATATTCCGTCTCTAGTCCTGAAGTTTTCACCAGGTAATTCAGGCAGTTTACCAAAAATTAATTCAAATGGTGAATAATTTGCGTCTACGTGAGGGGTTATATTATATGCAAAAGCATAATATGGTATCCAATGATGCCAATAATCATCGTTTAGGAATGACAAAAAGTATTCATTTAGAACTCTGTGATTTCTTCCTACGGTACCAAGTGTCTCATGATGGTACGATGTTGATGTTTTGTGGTCTATTTTTAACAAAGTGCATATTTCTTTCATTAATTCATTTACAAATTCTGTACCTCTGTCTGTTTTTAGAGTTTTAAATATGCCATATTTTAAAATTAAATTATCTATCAAACATTTTGCAACTGTTTTGGATTCTTTGTTTTCCATTGGTGCAGCGATTATATACTTAGTCAACTCACACTGCATTGTTAATATATAGCGATAGTTTCCAGAAGGTCGTAAGGGTCCAACTGTATCGATAACTACAGTAGAAAAACTATCTTTTGGCGTATCTGTAACGCATAACGGTTCTCTTGTGTGTCTTACTTGTTTGTTTCTTTGACACAGATCGCACTCTAAAACGTATTTTTTTACCATTTTATACATATTCTTCCATATGTATTTGTGTTTCAGTTTTATTAAAGTTTTTCTTACTCCGAAATGTCCTCCGCATGGTGTGCTGTGATACAATTTAATTAATTCCATTTTTCTTTCTACATCTGTTATTCTTTGAGGATTACTATACAATATTATTATGACGTCATTTTCTTTATTTCTGTTCATTTTCTCTTTGAATTTTTCTATACTTATCTTTTTAAATATTTCGTCACTTTTCTCTAGTGCGAACTTAACACAATTTGTTCTGCCTAAAACAGAAGGTAGTTTCTCCAACATATTATATAAATCGCTACATCTGACGTACGTTTCATTTAGAGCAGAATCGTTTTCAACTTTTATTTTTCTAGTCGACTTTTCGAATACAAACTTCAATTTTCTTGCAAGTTTCGTATCTTATAAATTACACCTCACTAACTTACAACAGTGTTGCCATTGTTATTTATTCTTTACCAACTATACACATGTTTTTTAATTTGCTTATTTTGTTTTTAACTTATTGGTTTGTTACTATAAGTATGTAAATTTATTAATTTTTGCTACAAGCCATTAGCTTTGTTAATTTATATTTTAGGTTTTTTAAGATTTCTCTTTATTTATGAACATTTTTCCTTTCTGTTTGTGATTTTTTATTTAAATTTAAATAGGCTACTTAGTTCAATCGTATTTTATAAGCCAAATTACATGTGATAGTTATCAAAGAACAAATTACACCAAAGACACATGTGTAAATCATTCTGACAAACACTAGCAGAACGGAACAACATGCTGTTTTCGAAAGCCGCTACAAATCTTAAAAAACCTAAAATATAAATTAACAAAGCTAATGACTTGTAGCAAAAATTAATAAATTTACATACTTATAGTAACAAACCAAACAAGTTTGTCATAAGTTAAAAACAAAATAAGCAAATTAAAAAACGTGTATAGTTGGTAAAGAATAAATAACAATGGCAACACTGTTGTAAGTTAGTGAGGTGTAATTTGGGCTTTCCATTACAAAAAAAAAGTTTTCACAAATTGTGATACGATGAATCAAAAAAATTCACGTATTCTATTTACAGTGAAAAAGTTTGTATAAATAGCTGAAATATACATCAACTGACACCACAGAAGTGGACCAAACACAAGAACGCTGATGATGAAAGTGTAGCGGCTTTCGAAAACAGCATGTTGTTCCGTTCTGCTAGTGTTTGTCAGAATGATTTACACATGTGTCTTTGGTGTAATTTGTTCTTTGATAACTATCACATGTAATTTGGCTTATAAAATACGATTGAACTAAGTAGCCTATTTAAATTTAAATAAAAAATCACAAAAATTATTAATGTTGGAATATTACTGCGCGGGCATCAAGTTGCACTAAAGAATTCAAGTGGTTATTACCAAAATAAGTGTTACTGATCTAGGTTAATGAGGCATTGACATTAATTGGGGTTGGTTTGTTTGTGTAAACAAAACCTTTTTGTTTTTCTGTGTGGTCACATCAAGTACACAAGTGCCGATGTGACTACATTACAAATCATACAAAAGGATTACACAAAAATAGCGAACAAACAAAATAAATTTGCTACCTATTTTTTGCGAATCTATGTATGTATATATGCAAAGCCTTAAGACTGTATATGTAGTGTATGCATGTTGCTTGCGCGACCAAGCCACCTTCTTTTAAATCCATGTTTACACCACGACTGCCAAAGAATAACTAAATACGTTCTGTAAAAAACAAAACAATCGCACCTGTTTTTTTCATAAATGCATATGTATTGGTTTTGTGCTAATAATGCGGGGTTATGCCTGGTTGAAAAATTGTGCCGACGAAAAACCATTCCCCTCGTCTCTCTTGCCTACAAAGTACGATGTTACGCCTGCATAATTGTTCTCGTGTGTTAAGAATCAATAAGAATAACAACAATTCAGTATGTTTTTTGTTGTAATTTTTTAGCAAATTAAGAGAGAAACAGATATCATAGCCTTATGATTGGCTAATATTCTTAACTGTTTTTAAATATCTTAGGCACAAAAATGTAAAATAAAAATTACATTCTGCACTGCTCCTATTGACGATCTATTAAACAAAAAAATCAAGTGAATACGTTGAGTTTAAGTCAGTTAAAATGGTTCTTAACTTTTTCCACTTGCCTATTTATATAGAGATTTGTTCAATTTAGAACACATGAAATTGCAATCATCTGCCACTGTGCTGCCTGCTTGTAAAAGTAACACACATCATTTACAGAGTTGTTCCATATGGTATCTTTGTTTCTCCAGAACATTTATTCGAAGTGGGTGAATCTTTTGTGAGCAAACTCTCAGTAAACTAAAATTGTCTCACAACAAAAATTTCGTTCTGAACGAATGGGTGTATCTACCTTTAGCTTCCGGAAACTAATTTTGTGTATAGGGGATTGGTGATGTAAAGGTGAAACTTAACATCAAAAACTATGATTTGAAAAATATCTTGTATATCCCTAACATGAAGTCAAATTTTTTGTCTATAAGTAAGATGGCTGAGAAAGGTTACTCTATAAAATTTCAAAATAAGCATGTTGAAATTTTCAAGAAAATAATTTTCAATTCAAGAAAAGCATTTTTAATGGGATTTACAAAATTAAGTCAACTTTTGATAATAATTCAACTAACAAAACTGAAAATTGTGTCAAAACCCTTTGGCATAGGCGATTTGAATTTTAATGATGTGAAGAAATTGCCAATTAAAGAAATGGTTCATGGTTTAAAAGATAACGTAAATGATTTTAATTGTCTGTGCAAAATGTCAGCAAAGCCTTTCAAGGCGATTGACGCAACAGTTTCTAGTAAATTTCTGGAGTTAGTTCATGCGGACATTTGTGGACCTTTGGTGGTGTTTTATATTTCATTGCATTTATTGCCGATTTTTCAAGGTATATCACAAATTTATGTTTTAAAACAAATCTGATGCTTTTAACGCATTAAAAGAATATCTTTATAAGGTTGAAAAACAAACTGTAAAATAAAGTGATAATGAACGAGAGTAAATAAACTCTAATTTTAATATTTTTCTGAAAGATCGTGGAATAGTTCATGAAACGATGATAAGCTACACACACAAAAGGTTTGTGGGCCGAGGCTGTTAGTACAAGTGTTTATATTATGAACATGCTTGATCATTTCGACATTACACCTGCAAATCTAAACGAAGCAATTAATAGTGATGAATCCAAAGAATGGCAAAAAGCATTGGAAAAAGATTATTCATCCTTAATATAAAACAATACATGTTAACTGGATGAGAAACCTTCAGATAAAAATATTATTGGTTGTAAATGGATTTTGCAGATGGTACTATAAAGAAGTATAAAACTCGATTAGTACATAGCTCAAGGATGTTTGTAAAAGTATAGAGAAAATGGATGACTCCCTGAACGCATATTTACATTGTATCAATACAGTATGAATACCAAGTTGATACATTGTGTATATGCTTTTTTAATACTTTGCATACTGACGATTTCCAACCGTTGCACAGTGGTCCAAATTCTCCACCTAGCCGGAAGAAAGTAATTTTTTTATTATTTCGAAACTAAATATTTTGTTTGATAATAAGTTGACAAGTGCCCGCCGTGCATAACGGTACATTTTTTATTTATTTAACTTCTGTTTCAGGTTTGCTTTTTTGTTTTAAATAAAAGTAGTTGCTGTTTTGTTTTTCTATTAATAGCTCAGTTGATACTTAGTACCGCATTTTGGAACGATTTTCCGTCATCCCACGTCAAATTTGGTTTATGAACAGACCGGTTTCGGCTTTGTGCCATCTTCAGTGTTCTCGAAGTATTCGAGAACACTGAAGATGGCACAAAGCCGAAACCGGTCTGTTCATAAACCAAATTTGACGTGGGATGACGGAAAATCGTTCCAAATTCAAACAAACCCCGTCGGAAGAATATCACAAAAAATCGACTTAGTACCGCAATTAAAGTTGTCGTGAAAAAATAAGAAGACAGTTTTTAAAATATTTTTTGTTGAAATTAATTTAACAAAGATAGGAACAAATTTTACTATTTTTATATTTCAAATAAAATGTTTTGTTTAGAAAAAAATGCAGTTTTGTACGTGTGTGTCTTATATGTAAAGATTTTGTTCAATGTCCAAATTCAATTAAAGTTTTAAATGGGAATTTATAAAACTTTAATTCTATTATTTGTGTTTTTGTAATCTGTATAATTGTAGCTAGTCAATGTTTTCAAAATTAGCTGCCAGTTTTTGCCTAAATGCTTTTTATCTGGTTTACAGTTTAAAATGTCCATTACTAAGAGGGAACTATTTGAAGCTTGGTATAGTGAAAAACAACAAAATAAGAAACTTAATGCTGTTGTATCATATGTTTTTGCTAAGGTTGGGCTTTAGACTAATGAAGCGGATAGCTATTGCAAATAAGTGAAGCAATCTGCTCGAATGTTTGTATGGTTTCTGGCTAAGAAGTGGGCTCAAGCCAATCGAACAAAGCAAGTTTTCGAGGCTACAAATAAATATTGGCTAGATGGGAATTTTGTAATTCCAATTAAGCCTTCTTCAGCATCTCAGGATGATGGATTACTGGATCCGCCGTCGACATCAAACTATGGCAGACCTTCTAAAGAATTCTTAAATAAAAGTGAGAGAGCAAAGCGAAAGAAAGTTGCACCTTTATTGGAGATTTGGTCCCCAGAAGAACTGACATTTGCTGCTGGAACAAGTCTCTATAAGTCTGGAAAAAGAAATGCTGCGGGCATTGTCAAAACCGTAGACTCTTCTCCGTAAAGAGCAGCAAAAATTAAAAAAAATTGAGCTTTTCTCCAAAACTACCAATAGCATACACAAATGAGGAGGCGTTAGTTTTGTATATCGATGGTGTATACACAAGACACACTTATAGTCTTTTGCGTACAAGTGCTAAAAACCATAACGCTGATATCTACCCTTCATACCATAAACTTTTGGCTGCGAAAAAGCTATGCTATCCAAATGATGGTATCAACATTTATATGGATACAGCAAAACTATATATACATATATACAAAACTATGGATACAGCAAAACTATATATACAATTGGATACAGCAAAACTATATATGTATACAATTGTATTCATTGTATTACATGCCATCTAGTGTTCACAAAGTCCTCATTCATGGTGCAGATATTATCCAATATGCAGTACTTCCTATAGGAATGTTGTCGGAAGAAGCATTGGAATCTCGAAACAAAGACTTCCGAAATATACGAGAAGGTCACACCCGAAAAATGTCCCGCGAAAAAACAATGTATGATCTTTTTCACTATCTCCGCTTGTCTTCAGATCCTCTTTTTTCTTCTATTTCAACAAAGGCTTCTATTCATTCTCGCAGTACAGAGCCTTTGGGCGAAAAAATTATTGCGTTACTTTCAGAGTCGTTCTTCGATTCAGAAAGTGAATCAGATTGAAGCAAACATATTGTCTTTATCGAATTGTTGTATTTATTCGTCACAGGCCGTTGTTTTTTGAATAATTTTCAGTTGTGTTTGATTTGCCTTTACGCTTCACTTGCCTTAAACATTTTGAATATTTGGATTAAATATATAAGTATTCATATTTCATTAAATTTAAAATATTATTTCCTTCTAATGTTTTATATAAATACAGGCATATTATTTGTTTTTATTTATTTAAGAAAAAAATCTGCAACGCCCATTTTACAGATTACGCCCATTTTTTGTTGAGTGTATTTATTGATAAAATCTATGAACGTGCAAAGTTTCATGTCAATGCGGCTTTTCAAAAGCAAGTTATGACTTTCTTCCGGCTAGGTTGATCATTTGGACCACTGTGCGTTGCATCGTTTAGGAACATTTATGCGCATTAATTATATCATTCATAATAAAGCGAACAAAGGCAGAAGTGCATATGTTATTGCAAAAAGAAACAGGTGTATCAAATAGAATACCAAAAACAAGAGGCTTTGTGCAAACAATTGATGCACTAAAATTTTTTACTAAACTAATTTATTTTAATTTTTTAGAAACATCTATGTTTGTTAAATGGTTCAAAAAAGCAATTTTTTACATTAATAAAAAATTAAGATAAGTAAGTGAATATAGAAATACATATATTTGATTATACATAAGAAAAACCGCTTACTGATCTTCCTGCGTCGTCATTGTGCTGCGCATTGTATTCATTTTGCATCTACATTTTTTTGGATGCTTTTTCTTGCGTATTAACTACAACAGTGATGCAAATGAGAAGAAAATACATTGTAAAAATTTTTATGGTTGCATATAGGATACGCTGCAATGTATTATTACAAAGCAACATGCGTTTAGGAAGTCAGCCAATTACTGTGATACATATTCCCCAGTTATACATCATCCTAAAATACGTTTGACTTTATCATTGGCTGTGAAATTCAATTTATTAGTCAAACATGTTGACGTAATTGCAGCATATCTCAACGGAGATTTAAGGCAATAGCTGAAGTTGTGGCTGAGGCTGAGGCGGAGGTTGAAGTACGAACACAATGGTGAGGCGTGAGTTCATTGTTGCCAATTGTACTTAATCAAAATTTTATGTACAAATATTTGAATTTCTATGAATGATAAACATTATTGGCATCTCTGGATATAATAATATGTTAACTTAATCTGTTAACAATCAATGTTAACATAATAATCAAAATTAATTTAAGTTTTTTGTGTATTTGTACAAAAATAAAAATATTGTTTTGTGGAAAAATAAAAATATTCGATAAAAAAAATGTAAACAAACATATGTTAAAGAAGCGCTGTTAATGTTAGACGCTGTAAAAAGTTAAAATGTTCGAACTTTGCGCCTCAGCGTCAGCTTAGATTCACATTGTGCTGGCATACATTTGAAGCAATGTATTTTACTTTTAACAGAGAGTAGTATACTTCTCGCCTCACGCCTCAGCTGCACATTGTGTTTCAGCCTTTAAAAGAAGTGTATATGAAACAACTTGATTATATGGTCTTAAGCAAGCTGGAAGAAAGTGGAACAATAAAAAAAATAAAATTTTTATTAATATTGGTTTTGTGCAACGCAAATCAAATACAGTGGAATCCCGATAATTCGTAATCGCAAGGGACCAGCTATTTCTTACGAATTATAGGGGTTTTCGATTTAGCGGGGTTTCGATTTAACGGTGTTAAAATAAAATAAATACGAATTAACTGGGTTTTTCAAAATGATAAAAAACATAAAAAACAATTATTAAAAATAAAGTACAAAATAAATAAAATAAATACATAAAATACGTGTAATTTTAATAGCAAACAAAAAACAATAAAATAAAAATAAAACTGACAAATTCATTTAAAAAATAAACCAGGTTCATCTGCGTTGAAAATGCCTTTTGCATCATAATCTTTTGTCAAGTGATTAAGTTTTTCTTTCCATTCTGAACATATATTTTCATTAACTGCCGAACTTTCACCGCAGATTTTTTTAAATGGTATGTTATTCCGTTTTCTAAAGCGATCGAGCCAACCACTGCTTGCTTTAAAATCATTTAGATTTAACTTTTTTGCAAAACATACTGCTTTTTCGGATAGTAATGGACCACTAATCGGAATGTTAGGCACTGTGTAAACCATAAAACTAAGGACTTTTCAAGCTCTGGATAGTAGTAGTTTTTCAGCGCTTTAGCTTACTGCCTGAAGATTTTTGCATAATAGATTCTCTTTTTTGAAGGATTAAAGTAAAAGTTGATGGAGCATTTTCAAATCGCTTGGCAACGTCTATTTTTTTCTCCATTGTCAATGGCTGCAAAAATTTTTGTTTTTCTAACACCGATAGAGTTTTATGCGTGCCCTTTGGCATTTTTCTTTATTATTCATATAACAAACTGATCTTAAGAAAATAAACACACACACAAGCAAAAGCAAAAACCCACCCAAAAAAAAAAATGGTGGAAAAAATTATTCTTTCCATGTTTCTGTTGTTTTTATTACGAATTATAAGTGGTAGTTAGCATACAATTACGATTTATAAGAGGTAAAGAAGATTTTATTTGTAAAAAAATTACGAATTATCGAGGGGACCAAAATGTATAGAAATTTTACGAATTAACGAGATTTTTTCAAGGGACCGGAAGTTTATTACGAATTATCGAGAATTACGATTTATCGGGGTACGAATTATCGGGATTTGACTGTAGTTGTGTTTTTATTAATACTGACAAAAATTAAATTAATGTTATTGCTCTATATGTCGATGACATTTTATTAGCTTGCACTTCCAAAAAAACGTGGTGCTATATGTATATTGAAAAGGGTATACGATCATGTAGAAATTGTTGATCGTGGGCAGTCGGACTATTACCTGAGAATGAAAATTATAAGAAATAATGGAAATGTAGTAGTGCATCAAAAGAATTTGGAAAACAATTTTTAAAGCAATGGAATATGCAAGATGGCAAGCCCGCGAGGACAACTTTCGTTGCTGGAATAGTGTTATTGAAATGCATTAATGAGAACTGCAGTGAAACAGTCGATGTATCGATCAATAAGTCATGTATTTGTCAACTATTTCCAGACGCGATATCGATCATACAGTTTCAACTCTAGCGCAGTTCAGTTCTCATCTTTACAAAGAACACTGCAAAACACTTGTTAGGATATTTGAAATATAAAGAATTTCGCTCAACTATACGAAAGAAGGGAATGATTTAATATGTTATTCTGATGCTGTTTGGGAATAAAATATAGATGATCGAAGGTCTTACAGCGGATACGTTCTACTTTTCATGTGGTATAAAAAGCAGGAAATTGTTGCTCTGAGTTCTATGGAGGTTGAATACATTGCAATGTGTTGATTTAATTGAATTTGATTTGAAATATATTCCTACTGAGGTAAATGTCGCAGATATATTAACTAAATGTTTAACAAATAAGAGCCATGTTAAATATTTTAATTTGTTAAATTTTAGATGTTAATTAACTTGTTTATAAATTTTTTATGTTTTTCTTAAATGAAGAATCTAAATTAAGGAGGTATTTGTTAGAAAAAACACTAACTTTCAATTTAAATTCTTCGTCACTATAATGTCAAGAAAAAACATTGCTAAAAATATTTTTTTTTCACTTCTATAAAACATTTTGTTCAAATTGCATTATAAAATAAAAGCTGCCGTAAAATATAAAAATTAAACGTTTTTATAAATTTATTATATTTCATCGATATTTATGTATATTTACAAAATTTACACATTTCTTTTTGAATACATCATCATTGTTTATATAATTTGGAAATTCGTTAAATAACTTTAAACCTTTGTCGAAAAGGATTAAATTTCAGTATTTTATCATTTAATTTACGAAAATTTAAATTATGACTGATATTGCACATTACTTGATTCTCATATTGGATGTCATCGATTTACTTTCTAATTATTTTGACGCTATTTACAAAATGTTGACTAAATTGTTTAGCTTTGTTCTTACTATTGTTATATTCTAATTTATTAAATATCACAGATTTTATCACAATCTTATTTTTCATAAATGGCAAATTTTTTATTTCTCCACATTTGTTTTTTGGTCAACGGCATTGTTAATTTTTTATTTATAGGTGTATATATATTTATTTCGTTATCAATTTTAACTATCAGGCATGTTCTGCAAATCACAAGATTTCAAAATCACTTGTGATTTTAAAATCACAAATGTGATTTTGTGGTGTTGTGAAAATCACAAGAAATTTAACTTTTCGGTGTGATTTTACCTTTTCGAAAACACAAGAAAACGGCTGATGTTTTGCTTTGATTTGATGACAATTTTTTATGTATTAAAAATTAATAAAGGTTTAGTCAAAATAATAAGTGACGTAAACTAAAATTTTTTTAAAATAAAAATTTTGTTGATATGCCTGGGGCTTTATTGTTGTCAGTAATATATTTGAAAATAAATTTATTAATTTAACAAAAGTAGTTTCAAGAATACACACGAAGTTGCCACCACAGATATATTTAGTAATCTGTGGTTGTCACTGTGCTTAATATATAATTATTGTTGCCATTTGCTACTACTTTATAAGTAATTATTTTTAAAATTAGGCAAACAATTGATAGTTAATAAATATTTTGAATATAACAACAAAAATAATTAAGTTTTATTGGAAATAGCTTGTTTAGTTAAAAAAATTAAATATATTTTTCGTCGAAAGCAATATTTATCTACTCTGGCAAGCATCGGTGTATTTTCGAAGAACAAAAACACCTGACAACTAAAAAGTAAATGCAAATCACAAAAAGAAAATGTCAAATCACAAAAGCAAATAACAACATTTGTTACAATAGAAAGTGTTTGCAATTTTTTTATATTTTAGCCAATTTTTTGGTACAAAATCATCAGTTTTACTTTTAAAATAAATAAAAAACAAATAAATGTGCTCAATTAATGAGTTTTTATTGAGTTAAATATAAAAAGCCGTCCAAAATTAAGAAAGTGATTTCAGATCGCCAGCCACATAGCTGACCGGTTTCAAATCACAACAGTTCGAAAAGTTTTGTGCGCAGAACACCTTTTTTGGGATTTCAAATCACTTTCACAAAAAGTGATTTGCAGAACATGCCTATATATATTGGTTTCTTCTTATCTTATAATATTTATATCAACGCTTAATATGTTCTTTTCTATTTCTGCTCTATATACCTCATTATTTTCTCTCTCTCTCTTTAGCGTCTGAAATTCTGTGTTAAACCAATTATTAACAGCTTTTAATTTCTCCGATGTCTTTTTATATGTAAACTTTTCTATAGACTTTGAAGCAATTATCTAATAAAACTAGATTTTGATTACATGTCATGTAAATTATTGGAAATTTCAAATTCAAATAATTGTTTGTTATATCTGAATACGTCATGGTATCATATGTTATTCGTTTCACTAGTGTTCACCGATATATTATAGTTGTTTGTTATTACATAATCAGTTAATGTACTTTGGTGGTTTTTGTAACGCGCATATTTATTTATTATCTGTTTTATGCCATTGTCCTTAATTATTCTATTAATTCTATTTTTATGTGCTGATCTTTAATCCAGTTTATGTTAAAGACTCTTGTTATTAAAATATCTCAGCTATTGACATCAGAGTTATTGTCACATATTTCTGCTACTACTTCCACAAAAAATATCATAGAATTCAGTTTCGCTATGGCCAGAAGATGTATATATTGCACCAATTATAAAATAATATATATATCATATATAACTTTATAGACTAATATCCATCTTAGATAGTTTCACCTGTTCTGTTTGATGAGGTGTGTGACATAGTGTAGTTATATCCTTATATATAGATTTAGTTCGTTTTCTTCAATTTCGGTTGTAATATGAGTTTCCGTTAGTATATCAGGATTTTTTTAAGCAAATTGTTTCTGTATGCTGGACATACGTGTACTCTATCGTTTGTATGATGACTTTCGTCCAAACCAATATTTAATATATTTTTAATTTTTATTTCTTCATTGC